>JANTQD010000030.1:29983-302317 GCA_032988205.1 Onygenales sp. PD_40
CCCCCCCCCCTCTGGCGGGGGTCACCTCCCGCCCCCAGCACGCGGGGCCCCCCCCCCCCCCCCCCATTCCCCCCCCCCCCCCCCCGGCCCTTGCCCCTGTACCTTGGGCGGGCGAGAGCGCCGGGACCATGGGCTCACCCATGCCTGACAAAAAGGCATGCGACATCTCTCCACAAATTCTGTACCAGCTGTCACGTCACAGGCATTCTTCTGCCTATCCAGGCCTGGCAGGCCATCCCTCGACCTGGTATGGGTATGGATATCCTCGGGTTAGGGTACTTGTATATACCTAACCTTACGTACGGTATGCCGTTGACAGGAGTGTAGCTTGAAGTATATACATACAGTACGGCGTACAGCAACCTGTTCTCCCACGCGATGCCGAGGATTAGCCGTCAGCAAATAGGCTCGATTGTTCAGGATGAATTTTTACTTTCATTTGCTCTCCACGATACGATGCCTTTGGGCCCGGCGAGGATTCGGGGATTCACTTTCAAACTTTTTCTTTTTCTTTCGTTACAGAGCGAATATGGCTCCACGACGGAAACCAAGAAAGAAGCTGGCATAAAATGAAATGCACAACTTAGGGAGAGTTTATGTATGTAACTAGCCAAGCAAGGAGTTTCTAGAATTTCTCGCCTCCTGTCGTCATCCAAATTTGGACCAGACGATCTCTCCTCAAGCTGCAGCCGGCGTTGGCTGGATGAGTGAGCTCTGGTGATGGTAGTGTTGAAATTTCCAGTATCGATGCCGTCGGAAGTTCCACAGCTCCAGCCTCCACGGTATTGAGCTAGGTCGTTTCCTTGTTATGTACGCTGAATGCAGGGGCAGATTGGATTGCCATCACATATGTTAGGTTAGGTTAGTTAAGACAAAAGGAAGCAGTGAGCAGCTAACTACATCTTTTTATCAAACAGCTGTTATGTTAACAGAGAGGAAAATATTGAAACAAACATGCCACACTTTTAAAGGGTTCCGATTGATAGTTACCATGAAACACAGGAAAGAAAGGAAAATTGATGGAGGACGGCAACACAGCAGCCGCCCACCGAGCCAGGGAATTTTCAAAACAGCCTTGGAAAACCTCCGCCCCTCCGCCCAGCCAGTCGGACCGTTTAAAGGGGTCGGAAATTCCCACCAGTAAAAGAAACAAAAGGAAAAAGCCGTCCACCGACCACGGTCCACCCCCCCTTGAACCTTCCTGAGCCTCCGTTCTCTGTAATTTGTATCCATGGACTTGGCATTGTTGGAACCGGCGTGTATCCACGTGCAAGGACACGTTCTGATTGGAGCTGACGCGCGGGAAAACAATCGCGCTTAATTCTCTTTTCCCCTTTCTTTCCTTGCCGTTTGATGTTATGCGTCCGCGGTATTGCTGATCACCGTCTTCTGATACAGGCTTAGGCGAGCGAGTCCAATTTATCCGGAATGGGCGATGGTAGGAGGGAGGCAAGGATACTAGGAGGTATCAGGGAGAGACGAGTTCTCTGACACGAGGGAAGCAAGAGTTGTTTGTCAGTTATGGCTACAGTGCTTACCAAGTTTCTGATATCTGATTTCTGTTCTATGTATGTAACTGCTGGCTGGAGGAGACTGTATTGGCAGATACCGAATGGAGCAGTATTGTATCGTTTTCGCTGCCAGGTTCAATACCAGGAACAAATACGTTACGGTATTTATCAGACCTGCTGTCTCTGGTACCGTTCGGTACCTTAAATACTTACCATACATTCCTCACCACGGTTCGCTGAACTCTGTGTGGAATCGAGAACATCGTCGAGAGGTGTCTCAATTACCGTTTCGGGAAGTCTTGGAATAATCAAGAATTTTTTGCTTGCTTCATGTTCTGCAGCTGCTTTTTTCCACCCCTGTCCTTGTGCCTGTTGGAATTTTGCTTTTCGTTCCTTGCTAACCTCGCCTTTCGTAGTGAATCAGGCGCCTGCAGCTCCCTGATCCTGCCATCGACAAAGCAAGGGGGAAAAAATTGGGTCTCGTATCATTCGTAACGTCATAATATCGTTTCCTCCGGACATTAGAATTTAAAAGGCGGAGGAGAGAACAAACCTCAAACCCGCTACGCAGACGATCAGCTTAATATCAAATTTCTGCAACAACGGCAAGCAGCTAGAAAACAGAAAAGGATCGCGTTTGGCATGAAACTGCGTCGGGATGAGTAGTATCATATCAACGGACTCATATCATACCATCCCATCCCCCAACTGTTGCAGTTTTTTTACCCCCGATGTTACATTTTTATCTCCTTTGCCTTGCCTTGTGCTGTGCTGTGTTTCGTGCATATCCATGGGTGTACAAGGGGGATGGAGGGCGGGCTCTGGCTTTGGCTTTTTGCCTCTGCTCTTGCTTTTACTCACAAGACGCCCTGCCCTATCCATGGGCGCTGATTTCAAGATCCAGCTCAAGGCAAGGCAAACCAAGGCATGACAAGACAAGAAACAAAAGAAGAAGATCCGTTTGTTTGCTTGATGCCATGCTGCTTTCCATGCTACAGATGTTACGCATTAGCTTTGGTTATTTTTATGATCTTGATTTTCCTGGAAATGCTAAAACTGAGGAGAGCGCCGCGATTCTTTCGACGCGTGACTTTGAAATGCTGGTCCTTTCCTTTGTCCTTTCTCGAATTTTTCATCGCCTTCGGAACCCGCGTGTAGGCAGACCATTGCTTGTTCGATCTCCTATCATGCGGGATTTTCGTTCGATTCTCCTCTCCTCGCCGCCGAAAAGGAGACGTCACAATCGATCGATTGATCGATTCGCTTTTCTATCTCGCCAAATGGTTTGCCAGCTCGTTTTCCTGGCCATAGCGGCTGTATGCTTTGACTTTCTGATTGCTTGTGGATTGAGATCTCGACCGGCAGGCGACACTTCAGCCTGGTTGGAGGTTGGTGGGGGCAAGAGGGGATGCAAATGACGGTGAATGCGGTGTATTGCATTTTTAATTTTAGGCCCGCCACCTCCTATCGTGCTGCAGCTGGGTTTGATTCCTCTTGTGCCTCAACGGGTTAATTGCACGTCGGATCGGTGACAAGTCCGATCTCGTTTCGGAAATGGTGGGGAGAATCGATTGGATGAGCGGGGAGGTTCAACGCATAGATCTTTATGCAGAAGAGCTCTCCGGGCAGTAGTATGTATAATTGCGGGATTATAGCCCGTGTGAGCGGGCGAGTGAGTTGTCAACTTTGACCTTTGTCTCTGGGGGGGGTTGACAGATATCTCCGGTGCTGCTGAGAGACATAGACAGACGTTGTGCTCCCCGTCAGGAGGCAATCTCAGTATCAAATCTCCTAGATTGTAGTGCAGAGACACGGCAATTCTCCTCTCCTTCCCTCTTGTGGTTCAGGGCTCGGTGTGCCAGGCTGGCTTAGTCAGCGATCTGGGAAGGATGGACTAGTCCAGGAACAGTCTAGCGTGTCTATGGCCCAGATCTGCTCTCCGCCAATCAATTCCCAGCTCGCTTCTCGTCTCGAACCAACCTCCTCTGCCATCATCTTCAATCTCCAGCCAACCATGACATCCTCCCGTCGCCGCACCAGGAAACTTGAAAAATCCCTTCCTCCCCTCCCATGTCAAGCATAAACCAGCAGACTCCACTCTCACCCTCGATCCGGCCGGGTGGGAAAACACCTCCCGAAACCAGAGCCGCACCCTTATCTCCTTTCCCTAACTCAAACCGAACCAAACGAATCGTTAAAGCTAACTAGCCCCTGATCAAAAATTAGCCACTCTGACGTGGCAATCTGCAAATGGAGTCCCCAGGAGATTCGCGAGAACCCTTGAGAACCAATCTGTCAGGCTGTCACCTTACTCCAGACCGCAGTTTCGTCAGGACCCTTCTCTTCAGCTTAACACCTTGCATTTTGCATCTTGCTGCAGTCCCAGACCAGACACCCCGCCTTCCCTATCCCCGCCCTTAATGATCGCAATCCTGCCTTTCCAATCTTTGAGATAATTTCAAGAGAACCTCCCTAGCCTAGCCCCACCAGACGATAGACCTTGCCAGGGATAATCTGCTGGATCTTGGAGAGGTCGCCGAATTCATGTCGATACTACAGGGGTCTCTGCTTAATCTCTGGAGAAACCCGGCCTGCATTTTTCGATGGGGAGATTCTTTCTTTCCTACTGGGCTTCCAATAGAAGGCCGGAGACTACGGAAAGCAGCTTAACCTCGGACACGCCCGCATTATTTTCTATTTTCGAAGATAGGGAACACGCGTGTTTGCGCGCTTTGGGGTGCGCGAGTGGCCGTGGACATGGACGTGTTAAGTGGCTGCTGCTGAACCCCCTACAGGGATTTACATTACGCACTGCAACTTTCCATAACATGCTATTTCCCGCGCTACTTGACACGATTCTGCACAGAGCTATGGAACCCTGCGCCCACAAGAATGATCAGATGTGTGGCAAAAATCCCTTCTCCCGGATAATTATAGACCCCTCCCTGTACTAATGGGGATCTGGCAGAGGCCATGGCACGCCCCCGCGATATCCGATCTGCTGTGCCCGCTCCATAACGTGGACAATCGGGAATGCCGTGCTAGCTGGGTTGTGTTTACAATAGAGAGACAACATGGCTGTCCAAATCTACGCACGTCATACCCACCACCTATGTGTGTTATGAACGTTATTGAGCTGAAATTTAGTGGAGACTGGCACCTTAAGGCTTTTGAAATAGGACTTTTACTCTCATGGCAGAGAGAAGACATTACAAAATTCAGTGCTGTTACTGCCCCTTTCGTTACGTCCCTGTCTGCTGGATGCCCATAACGACTGCTTGGCCATGTGCTTATCGCAATCCTGACCGTGCGTTTCTAAACGTGCTTGCTGGTGCTTCTGCCATACAAAAGCTATGGAAGCAACGATCCTCAATCAAGCTGTCTCTTCTGTACGTGCAGCAGCTCTATACAAAGGCCTAAACGACGATTTGCTGGGTATTATCTCTCTATCAACAGCCATATTTAGCTGCTGAAAAATTGCGAGAGCCCACTGTCACCACATCTGGTATATATAGCAGGCAAAACGGACAGAACAATCTCCTGAGCAGAGCCAGCCATGCCATAACCAAGAGCCTAGCATTTTCGCTAGATGCTGACATGAAATTCTTGTCCATTTCCCTAGAGTCAGTTCTCTATACATTCATTAGCCTAGGTCATCACTTGCCTAGTTATATAAAAGGGACAGGATTTTCAAAGTCCTCACTCTTAATATCTCTCTAAGTATTGAGACTATCCTAGGAGGGAATCTTTCTAGTCATGCATATCTTTTTGTCTTTTCTGTTGTTAATCCTGACAACGTGACTAATGCTGCATGACTAGGAAGTTTACCAAACCCCTTCGTGTCCAAAGCTCACAGACATGTTTGATGGAAGTAAATGGTTGCTCACTGATGGTTATGCCAACATCAGGAGGAAGAGCCTACAAGCTGATGCAAACTGTGTTTGGTAACAGCCTGTGATGAAGGTGTGACCTTCTGTCCAGCATGACAGGGTAGATGTGGTATAGTTTGACATGAATGATGGGTTAATACTCATGTTGCTCATTGGATTCCGCCATTACTTGCTTAATTCTTCTCTTGCTGTGGCTAGACAATTTCCAGAGCACACTTCTGGCTGTGATTCTCTATTTTTTGGAGCAGGATCCATGATCCTTGCTACCGCCTTCTGTCAACTTATGCCTACAGATGAGATACTACACAAATACCTTGTGAGAAGCAGCCCCCTTTCGATTCCTCTCAAGAGCGGCAGAACTGTGTCGTACCTGGACTTTGATGTATTGCCAGGCAAATAGTTCCCCCTGGTTTCCGCCAATCGACAGCTCCATACCTGCGCGAGGCTGGTCACCTGTGGCGCTAATATGGCTGCGCGCGTTTTACAGTTGGGAGGATAGCAGAGAATAGAAGGTGAATTATGATTTCCCATCATAGCTCAACCTTGCTTCCTCGAATCCACCTCTCTACACCCCACGACGATCGGCAGTAAAACCATGGAACCTTTTTGAGGTATGTACATAATAGTTGCATCGTGAATGCAAGCAAGGCGACGGAGATGGTGGGAGTATTTACAGGTTCCCTGCCCGTGTCCCTTGACTTCGGAGATATTCGACTAAAATGCAGGCTGGGAGCTTCGGCCATGCACGCTCAAAATAGTGCTTCATCAATCCTCTATGAACTGTGTATTTGGACCAGCGACATGTCTACTTTATAAAACTTTGCCCGACGTACTCTCCCCCAGACACAATCAAGATTCATGGCAGTCTGTCCCACAGGCAGCCATCCCAAGGAAATCCGGAAGAATGTCTGCCCCTTCCCTCCAAGGGCCCCGTGGTTTCGTGGAGGTTTCAACCTCGCGCTTCAAAAGCGGGCCTTCCCCCAGATTCAGGCTCTATTTGACTCCTCTTCTGTGTCCTGTCCTTGCTAAGTGCGAGGGCTCGATTCTGAACGGGGAATGCCCCAAGCCTACAGCAGTACAGCCAGGGATTGATACCCTGCTTAATTAAAAGGGGGTTTGGGTAAGTGTATTTCGAGTCTCAGAGCTTGGATATCATGGGTATTCTATTCCTCTGTTGCCGCCCCTTTTGCAACGGAACATGATTTAGAACAGCCTGGATGACCCAACCTATGAGATCGGCTTCTGCATCTCCTTCATCGAATCCAGCCTCGCGCTAATAACCGCATCGGCATCCGGCATGAAAAATGTCTTTAGAATGTACTTTTCTTTCCTACTCGGTTCCTCACGACGAGGCTGAGAAAGCCGGGATAGCCGCGGTGTGTGTAGATCCGCAAACGTTGCGATGCCGCATATGGCGCATTTGTCGACGCACCCAAGAGACGAGCAGCAGGCATTTGAGATGGCTAGGCCTGGGATGAGCAGCGGAGTCTGACGGTTATTGTGAATGGGGGGACGACGAAGTTTTTTGGTAAACCTACTAGAATGTTGAGTAATGATAGGAACAAGTTCTGGGCCAGGGAAGCACAGGGAATATGGATGCGCATTGATCCTGAGAGATTGGTATCTCTGCGAGTGTCGACTTCTCTCGTCTTTTTTCCTTAGGAGCAATGACCAGGGCGTGGGATTGGCGGTCTACCGTACTTACTACGGTGTGAATTTGGTTGCCTTGAGCGAAGGCCGTGAGCATCTTTTACAGCATCTGGGAGGATCTCTTTTCTCGTTCAGAAATTTATAGGTGTTTTGGTCTTTCATCTTGACTCTGATGCAAATGCTACATACTCGTAAATTAATTAAATAGTAGTTGGACACATGTCCCTTTGCTCGATCTACTTCTCAATGGCGAATCATGATACGTCACGCGAATAAAATATCTGAATTTCAGCTGATTCTGCCAAACAATTCAATCGAAATAACTAATCATTTCTGTAGCCGTGGAGTGTTAGGGGCCATGGAGTTGGGATGATCTACCAACATATCTGTCCTTGGCGCTATTTACTAGCTTCAACCACCTATCACCAACCTCAAGCCCCAACCACAACCACAACCATCCCAACCCACCTCCAACCAACCAACCCATCCACCCATTCTCTTCCCTCCCTAACACCACACCAACCTCCAACCCACCACCGCAACAATGCGCCCCCAATCCATCCTCACCTTCCTCTCCGTCTCCCTCCTCTCCCTCACCACCTCCGTCCTCGCCGACGACCCCCCCGCCGGCCTCCAGATCGAAAAGACACACCCCGTCGACTGCGAGCGCCGCACCGTCGCCGGCGACGTCATCGACGTCCACTACCGCGGCACCCTCGCCTCTGACGGCTCCGAGTTCGACGCCAGCTATAACCGCGGCCAGCCATTGACCTTCACCGTCGGCAAGGGACAGGTTATCAAGGGGTGCGCATACATACCCAACCCTCTGAGAGAGCCCCTAGGAGATGTACGCTTACTAACAGCTGTGCATTAAATGAAATAGATGGGACCAAGGCCTGCTGGACATGTGCATTGGCGAGAAGCGCAAGCTGACCATCGCGCCCGAGCTGGCGTATGGCGACCGCGGCATCGGGCCCATCCCCGGCGGCTCCACGCTCATCTTCGAGACGGAGCTGGTGAATATTAAAGGTACGAAGGATGAGTTGTGAGGTTAGGTCAGTTTGGGCCTTTCTTTCTATATATGTCTATTCCCATTCAGCCCGTACGGACGGTTGCGCATCACGGCCCTTGTGCCGATCTGTTTCGTGTGGAAGCTTATTATTGGATGTGTGGTGTGTAGGGGTTGGAGATGGAGCTGCGGGAGATAAGGCTGCGGTTGATGGAGGGGACTGGGGGAGTGGGGTGTTTTTGTGGTTCTTTGCGATTGTGTTGTTGGTGACGGGGTATGCGTTCTGGAGGCGGTATGGGTTTGGTGGGTTGCTTGGTGGGCGGGGATAGATAGAGCTATGATTGCCACGACTATTTGATGAATGACTTTTGCTGGATTTGAAGCATGGGGAGAGTAAGATATCCCTGTAATTGTCTCTGTCGGTCATCGATCTATATATATAATGGATATATAAGTATGCAATAAAAAGAACAAAACTCCAGTTTCCCAACGGGGTATCGTCAAAGCCACCAATCGTCTAAATCTACAGAAAAGAGACAAAAAATACACCAAAGAACTAGAGTCTATCACGATCAATCCATATCCTCCAAGCTACCCGCACCACCGGCGCTAGCAGCACCATACTCCTCACTAACAAGTATCCCAACCATGCACTCCGCCAGCATCCCATCCCAATTAACCCACGGATGAATCTCTATAAACAGCTTCTCTGAATCCCTCCCCGCCCCACGCAACAACTCCCCCTTCCCACCCGGGTGAAAAGGCAGGTACGGGGTAATGTTATACACCTTGCCCATATATGACGTCCACGCATCACGACCTTTCCGCCCATTTTGCGCTTTGAGCATCGACGGCGTGACGCGGATGAGATTGGCAGGCATATTCTCCCCGCGCAGTTTGTGGTTCGGGTTAGAGGTTAGCGCCGCCCAGTCGAGCGGGGAGTGGCCTGGTTCTAGCGTTACCTGGCGGGAGGTCTTCTGTGGTTTGCCCGAGGGCTTGGTGGCGGGGAGGGTGCTGGAGGTGAGGCGGGATGGAGGGACGCGGAGGGAGGAGGCTGCGGACGGTGGAAGGCGGACGGGTACGTTTAGAGATTGGCGGGGAGGGGGGAGCATTTGGTTTGGCCGAGGGGGAGGAGAGAGCTGAGGTTGAGCTTTGGGTTTCGGTCGAGGGGGTGGAGCCATGAGAGTGTTTTGGGATTGCGGTGCATTGTTACTGGAGCTGGCCACGGCTGCGAACTTGTGGTCGAGAACGGCGGAGCTTTCCTCCAAATTCAAGAGCGGCACCTCCATGGCCGGGAGAGCGACCGGCCTCACCTTTGGAGTTGCATCGTCAAGCCCGGAATCAATCAGTATGTCGCCGTGTTGTATTTTATCCCGGCCCGGTTCTGGCTTCTGCCCCCCGGCCAGGGTCTTCGGCTTCGACCAGAGATTCTGAAGCCAGTCATACCAAGGCCTAAAACCCCACGACCCAGGCGGGTGCCTGTATATCAAGAACGAAGCGGAGGCAACCAACGCCCCCAAACCTATCCACACCATCGAGGAGTTCGGGTTATCAAACAGCGTCTCGTTGTTGTTGCGGGGATGGAAAGTGATCAGATTGCTTTGCCGCTGACGATGACAGGAACATCCGGTCACGTGTCACCTCGTGGCGGTGGCCCGTGCGTGGCTTTCCATCAATTTAAGGTTTGGGGTTGATTTTGTGGGAAGGTTAAAGATCTCTCATATTGCTATGCTAGCAAGGAATCTATCTACCATGCAATCATGTAAGTGCACTACACCCAATTGGGAGGCTAGAGATGTATGGCCAACACCCCCCCTCAGGCAGAGCTATATACATAAATCTCATGAAAAAACACTGAAAAACAATAAAATATCATCTAATAGTAGAAAAAACCTAAATATATGACTAGACTTATTACTTTCCATTACTCCCCATCAGAGTTCCTAATAAATTAATGAAACATATAAATATAATTATACTTAGAGACTTCATAAGGTTATCCATAGCTATTTCAGTCATCAGAATATATTCTAGCAAGATAATGCTATTTTTCAACTGAGATTATAAATAGTAGAATCACATGTCTATATACTTATTATAAGCTATAATTATAGTAACTTGAGCAAGGTTAATAGTACCTTTATTATCCATATAGATCTATATAGAAGATATAGTTATAAATCTGAGTTCTCATATAAGATTTTAAATTCATATTATCTTATAAATTATCTTACTAAATATAATATATTTAACTTTATTTGAATTAAGAGATATATAGATCTATTTGGTAGAACATCATAATATCAGAAATCTTACAAGCTTGAAGATATAGTTAGATGTAGATTTTCAATTATCATTTAATAATTCTATTTAATTAAAATTTATATATTTAATAAAAAGGTAAATATTATTTAAGAATCTAGAGATTAGATTATCTTTAGCTGCATGATATCTATAAAAGAGGCCTACATTCAGAGTTTTTTTAAGATATCAGATGATATATAATAATATCTTTTATGATTTTAGAATTAGATTAGAGCTGCACTGCCCAAGTAGAGAGGCTGTATATATAATATTAAATTAAGTTTTAACTGTAAGATATTAAATGTATCTTACACTCTATTAATAATATTACTTTGTGAAACCTACTTTACTCTCAGAAATAGAGAAATCATCAATATAAAAAGCTTTCTTTATAGATATATAGATTATAATAGTATCATCCATATAGAAATCCTCTACTAATTACTTAATATAATGTTAGTGAGTCAACTTAATCCTCTCTGATGAGCAATTAACTTTTATATCTAAATATTTTTATAGTTTATATAAATTCTTAATCTTTAGCTTCTCATTGAGAGCTTTCACCAATTAATCAGCTTTCTCTGAAATCTCAGAGACTATATTTAAATCATTAATATAGATAATTATATAGAGATATGATATTTCCTTATGATATTAAAGAGTAAAATCATACAAGCTTGCAATAAATTCTAATTCAATGAGATAGGCTATTAAAAAGTCATACTAAATTTTTACAGCTAAATTCAGACTATAAAGACTTTCTCCTATAATATAGATGAGTGTATTTAAAGTGCTATCTTCAAATCTAGTGAGTTATCTTATATAGATTTTCTTACCCAGGCAACTATGCAGATAGACTAGTATGATGTCTATCTATTATAATATTTACTTAAGTTTTACAGTAATTATAAATAATATATAGTTTATAGTGTTAGTTATAATGAGTGTGTAGGTTTCCTCTCTATTACTCTTTTTAAGCTAGTTACTATAAACTATCTAATAAGATTTTCATAAGATTTCATCTGAATTCACATTCAAATCTTAAGGTTGATCTTTTTTGATGAATACTTAGTAACCTGAGGCTATTAATTCTCCAACTAGTATGTCAGATTGAAGGATGAGATGCCATATTTTTCAGTATTATAAGTTAGTAATTTTATACTGTATTAATTTTCATCAATACTTACTTACCCCCCCTGGCCTTAATATGACATCTTTAAATGATTTGAGTAGACCACCTATATTGAATGAGAGAATATAAGTTGCATAAGACTTTATAGATTATATTTATAAGTTATTTAGACTACTAATAGAGGTCTCTATATTATTCTCCATATGAATTGATTCATCTATCAGCCTAATAAGAGCCTTAGAATTAAGTAGATTCTATAGGAAGTAAACTCTATATTCAGAATCTTTAATGCTATTCTCACTGAATCTAATATCTAATAAGAAGATTATCTTATCTTCTTCAGAGTCTCAGAGCTAAAAAATTGAGATTCTAATAAATCCAATTAATTTATATAGTTTCATATGAGGAGATAGTTTATCTACTAGCTTTTATAAACCATGCAGGTAAGTATATATAGATGCTTTAATATGGTAAAAATGTTTCACCTAGAGTAGCATATTAAATAAGGTACATACTAGAATTATATGAAAGTTAGGGGTAATTAAATCTACTATCTGCAGCCAGAACTTCTTATTATATAGAATTATAGATATTAAAGTATTATTTATAATATCTATAATTATATATAAAATGTTTATCTAGAATTTCTTAGGTAATTTACTTTAGTTGAGAATCACTCTCATACATTCTATTACTATATGAATACTATGCTTAGAGACTCTATCTTAATGTAGTAATTATAGTGTAGTTAATTCCCATTTAATTTCTTATTAAGTTATTAGATTGATTATTCTGCCAAACTAAAAAACACTATTTATATCTATATGTAGAAATACAGAGGCTATAAACTTCATATTCCACATAAATTTAAATTAATAGTTAAAAATATTAACTACCTCATTCTTCATTTTGAGAAAATATATCTATCTATAATGTGTCACATTACATATCATAAGTATATAATATTTTATTCTCTACTAAGACTTCAGAAAGTAATCAGATAGATTATCTAATATTTTATCCTCTTCTATAAGATTAATGTGAATCTTCTTAATTAAATAAACTAATTAAGATATAAGAGTCTTAGAGAAATACTGAGTCATATCAGCCTTAATGTAGTTCTCATAATAAAACTTAGATTTTAGACTGATTATCTTGATGCCTACATGAGGATTTTTAGACATTATAATAATAATATCTACATGAATGTACCTGAGGTCTCTATATCATTTCATGAGTGTTTTGCTGACTAAAGGCAGCTCTGATAGCAGGATTGAAGATATAGTAGTAGTAGTTATAGTTATAAGGTTAATTCTTTAGTTTAGATCAGAAGATCTATATTCATATAATTTCATAATATAATTAATTATTTTACTAATATGATTGATATTAATTTCAGACTCTTATTTAATAATTTTATATATATCATCTTTGCTAGTTCATATAGTATTGAATGTAATACTATTCAGGACCCTACAGACAAAATATAATAATATAGAGTTAGATAGAGTAAATTTGTAACTCTGATCTTTTAACTATACATATAATAGTAAGTTAATCATTAAATCTAAAAGATAGTAAATATTATATAGTGAAATATTATTACTCTCAACTTTAAGAATTATATTATTAATTCCTTCTATCTTTACTTTATTACTTATTATAATGTTAATACTGAGGTCACCTTCATACAGCTAATAGCTGAGTATTAAATGATATTTACTAGTTATATTGAAGCTAGCACACATATCTAAATATTATAATCTTAAGGAATTATCTGATATAGTTAAAAAGGCTTTACCCTGAATTATCATAGTATTTATAGAAGATTAATATGATATAAGATCTTTATTACTCTTACTCTTCTTAAGATTACTAGATTTATTACCCTTATTCTTATCTAAATCATCTAATTTATTTGAGTTATCTAAGTTCAGCTATTTCAGCTATTATTTAGAATATAACTATCAGTACTGATCATTCTTATATTCAGAAATCTTATAGTAACTATAATATTTCCTTTTTATACTTTTTAAGCCAGTAGTATTTATATTCAAATTTGAATTGAAGTTTGAATTTAATACAGTATTTGTAGAATTCATCATAGAATTTTTTAGAGAAAAGTTGATTGATTCCTTATCATAATGATTTATTAATTACTTTATAAGATTATTAACATTAATATTCATAATTTATCTCTAGCTTATAGAAAAGAACTCATTAAGTTGTGTGAAGGGCTACACTCTTATACTCTATATCTATAGCTCACCCAAACTTTACTCAATCTCTAACTGCCTAATCAGATGCCTTCAACCAGGCCTTTATATGAATATTTATCCACTCTGACCTCACATAATTCTCTTCTATTTATATTGCATAATCTTGCAATTTCTTTTCCTTTTTCCTTTTTTTCTCTAGTAATTACAATCTTGATTCTAGTGTATAGCTTGCACAATCCACTTATTGGAGCACACCCATTACATTTTATAATTACTCACTTAATCTCTTCTTAGAGATCCTCATTATATTCACCCTCTAAATGTGATTTACACATATAGTAGATTCTTCCAAATGTGACTCATACATACAGTAAACTCTTTCAAAATTTAAAATATAACTTACTCAGCTCAGCTCTACCAGATAATATATCAGTAAAAGGCCCTAAAGCCCTGACAGTTCATATCAATATCTCATGAGATTTTCCTTCAAACTTTCCAAATCCTCTAAACTTCCTGAATCCTCCAAACTCTTCAAATCTAAATAATCTTTTAAATCTATTATGAACATGAATCCTCTGCATGAAGATAGTACTTCTTCTCAGAGCTTTAATGCTAAATTTTAAAACTTCATTTAATAGCTTATAAATAAGATCAACCTTATCTAGACTGGCTGCTGGGACCATGTAAATATATATATACTTACCTAGTTACTCATTTTTCATTAATAGTTAGTCCCATTTCATACATATTTTATCACTTTTCCTGCATGGTCCCATTTGGTCCCACAGGCATAAAATCAAACCAAACCAAACCAAACAGGACCATGTAGTTTAGTCCCATTATAAACTAAAATATTTTATATTTTAAATAAGTTAAAATGTATTTTAAATGACTTTTTAAAACTAGGAAATTTTTAATCCAATTTTCACCCTGGAAATCTAGGGAAATTCCCTAAAAAGTATACTAAAAATAGTAGTTTTTTGCCAAGAAATGCCAAGAAGTGACATGAAAGTATCATGGAATAATCCTAGTCATGTTTGGTCCCATTTTAAATTAAAAAGGTTGGTCATTTTACCTGTTTTAAAATTTAAAATCATGTTTTAGTCACTCATGTGTGACTAAAACCAAACCAAACCAAACTAAACATGCATGAAAATTCATGGTCCCAGCAGCCAGTCTAACCTTATCACCAAATAAAATTATATACTCATATCAATTTTAGCTCCTATCTCAACTCCTACTCATCCAACTACTTCTTTTGAGGACTTCTCAAGACACCCAAAAGAAAGGCTCATCACCCTTGAGAAATTCACAGGCAAATAAGTCTCTAAATACCCTGCCTGGCACCTCAGTGTGAAGGTTAAAATCACTTTGAATGGCCTTACAATTAAATCTCCTACTAACCAGGCCTGATATATCTATACTCAACTCTCTAGCACTGCTATCACTCAATTCCACTCTTAAATAAAAGTTAATACTAAACTCATTCTTATAACCTCTAATATTATTTTCAACTAGCTTAACATTCTTTTCTCTAACTCTTCAGTAGCCTAGAAGGCCCTGATCTGACTACACAGTATTCACTAGAAAATCAATTTACTCTCTACTTTTCTTCTGAGATTCAATCAGAAGATTCTGGAAGCCAGTAGCCAGTTATGAGATAACACTATCAAGAAGGTTCTACTCAAAAAGGCCATTAAGTTTAAACTCCTATAGTAGACTATCACCTCTATTAAACTCTCTATATACCTCAAATATTATATAAAGCTCTGTAGTATAGAGAACAACCTGTCTGAAATTAAGACTATTTAGAGTTAAATTCATGATAATATTTCTATTACCTTCAGAAAGGCCTTCCTCAAGATCTCTCTACTAAAGAATCTAAATGTTATGGACTGAATACCTACAGGGCTCATTCATATAAATATATTCTATATTTCAAATATAACTATTACTACCATTATTAACCATCACATCTAAGGTGTCTACATTAACTATAATAAATCTAGTGTGATAGAGATCTACCATTGAATCAGATCAATTTTTCACTGAGACTTTTCACTACTAAGCACAGCCATAAAGATAGATATTTTCCTTTCATTGTGAGACATCATCTGTTTATTTGTAGATTTCTCATGCATGTGTATGCTTCTTTAAGATAGATTTTTTATTTCTTTTGTGTGTTATCTTATCATTCTATTACTATATTATTTTATACTATAGATTGCTAATACATTCCTCTACTTCAACATTAATATTAATTCTTTTCTTGTGTTTGCCACTGCCCTGTTCAGTGCTGTCTAATGTGCACACCCTGTCCCCACTTCATTGGTGTGCACAATTGAAAATATGAATGAATGAATAGATAGTAATATTAATACAGATAATTATACTAAATTTCTTTCCCCTTTTTTCTTTTCTTTTGTTGAGTGTGTTACTCAACACAATTCTCTTATTTCAGTTTATAATAGGCCTATTTAGTTGGAGCAGGCCTACAGTCTTGCAGCTGTGCTAATGGTAATACTGCTAGAAGAAAACTTTAAAGAATGAACCCACTGAACTATTAAATTCATTAAGCTATTTCTCAATAAATGCAGACTCTAGTGAGAAGAAAAATTTATAGTAGATCTTATAGTTTCTTCTCTTTCTTAAGTCCCTGAATCTCTACCTACAAAAAGATACAGATATTACTATCATTATCAATTTATTTCTCATTTATAAATGAGAGTCACTTATCTATTCATTTCTCTATTAATATATGTCTTCTAAGCACACTCAGTTGGACTCTATCATATATTGTTAAACTCAGTCAGGAAAAGCATCAGCTTCACTACTAAAAATCAAGATTAATAGTGAGAAGATGTCTGGCTCTATCAATTTCTTATCAGGCCTGCCTATATCTAGTAGTACCTTACCTTCTGAAAGTAGAATGATTTATTAGTGGCTTGTCATATCTATACTAGTTTCTAAATCCCTTAGAGCCCTTTCTTTTAATGGAAAGGATGTCACTTAGTTTATCAATTAGTTTGATGCTGTGCTGAAGCTGTATCATATTTCTAAGAATAAAATCTTAGTAATATTATACAATTATTATTCTATAAAACTATAAGGCCATGTGGATTAGCTGGTGAAGGACCTGCAAACCTAGATGAAAGTTAAGGCCAGGTTGGTATTAAAGTTCTAGCAGGATGATACTTATCAGTAGATGTACAATTAAATCTATCTAAATACTCTATTTAGTTTCAAATGATTTTTCAGCTGAAATATTCTCACTTTTTACTGTCAATTCTGTGCTATTACTAAGTCACTAATTAGCTGAAATGAAATCTAGGAATCTCTTGCCTGCTAATTATTTTTATGAGGCCTGCCTGATGGAGTTCATGAGAAGGCTTTTTATAAGACTAGATTTAATCAAAATAATCCATCTAAATGGAAGATTTTAAAGGTTTGTAAAGCTACAACTGAATCTCAGGAAGTTAAGAAAAAGATAGTCTAAATGATCACATCTGATCTGGGTTTCTATATAATGCTATTTACTCAGCTGCCTCCTACTTAACCTATCTTCAATCTACCTACTCTAACTATGTTAAAACTTTAAGTAGCTCTCTCTATACTACCTGCTTCTTCTGATTCAGCTTCAAGAAGTTTAAATGATAGCTTGCTTGAATCTCTTGTCAACTAGATGAATGTGCTGTTACTAGTCATTATAGGTTTTCAACAGCAGGGAAATATATAATAATTAGCTGTAATGCTATATGTTCTCACCCACTAGAGATCTATTGATCCTGCTTGAGATTTCATGAACATTTCCTATTATAAGATGTAGTATGACCCTGACAGTCCATATCAACTTCAATCTGAAAGTATATTATAATATGATCACCCTTCTCATATCTATTAAGATTGTGATGACTTCTCTCACATACTTTCTTAGTGTCTCTGAATTGGTGAGCTGATCAACCAGGGAAAGATTCATTGAAATAGAATGGATAAATACTTTAATGGACATATAATACAGTGTAACTTAAAAATCAATGTGAATTAGTATGAATCACATATTGTCACTATCAAGTATGCCCTTAAGTAGAGATCTGTGCCTCTTATTATTCTATTAATAGTAAAACTCTGCAATGATGGTAGCATTCTTGTTTCCTCTGACAGTAGCTTATTACCTACAGTCAATTTTATTAGCATATGCAATATTAGGTTTAAAAGTGGTGCAGAAGAAGGTAATTTGAATAGTAAAGTAAAAAAGATTATTAGTGTGATAGTTGCTCAGGCTACTATAGAGAATAATAAGAGTAAAGAGTTAGTTACTAATAAGAATTAATTTACACTTTCTAACTGAATTAAAAAGGAGAAAGCCCTACCTTCCATTTATTCTTAAAGGGCTGATTGCTATTCAGATGGCTCTTAAAAATTAATTTTATTTACTGAGAACATCATCTTGCCTTTACCTAATTTCAATGAATTATAGACTCTTCTTGATGATCAACTACAGGAAGAAATACTAACCTAGCTGATCAATGAAGCTGTATCTGATACTAAGATAGCTAAAGTGCCTAAGATTCAGAAGAAAATCATCTTCTATTATCTTAGAAAGTCTAAAGGGCTGAAACTATCTACTGAAATGAGAGATAAGAAGAATCATACTACTACAACCCAGACAGTCTTTAAGAAAATCATGTGTTAAGAGATCATCAGAATTCAACTTAAGAATATTATAACCTACTCTACCTAGCTACAGCAGACATTCTTTCAGAATCTTCCAGCTGAAGTTTAATAACATATAATTAAGGAAGAATCTGCTAGAGTCTTCTTTATTTAACTCTCCTACTATGTCTTGAAATATGATCCTCAGTAGAATCTAGTGTTCATTGGCTATATTAAGTTTTTTGTTGGCATCAGAAAGGGTCAGACTGAAGCTATATTTAATGATAGAGTAAAGATCAATTGCATGATAAAAAGTACTATTTTGAGTCTTAACCTAATCATTCAGAAAGACACTCTTAAGCTAATTCTTAATGCTGATAGTCAGTATAATGATATTATTAAAATTTATAAGGATATCTTAGTTCATGTTGAATTTGTATTTATACCTTAAACCTTCTTTATTTTAGAGTGTGGTTCCCATGAGTGCATTCTAGGCTACTCCTATGAAAATGTGACTTGATTAGTGTGATAGACAGATAATGTAGGTAGCATTACTATTATGATTTTCAATCTAGATGATGAAACTAACTAGATCTCCTTCTTTAGCTATTCTCTAGAGAATTATAGTGATAGGTAGCTAGATGATCTTCACAGTAAGTATCAGTCTTTAAACTAGAGATACTAAGTCTGACTGATCTTCATAATGATAGTAGTAAGTAAAGAGATGAAGTCAGAGTCAGCAGCATTAGTGTAATGAATGATAGAGTAGAAATTCTATTATATGAGAGTAATAAGAGGGAATTCAGCTAATTATAATTTTCCAGCTCAGGGCTGATAAATACCTCCAGCCAATCAGAGGTCATCATTTAATTATCTTAGAAATCTTCATTATGTATTCCTATTATTCTGCAACAGCACTTTCAGTTATTCTTACATGCTATATTTTCTTTCTTACAGCACTCTATCTCTAAAATTCATCAAATTTGTAGCATTTAACTGCACAATCTTTCTCTCTATAATTCAGCTGAGCCTTCTCCTCAATTTTATCACTTAATTATTACTATGCTATATAAGTGAAAAGTGAATAAGATTCAGCCTCTCAATATACTAGTAATAGATGGAGGAATGCCTGGTGAGACAGATTAATGAAGGAAGATCTATTAGAAATGATATTAAAATAACATTAAATCTATAAAAGATCTACCTTTATCTTATGACCACTTAATCACACCTTATTTCTTGGATTGCCTATATGGCTCTTGCCTCACATCTAACAGAATAGAAAAGCTTTAAATCAGATTAATTTTAACATTTTAGGAATGCAAGCTGCTGATTGAGATCTTACTTAGATGGGAGAAAGTATTAATATAGAGCTTTAGTGATTATGGAAAACTAGCTGAGGAAGTCTCTCCACTAATTAAGATTTATACTATTGAGTATGAAGTATGGCAGGCCCCTAGGTTTTCTGTTCCTTGAAAATTGCTGCTGACAGTCATAGAAATGCTTTATAAGTAAGTTAATTTCAGTATCTTTAAATATTATCACAGTTCATATTAGAATAAATGATTTTTTGTTAAAAAGAAGGAGTCTGGGAAATATCAAATCATTAATGCCTGTATGGATATAAATACTGTTACAGTTCAGAATGCCTATATTCCTTCTAGTACTAATGCTTTTATAGAAGATTTTGCTAGATAAGTCATCACCAGTATGATGAATTTCTTTTCTGAATACAACTAGATTACTTTACATGAGGATAGTCATAACATGATTATCTTTCAAACTCTGATTAGCCTTCTTCATCAGATAATATTACTATAAGATGTTATAAATTCTATTACTATCTTCTACTAAGTTATAGCTTGCATTCTCTATTCAAATATTTCCTACTAGGCAGATAATTTCATGGACAACATTGATGTAAAAGGTCTATAATCTTAGTATAATAATGAGAAGGTCATGTCAGAAATTTACTGGTTTATTTTGAAGTATCTTCAAAATCTAGATCAGATTCTAATTAGTATTAAGCTCTCAAATATATACATTTAGATTGTAAAATCTGAGTTTGGCTGCTTCAGCATGATTCTCATTGAATACATTATTGATGCTGATAGGTGCTACTCTAAGGCCACTAAAATTATTAAAATCATTAAATGGCCTGAATCAACTGAGATCTCTGAAGCTTGTACTTTCATCAGTATTTATATGTATTATCACATCTGGATTCTGAACTTTACTCTCATTTTCAACCTAATCTATTTGCTATTCAAGAAAAACACCTTTTTCCTCTGAGGATTCAAGCAATTAAATATCATATTAGTTCTGAAGATGATACTGATGACTGCTCCTGCTCTGCACTGCATTGATTATTCTAAAGGTGCTAGAGATATTATAGTTATAATTAATGTCAGCAAATATGACTGGGGAGAAATACTAAGCTAGTAAGATGTTGGAAATAGAAAGCTTCATTCTTACTAATATGAGAGTAGGATTTAGAGCCTAGTGGAGATAAAGTATGATGCAGGAAAATAAGAATGCCAAGCCATCCTCAAAATGTTAATGAAATACTAATATTACCTATATGATATTCACTTCATTCTTAAAATTAATATGAAAATTTTAATTATTCAGCTCAACTGAACAGCCACTGATCTTCCTGACACTCTGATAACTAATTAGCTTGCCTGAATTTAGATGTTCAATTTTGATGTTTATTATATTTCTAAGTGGATTTATAGTGCTACTGATAGTCTTTCTCAATGGCTACTTACTGATGGCAAGATACCTGAGGATCAGAATATTAATAAATTCATTGAGGTAGAGCTTAATTGCATTAGTGTGGTTTCTACCACTATCCCTAACTTTAATGTTTCTGATGATACTAATAGTAAAGAATCCCACATTCTTTTATTATCCTATTCTGACTATAGTGAATTAATTGCTAAATATCTCATAATCTTAAAGTAGCTCAATGATATTCCTTGCAAGATTTTCCTGAAATAATATAAGTATGTACTAAACTATGTTGTGCATGGGCAACATCTATTTCACTAATTGAGTAAAGGGATTCTACTGAGATGTATGGTAGATAATCTGAATAAGCAGAAGGAAATTATTACTTGAATGCATAATAAGTTAGGCTATAAAGATTATAAGGTAATCAACTATAAGGTCTCTTAGTAATATTAGTGGGAAGGCCTATTCACTGATGTCAAGGTATATTGCAAGAGATACTGTAAGTGCCAGTTCTAGGAAAGTGACTATCTTGAAGAGCTACTATATCCAACTCACTGCAACTATCTGTAGAATAAGTAGTGTATTGATATCATTAAGTTTCTAAAGAACTAGGAGAAATCATGTGTGATTATTACTTGAAATAACCTTACTGACTGGGTTGAAGGCCAGCCCCTTATTCATGCTAAAGCTGAATATGTAACCCAGTTCATTTATGAAGATATTATATGCTAATATGGTTATTTCTAGGAAATAGTATGTGATAGTAAGCCTGAAAATCAGAAATGAATCAGGATTCTCACTGTCAAGTATTATGTTAGGTAGATAATAATTTTGCTGTATAATATGAAAGTGAATGATATGATTGAATGTGGCCACTACTCTATTTCAGATGTACTAGTAAAGCTTGCTGTAGATAGGAGAAATTGAGTCAATTATTTCCACTTAGTACTATAAGTGGATTAAATTTCTATTTGATAATCAACAGGTAAAATGCTATTCTATCTGTAATATAGTTATAATGCTATCCTCCCTATTGAGCTTGAGGTTTCAATATAGTAGATGCTTTCATAGCACACTGTTTATTCTTATACTAACCTAATATACATGTAAATTTAATAGTTAGAGAGATGAGATGAGAATCTGAAGGAGGTAGCCTTTCACCTACAGCACATATAGGAGAAAAATCAGGATCTATTTGATGAAATTAAGTAATTAATGTGCAATTTAGTTCAGATGGAAGATCTTATCCTTCTACATGATATTAAAATAGAGATGTCCTATTCTATTAAACTTAACTTCTGATGATTGAATCTATATTGTGTATGAGAAGTAAATCATAAGAAAGACACTTACTGTCTTAAAGAACTAGATAGCATACTGTTCTGTAATATCACTGCAGGTAACTAGATAAAGAAATTTTATCTTTATAATGATTAAATGCTGGTGATGTTAGATAATATAGATTCAGTGGAGAATAACAGTGAGAAGAAAGAAGATATAGGTAAAGAAGAGAATGCTTTATAATCTCTAATTTCTCATAATAAAAGTTTTATGATTATTGTCTGACTACTACATTCATTTTCTTATTCTATTTACTCTTTCTTTATTTTCTTTATTTGACTGTATCTACTCATCAGTTTTTTTTCTTTATTAATTGTCTCTTTATAGTTCAAATGTCAGCATGAGTAGTATGCTAGAATCTGAATGTACCTTCACATTTCTTTACAATTTTCTTTATTTCTTTTATTTATGGTGATATGCCTTTCTCCCTCTCTCATTTTACTGGCTGTAGCCACCTTTACATCTTATGTTTGAAAAACCATAAGAGTGTACTCTGCCCTGTATTTTCCTCCACTTTTCCCTCATTATTATTATAGATATCTCAGTCTTACTCTTAAATCAACTTATACTAACACATGATAGTGCTATATCTACAATTTCCCTTACTTTCTTCCTGCAAAATGTTAAATCATCAAAATCTGCATGCTCTAGCCCTGAAACCTACTAACTCTCTTACCTTAATTGAGTATGAGAAGAAAAAGTTGTCAACCATCAGAGAGATTTGGAAGTATATTGATACCCTTAACAGGCATACAGCTTTATACTACTAGATCCAGTGTGAAATTGCTAATCTGATTATAAGTAGGCATGAAGATAGAGAGGAGGAGGTTACTACATATTTTAAATAAATAAAAAAGAATGGGGCCTAACAGGTAGTAATATCTAAAGCTGACTTCTATCATCAAATAGTGGAGATCTATTATGTGGTAGAGACAGTCAGAATTTACCAAAATTATACTTTGAAAGGGTATAAAACTTGTGTGGAATGCTGAGGAAAGGCTATTACTGATGAATTCTAGCTAATACTGAAGAAGAATAAATAGTGTAAATGTATAGTAACTTTTACAAGGAATTATAACTATTTATCTGCAGTGAGAAGAATCAACCAGGTAATATGAATCTAGCTGTGTCAGAATCCTAAGAGAGATATAAAGCTTAATAAGGAATTAATACTTTCTGACCTTAAGAATGCCTCTAGGCCAGATTTTATTAGCCCTACATTAAATATGAAAGCTATCTATACTGCTGAGCTTCATATTAACCTTAAGGAAATTCTTATAGCTAATATTTTATTATTTCTCTTTACTTCTATTAATCTATAGCCTCTAATTTTTCTATCTCTATCCTTTTGAAATCTTCAGCAGCAGCCTCCTCCAGCTTCACTGTGTGATTTCCATATGACTAGCTAAATACCTCTACCTTCTCCTTATCCTCCTCAGGATAATTACTACTATTCTGAATTGATTCCTATATCTCCTTCTACTTTCTTGCCTGACACTTCTTGAAATCCTAGCTCTGATTTATTTATTCCTTACCTACAATATATCTCTGATCAATTAGTTTCATTAATAGCTATCTCTCTGTTTAATATCAGCCTCTCCCATTTCACCAGTCTGTTGCCAGAAGAAATGATGAAGCTTGAGAATCAAAATGCTAATAAGAAGAATTCTAATGTTACTAAAGCTATTGAAAAGTGTTAAGAGACTAATTATTATAGATGTGTGTATTATTAGAATATCAAGCCTACCTTGAAAGCTCAGCTTAATAATATAAAGGAGCTGAATGATAGCCAGCTTGTCAAGCTTCTAAATTAGCTTGTAAAGCTATTATCTCCTTTTCCTTTATGTTATTACTATACTATCAATCTTGGAGGAAAAATTAATTTACTGACTTAGAGTTTAGACCAGATAGTTTTAACATCCAGGCTTGAGACTATTATTAATAGTTATAGAAATTTTGATTAGATCCACACTACTAGTAGCACTTTTTATTATTTTTGCAAAGAGTGCTACTCTGCCTGCCTAGAGGATTTTCTTTAGATATATCATATGAAGTATACTACTCTCTCTTTCATTACTCTACTAAACTAGGCAAGCATATTAAAGAACCTCAGCCTGAAAAGTATAAATATAGATCTTATACTAAATGGCTGAGATGTAGATAGCTCTTTATCTCTTCTAATTTTCTTCTGACTCTGAATGGAGATGGCTGTGGGAAATGTGCCTGCTACATATAACATACTTGAAAAGATGATAGTGTATAAATAGAATATATACTTATTTCATTAGTGAAAGAATCAGAAGTTACTAGGGTGACTCTACATAATACTCCATGAAATTATTTAGTAGATAATTTGTTAGGATTTAGTTTACTATGCCTAATATATCATTTTTTGCCTGAATCATCAGATGAGGCTCATCTCCTACCCTTATTATATCAAGTTTATTAGAAAGAGGAATAGTATGTTTTTCTAGCATATTAATATTAATATTTAATGCCTCACTGAGGAGAATCATGATGTGAATATAATTTAAAAGTCTATTAGCATAATAAATGAGAATCATGCAAACTGCACAACTATGATTCCTGGCATGCATTACTATATCTCTAAGTGGAATTACTAACTTCATGAAAGAAGGTTTCTGAATGGTAGAATCATTCAGGATGTCTCCCTGTAGATACTTACTAATTAAAATTTGTGAGATTTCAAGACTAGCTGAAAGACCATTTCTTATAAATAGAGAGATATATAAATCATCATGCTACATATTCCCCATGGGAGCACAGGCCTAGCTATAATTGAGCAGAGAATAATACTTCTGTGGTTTGTTGGGATTCAGAAAGATAGTAAGTCTTTAAAAGTTTCAGAGAGTAATATATGAGAGTAGCTCTTACAGGTAAATTGAGATCTTATTTATAGATTTATAATATCCTCTAGTCTGCCTGTTCTGTATGATAGCATTTCTTATTACTTTTCTATCACTGATTCCTCTTAAAGACTATTTAGGTTACAGTGGCATGATTCACTATAGCTATAATGGGTCTTGATGCACTTTCTGAAGCTTTAATTGGATGTTAATAATGAGATGATTCTTTAGTTTAGAGAGAGTAATAAATTCTTTTTAATCTGATGTCTAATTGATCAGTTAAGAATTATATTCTGATCTGATATAATAAAGCTGTGGGAGCTGTAGTTCATACCTTTATAATTATGATGAATGCTGAGAAATAGCTGTTTAGCCAGTAAAGTTTTTTTTACTATTACTATAATAATATTTCTCTTAATTCTATTATTAGTGATTGTGTAGCTGCAGAAGGAAATGTCATTAGAATCTTAGTTTATAGCTATGAGAAGATAGATATCAGCTAGTTAATTCAGCTAATTATAATTTTCTGCCTCAGAGCCAGGAAATGTTTCAGCCAATCAGAGCTCACTATTCTGCCATAGTTGCTACCCTTATCATTACTAGCACATGTTTTTTTTTTTTCCTCATTACATTACTTAGTTTGCTTCCTCTATATTTCCTCTATATCTTTCTTAGTTTCTTTTATTTTCTATATGTAGTCTACTACTACTCTATATTTATTTTTCTTGCTGTGTCTATCTTTCTTTCTATACTCATTTATCTATATATATCTTACTCTGTATCTTCTACTGCTGATTTTACCTACTATGTTTTCTTTCCTCTTACTCTTTATTTTTTCCTTGTGTCTCTTTCATCTTCATCTTCCATGCTACCCATTTTGATCTTTATTTACTACTTATTGCTAACTACCCTGCTTTTCCTTGTAATGAAACTATAAATCTTATTATATATAAGATCATTAGTATAAAGTCATACACTTATAGGCTGTTCTGCCTACCTAGAGCATGCCCTTTCTTTATTACTAACCTGCTCATTTATTTCTCTAGACCTTACTTCTACTCAGTAGTTTACATGTTCTAGAGCTGTGCTCTGCTCTCCTCTCATTTAGAAATCTCTTGTTAATCCTATTTCAGCTCCTATCTCTATTTCTAGCCATGAAGGCTGCTACCCTATAATTTTATAATTCAAGCTATTAATAAACTATCCTGCCTGAGCCTTTACTCAAAAATGCCAGCTACATTTACTATAGCTCAGAAGAGGCTTTACTGTTACTAACTTACTCATTCATCTCTAAACTGTCTCTCTACCTTGATGTAGCTGCTTTCTTGCAAATAGATAATTTAGCATACAGTGTATGACTACTTACTGGCTAACTTTAAGATGATGTAGTTAGATTAATTTTGAGATAATATATTCAGAGTAGCTACTTTAGCTGCAGAACTGAGCTATTCTTTTATTTATCAAGTCAGTAAATTAAAGGGAGGGAAGATATATAATGAGGATCTGCTGTTGAGTTAGATTAATTTTTTGTCAAGGCTTTTTACTGCTGAGCACAGCCATGAAGATAGATATTTTCCTTTCATTGTAAGACATCATCTATTTATTTGTGGATTTCTCATGTATGTGTATGCTTCTTTAAGATAGATTTTTTATTTCTTTTATATGTTATCTTATCATTCTATTACTGTATTATTTTATACTATAAATTGCCAATACATTCCTCTACTTCAACATTAATATTAATTTTTTTCTTGTGTTTGCCACTGCCCTGTTCAGTGCTGTCTAATGCACACATCCTGTCCCTACTTCACTAGGCATAAAGTTGCTAACTGCTGTAAAACCCATGTTCCCCTAAAATCACCCATACAGTTCATAAACATACAAATCAAGCCTGAAGAGGAGGAAGACTTTAAAGACATCAAGTCAGATTTGAGAAAAGACTAGCTTTCACACAAAATTGTGAGTAGAAGCTTCTAGAGTTAGATAGAAAGATCTTTAAGAAGAAAATAATTATTCTAATGATTCTTATATCTATTATAGTTAATCATTCTTTTAATATGAATGTTATAGTGAATAGTAGTTACTATTACTATTTAATAATTTACTCTCACATAGTTAATCATTATAACCTTCTGTATATCCCAATCAACCCCTAAAAGATTGAAGGTGTCAATGGTGACACAGGTAGCTTTGTATAAAACATGATAAAGCTTGATGTTGATGTTAGTAGATTTCTCCAAGAAAATATCTATATATATGAGATTGAGAATCTCCCATATAACTTCATACTAAGCCTATTATAATTATCTAAACATTAAACTCTTATTAATACTTACAATTAATGCATCATATTTCCTGAAGGCATCTACATCTCTAAAAAAGATATTCATAAGACTACTAATCTTCATCAAATCTCCACTAATATCTATAACCTCCTTTAAAGTCATAATCAGAAATTTAAGTCTCAACTTCTCATTGAAATCTTCATTACTAGCATGGCTGATATAGAGAAGGCTCTCTCACAACTCTCTAAGAAGTTAAAGACTGACCTTATGACAGTTCTCTCTCTATAATATCATAAATTTCTCAATATTTTTAATTATAAGGCCACTGAGAAGCTCCTATCATTCTGTAGTATGCACAATCATCACATTAAACTTAAGAAGATAGATGATAAAGACCCTCAGCTACTCTGAGAACTACTATATAATATATTATATGATAAATTATTTGTGCTTCATAAGACCCTTAATGACCTTCTAGATAAAAGTTTCATCTAAATTAGCAATTCATCTATAGATGCACTCATACTCTTTATGAAAAAGTTAGATAGAGGTCTTTAATTCTATGTCAACTATTAGGGTCTCAATCATTTCACCCAAAAAGATTATTACCTACTACTATTAATCAATAAGACTCTTAAATGAATCAGCTAAGTCAAGTAGTTTATAAAGCTAAATGTTATTTCCACATTCTATAAGATTTAAATTATAGAAGGAGATGAATGGCTAACTGCCTTTTATATGAGATATAATCTATTTAAATAGATAGTTATCCTCTTTAGTCTCATAAATGCCTTAAGTACCTTTCAGAAATACATCAACTAGGTCTTATAAGACTATTTAGATGAATTTACTTCTATCTACCTCAATGATATTCTTATCTTTACTAATAGATCTCACAAGTAACATTAAGAGTACATTCAAAAAGTTCTTATCTACCTCTATAAATACAGTCTCTCAATCAACATTAATAAATCTATCTTTAAAGTTCAAGAGACAATCTATCTCAGCTTCATCATAGAGGTGGGGAAGGGAGTCCATATGAACCCCAAGAAGATTACTGCTATTCTCAAATAGAAGACCCCTATAATTATAAAAGATGTATAAGACTTCCTAGAATTTATAAATTTCTACTAATACTTCATTTAAGATTTTTCTGACATCATCTAATTACTGATTAATCTCACACACAAAGACCAGCAATTTTAATGATTTAAGGAAGTAAATAAGATATTTATATGCCTTAAGTAGATGTTCATCTTTACTCTAATACTTATTACATTTAACTCTGATTGCTTAATAGTGGTTGAAACAGACTCTTCCAGTTATATCACAGACAGTGCTCTTATGTAATGAGATGATGAAGGCATCCTACAATCCTGTATATTTATATTTAAGAAGCTCAGTCCTACTAAAATTAACTATAAAATTTATGACAAAAAACTCCTCATCATCATTCAATGTCTAGAGGAATAGAACTTCAAACTCCACAGTATAAAAGACTTTAAAATTATTATAGATCATAAGAACCTCTAATATTTCATAATAACCTATAAACTCTCTGAACATCAGATGTACTGGGTTAAATTTCTCAGTCACTTTCATTTTATAATTTATTATCATTCTGACACAGAGAACTCCATGGCTAATACTCTCTTTTAATATGAATAGAATATATCTTCTAAAGACTTCAACATCTACTAGGCAAACTACAAATAGAGACTACTAGATTTATAGATTCTCAAAGAATCTGAAGTAACACTATATGAAGTAATATATATCTCACTCATCACTCTATTAATTACAACTACCTTATTCTCACTTTAGGAACTCTGAGATACTGCTGCTACCTTCAATGAATGTCTTCAGATAATAATTTAGATTATTCAAAATAAAGCTCATTATTTTCCATCTGAACTTCAAGCTTATATTGATATTACTAAATGCTCTATAAACTCTAACTTCTAACTACACTTCTGAGGGAGGCAGTGGGTTCCTAATTTAGAATCATTACACACCTAAATCATACAAGAAACTCATGATTCTCTGATAACTAGTCATTTAGACCACAAAATACTCTACTAAATTTTATCTCAAGATTTCTACTAGCTTAATATATCTCAGAGCATCTGACAGTTCATCTAGAACTATAA
This sequence comes from Onygenales sp. PD_40, assembly GCA_032988205.1. Taxonomy (NCBI): domain Eukaryota; kingdom Fungi; phylum Ascomycota; class Eurotiomycetes; order Onygenales; species Onygenales sp. PD_40. The sequence continues at coordinate 59,731 of JANTQD010000030.1, forward strand.
TATCTACTAATCCATTATTATCTGGTAGGATTATCATCAAGATCTACTTAAATCTCTTCTGATCTCTAAATATATCTGATGCAATATTATCATCAATTTTGCAGTAGACCTCCTTATAAGTAATGACTGTAAGAATATCCTTATCATTGTTGATTATCTCAGTAAAGGTGTTATTCTTAAACTCTATGTGAAGATAAATGCACCCACAGTGGCTAAAGCCTTCCTCTAAAGTTTATTTTATCACTAGTATGATCTATCCTATATAATTATCTCAGACTATGAAATCTAATTCATCAGAGCTATCTAAATCTGAATCTACTAGCTCCTCAAGATCTTCTGACACCTCTTAACTACCTATTATTCTAAAACTGATGGCAGCACTAAACATATAATTTAGATAACTAAGAACTATCTCTAAAAATTCTATTTATATACTTAGGATAACTGGAATGAACTTCTTCTGTATGCTAAACTTATAATTAATGACTATAATATTATTAGTACTGATGTCAGCCTGTTTTTCCTCTCATATAGTTATAATTTTGAAGTTCTTAATCTCACTGAATCATCTGAACCTTCCACTTTACCTTACAGTCTAATTCAAATTATGAACATCATCATCTTAAAACTCTAGTAAGTCTATAAGTAAGCTGAATCCTTCATAGTCAGTGCTCAGTAAAATTAATAGAATCATATAAATACTTACTGAAATCCCACTAAATACTATGAGATAAGTAATAAGATCTGACTAGATCTCTGAAACATTACAACTAATTGCCCATCTCACACACTTAATTATTAATATGCTAAGTACACTATCATTGAAGTCCTAAGAAGTTATAACTACTACCTTAACATACTATCTGGGATTTATAATATATTTCATACAAACCTGCTCTGCAAGATCTCTATCAACCTATTTCCTTCACAAGAGATCACTAACTGGTATCTACCTGACATCATTAGGGAAGATAATGAGGTAGAATATGAGATTAAAGCTATCCTTAACTACTACTATTATAAATGAGGATTTCAGTACCTAATGAAGTGACTCAGATATGAGGCCTCTTCATGGGAATTAATCTCTACCCTGCAGGACACTATCATGCTTGCCTGTTATAAAGAATTATACCTACCTGATGAGACTTCATCTATGCTGTACTATGCTCAATTTTCTAAACCCTTCTACCTGCCCTTTAAAATCAAATAGGGGGAGATAATGTAAAGAGCTATATCCTTATACTTTATATCTATAGCTTGCCTGAACTTCACCTAATCTCTGACTGCTCAATTAGATGCCTCTAACTGAGCCTTTATATAAATATTTATTTACTCTAATCTTATATAATTTTCTTCTATTTATATCACATGATCTTATAATTTCTTTTCCTTTTTCCTTTCTTTCTCTAGTGATTACAATCTTGATTCTAGTGTATAACTCACATGATTTGCTTATTAAAGCACACCTATTACAAGTTGAGTCTTTATAAATTACTTCTAAAAATCTTTAAGTTCTAATAGGAATATATCATAATAAATGTCCTCTGATCTAACTGAGAGCTCCCTATAATAAGTAGTGAGATAGTAAAAATACTACTAGTAGAGTATATAATTAATGTTCTTAACTTGAAGAGTTAATAACTTCTTAATAATGAGTATATACTTCTCTGTGAGAAAGATAGCATACTTTATATTAATTTTCTCCTATAAAGTTATAATATTATCTAGTTTTAAAGTGCTAAGTACAGCCTAAATATTATCTTACAGACTCACAAGAATTCAGTGATATAATATCTTTAATTATATAAATTATTTAGCTTATTTATAAGTTTACTCAGAGGAGCTCTCATTCTGATTTTTTAATAGAATGTTGATTATACTAATAACTTTAGTATTCATAAGAATCTTAATACATCAGAATTTATAGTTTATATCATTAAAAGTAATAATATCTTTAATTTTAATTGTTTATTAAACTTTCTTCTGATACTCATATAATTCCTTCCTGATAATATTATATAAAATAGCAGGCTGCAGGAGAGTCACCTATATGATCTTAATAAAAATAAAGAGATAAGTTATTATCTTCATAAGAGTATTTTATATTATAGTAATTAAAGTATTTAGATCTATAAATACATTATATAATCTATCTAGTAGCTACATGTAACTTATATTACTATTCACAGTTTCTATAGAACTAAGGTAGACAGACTCTAAGACTTACACATTTAAATATATAAGCTTTATAATCTAGATGTTGGGCTTAGTAGCCTTACAGCTTGCTAGAGAGTAAGCTAAAATAATATAATAAGTACTAGAGGTATTTACTAATTGAAGGATATTAGATATGTTACCAGACATTCTATATATCATTAGAATAATTATAGTCTAAAAAATCTATTAATAATATATCTGTAAGATGTCTGAAAAATCATTCATATAGTTCAAAAAAATTTTCACATCATAAGAAATCATAAAATGAGTGTGAAAAATGCAAAAGACATGCAAATTCTAAGTAATTAAATATCATATTATAGATCTAATGAGATATTCAAGTCAGGTAAACCTTTCAGTCTTAATTATAGTGATTTTTAATAAAAAACATACTATCTAGGCTATAACCTGTGGGAAGGTTGAAGATCTCTCATATTGCTATGCTAGCAAGGAATCTATCTACTGTGTGATCATATAAGTGTGCTATGCCTGATTGGGAGGCTGGAGGCATACAGCCAACAGATTTAAGGTTATTGAGAACCATGAGAACTAGTCTACCAGATTTGGTTGGACACAACTCATGCAAGCCTTGGGGGGGTAGCCTTCTGTGTCTATACATGACTAACTTACTAGACAAGCTGATGCTTCTGGGGAAACTTTGGTATATCATGTCCCATGCTATCAGCTCATTGTTAATGCTATTACATTGACCGCTTGTGGGAAAGCTGTAATCTTATAAGCGGAACGTACGTAGCTACTACTAGTACTAGTCCATATGGGATGAGATGATTGATCAATTGAACTATGTAAGGCCTTGACTGCTATTTATATGGTTCAAACACATGATTTTCTGAGATAATGAAAATACAAAAGGCCACCTATTCACATAGTGAAAAGTCATTAAATGACTATCAAATTTCTGAAAGATAAGAAAATGCTGAAAGGATCCAATAAGTGAATGTAACAGCAGGAGTTCAGTGCTGTGGATCAAAAATGACACCATTGAGGCCGTTGATATAGTGTGCATAGTGCGGAATCTCGCAAATCTTTGGCAGGCATTCTGGATAGCAACGTCTGACACCCGGGATTAAGTGGGACAATAGCATTCCCTGCCAATACATTAAATATTATTATTAGGTATATAAATAGCATGCACCCTGTAATTATGAAATACAATTATTCCCAAACAAACAACACCCGCTTTGGCTCCCAAACTAGTGTGATTGATTTTCACGGTCAAAGCGCGCACGGAAATCATCTTCATCGGCATAGCAGCATGTATACAAGAATCGAAGAGGTTATATTGAAGAAGAAGTACAGTACAAGACGGACGATGTGTTTCTGCTGAGAGAATCATCATTATCCATGATTCCCGGGCCAAAGGGGATATGTATCCAAGGAATTCACTGAACCCGTCCTTGATGATTGCGCTCCTCAATTCGCTCCCCAGACTTAAAAGATACTAGTATTAGGCAGCCGGCCTATGTGTATATTTACATATCAGTAGGTCGCATATCACGGCTTCATTGCTTATTCTCAAGGGGTTGTGGCTGGGTTGTTTGTCCCGGCGCCTTGAACATGTAGGCTCGACGCAGAGCTCGTTCTGCTAGTGCTTGGCGGGGGTGCCGCGGCTGTCGGCGTCTGGGTAATGGGGGCAGGGGAGTGGGGAGGAGGTGGTGGTGTCGTGGCGGTAGTTGGAGGGTTCGGTTGGGCAGGGCTGGTGGAAGGAGGGGAGTGAGGAGGTGATGGCGCCGTGGCGGTGGTTGGAGGGTTCGGTTGGGTTGGGCTGGTGGAGATGGGAGCACCGGTATTAATGATGCCAAGCGGAATTTGCTGCAGGCCGCCTGTTGCTCCTGAAGCTGCGCTCATTGACGGTGGTGAGGACTGTGGCGTAGAGGGTCGCAGTGCTGAATTATTGTTTAGAAAGTCCGTGTTTACAATCTTGTAATTTCTCCCTAGATACCGTTTCACCCGTTTCGCTAGGTAGACATATTGCATCCGCGCCGGTTTGTCCGTGGGCTTCACCCAGTCTGGTGGTTCCTGTCCGTCTTCCATGCGAGTGATCTCGTAATCTTCGCCAACGTCTACCTGAATGCGTTCACGCCAGTATGCACGCTCGGCAGCAAACTCGTCGTCATCGTCGCTGTCAGTGTTGATTTCTCGTAGTCTCCATTCGAGCTCGCGCTTGGCTTTTATCTGTTCATTTCGCTCGTGCTTGCACCATGCGCATGGGCACTGGATGTCACGCAGCTTTGCCTTCAAACGCGCCTTGATCTCAGGGGCAAATTCTCGTGACTTCTCTTTTGGATTAGCCCACCACTGTTTGAACTCTTCGATGTTGAATTTTGCAGTTCGGAACATGCGCTTGGTGCTGTAGAGGGTGTGGGTGAAAGGACTGGAGATTTCTTGGAAAAAAAGGCCAGTTTCTTGTTGAGCCATGTTATGTGAGGTCGAGTGGACCGAGCGACGCTGTTCTGCCTTTGTGTATCGTCTGTGCCGCCATATGATGCTCCACAGGATTTTTATCGATATTATCCAAGTGCCGTGATATCTTTCGATGACCGCACCAAACAAGACCAATGCAGCCCCAACCCATGTTCCCCATGAGCCAACGGCATCTTTCTGCTCGCTCTCGGGGAACAGACGAATGTATAGCTCATTGGCCACGATGTTGGTGATGAAAACGGCGGGAACAATTATGACGACTAGAAAAGATAATAGCGTGAAGGATGCGGCAACGTATTTGGCAACATGTAGTCTTATCCGAGTGGATAATCTTGGCGAATTTGGCGTCGAATTTGATCCAGATGAATTGCTTTTCAATAACAGATCTTCCTTCTCCCCCTCATAAAGCACCTTGATCCACCAGTTGCGGTCAGAGTTGAGAATTTTGAATATGGTGTTGCGCACGCCTGCCTGGCTGGATTGGCTCTCCACAAGGCCAATGGCTCCCATAACGACGACGAAAATTAGAACGAGTATATTGACACCGAACAAATTCCAAAATCCATCCCCATCGAGAGTTTTCAAGGTGACTCCCTTGGCCAACCATGCAACCATGTTGGAGGCCGAACGTAAGGGGGCTGTCGGGTTTAGAGTGGAGCAGAAATCAATACACTGGCATCGTTGGTAGAACTCAAAAGTGAGTTCCTGGTCTGGATTGCAGGTAGGATCGCTGTCGTTTTGGCAAAGAACAAAAGAAGGCGGAGAGTTGAGATCCCAGTCAGTAAAGGAAGTGAGCTTGAGATTGAGCACCAAAGCCGCAAATATTAATATCCCCCAATACACAACGATCGCCTGGGCTCTATGTTTTCGAATAGTGGAAGACCATTTCAGGATGGGAGTCAACATGATGCCGGCTGTTGTTAATATTGGATATATACCAAATACATCCACGTCTCCATACGCAACCGAGGAATTCGAGTCCCAGTCGGCCCAGAGGTCCTTTATGAAATTGCCGTATGCCGGTTCTCGCGGCGGTGGGTTCCCGAATTGAAATTTCGATGCCAGAATAAAAAGGTGGATAGCAGCAGTAGCTGCATATGTCATCGCTGTTCCCAACGCCGCAGTGGATAGCCAGGTATGCCGGCGGAATAAGAGGGAGAAGACCAGAAGCAAATAGTAGAGCAAGCGGGGGAGATATTGGTATTGGCCGCTAAGTGGATAGGTGCAATTCACTGGAATCCGAAAGGAACTGCCGCCTAGAACGCTGTCTGCGAGGGCGAGAGTGAAGGATATTGTCCCGTTCATATCAGACGGCGAAGGTTTAAAAATGAGAGAGGCGAGGTTGTTGTCCAGCAGGTTCAGGGTTATATTTTGATCCAGTTCGTTCCCAGGGTATGGAGACCTGTACGGGATTAATTGTTGATGGAGCGATCCATTCCGAAGATTATACCGCACGAACAAATCGGAGGCATTCGCCGGTATATAGGTTGAGTTCATCTTGATTGATACTGCTGCGGGTTGGGAGCAACAACCATAGAAATCATATGTCGCCCAACATCGAGGGCGTAAAAAGAGAGATTTTGGGAAGAGGTTGGATCGAGAGCCGTATGTTGTCGGCCATCGGGGTGACAAGACCTTTTTCTAGCCCACCGCTGGGAAGGCTGAAGAAAAGGGGCCATTTGATCGTTTCCAGTCACACCAGGCGCAACGGCATGGCGAGGCACCGGGCGGGCCTGGCTCTAGAAGCGGATAGCCCCGAAGGGTCGAACAAGAATTAGTAGCGGCTTTGATTAGTTAAATGATCCTTGGTGCCGTGCCATGCCTTATTGGTGTGTTGATCTAACCCGGGGCAGACTAAATCTATGCTTGCGAATCTTTCAGGCTGAGTGCATCAGGAGGACAACAAGGGAATTGAAGGTTGGCAGCCAATGATTAGTAACAATGAAAATTGCGATTGAAGAAGACCGAAGTGTTCGTCAAGAAAGCGTGCGGTGGTTTAATCATGGGATTCGATATTTGGAATAACCAAGTTGCCATAGAAAGTTGAATACTATGCTGGCCGGTTTGAAGGAACTTGATGGGCGCTAACTATCAAATTCAAGCTTTTGCTTGGTGCCATTTCAACTTTTCAAGGGGCATAACTCCTGCTGGCCTGGGAACCTTTGTCAAGAAAGGGATTGATAATGACTGGACGGAAGAGCCATTTCGCGCGCGGGCGGACTCATCATCCAACTGAAACTGGCTTGGTTTAGTTTTTGATGATCCAGCCTGTAGATCCACTGCCTCAGTCTCGTCAAGAGTAGAAATGGCACGATGTTCTGAAGGAAGATGTCTTCCCGGTGATTCCAGTGGCTTGTAAAAGTTGCAAGCAGCTCAGGGGTCCAACCTTCATTCTGTGACCCGGGGCGGGGGCGGGGGGAATTTACTACGGCGGTCTATAACAACAAATGTCTGTAATGCAAAATTTCATGTTTTACACTTGAAATCCTTATTACCACATATGCACACACACCAGTTAAAATCAGTAAGAAGATTATTAAGTTCTGATGTAATATTTTTTTTTTCAGAATTTAAAAGTTTAATAAAAAAAATCAATACTCCTCATCAAATCAATCTGAGTAACCAGGAAACTTATATCTTGTCATCATCTCCCAAAGTTTCTGCACCAGCTGCATATCACAAGGCTGGATTGTTATACACTTAGTATGAATAGCAAGGTAGTTTACCACTAATTATTTTCATATCAGTATATTAAATAGCTAATAAGAGTATTTAAATAGATAACATACTTTTAAGTTTAGAAGTTAGAGCTACCTCTACTGCCTCCTACAGTACTTTCAGTATAGAAGCTTGAATGTAGATGTTCTTTCCTCCTTTCCTATTAACTATAATCTTACATATAAGTTAATGGAATGGAGTATAGTATATTAAGAGTTTTGTGAATTTCTAGTATCTTTAGATCTCTTATAGTACAACAGCTAGAAGTTATTAATATTAATATATTAATCTTTATATTAATATTATAATCAACTTACTGTCAGGACACTAATGATGAGGTTTCTTTACTTGTTCAGTTCTTGATGCTAATAGTTGCTTGCCCCCAGTTGATTTTCTTACTATCTTGCTGGTAAGATTCTTTATAGGTGCCTTCCCCTTAGTAGAATATCTAGCTGTTTATTTTGTTCTTATCATCTTTTACAATTAGCATATAAACTGACATTCAACTAGAAACTAATAGCTATACTTACTTTGCAGAAGGGAGCAGCAGGAGCATACCAAATGAGGCATAAAGAAAGGAAGGGCAAAAGAAGAATATGAGGCAGATAAAGATAGAAAATGAAAGAAAGTAGGAAAAGAAAATATTTTTGAGACAATAAATCCCCTAGTTAACTACATTACTTAGTATGTTATTTAATAAAAACACACTAATAAAAATAATAAATGAGCTCTTCTTTTTAATCCTTTCTACTTCTACCTATTCTATTTATTTCTTTATACTAATTATTCTCACAATCAGCAGCTATCATTCTTATTTCTATATATCTTTCTGTCTCTACCTTTCTGTCTGCCTCTATCTTCACACATCTACCTCCACACATTCATCTCTATATATCTATCTCTCTGACCAAAAAAATGGGTTACTGCAGCTCTAAGCTTGAAACTACCACTAATAGCTGAAAGAAACCTGAAGAATACTTAATAAACCCATTCTCATAAAAGAATCATGCATGGCTTGCCAAGCTCTCTACTGATAAGCTTGCCTTTAATTAAGCAAAAAATGCTGACTGAGTTACTGAGAATTATCACCTCTAAAAGCTCTATACTACAGTAGAATATAAGGAGGCAAATGAGAATGTTTGCAAGGAACTTGAGACTACAAAGAGAGCTAAGATTAAGAGGAAATGATAAGTAATAACTTATTTGATTTCATACTAGCTCATTATATATTAATTTAATTATTATAGAGTAAGAACTGGCATTACTGTAGTAGCACTTGAAGAAAATCAGGCAACTACTCCCAATGAAATGTAAGTTATATAAAACTTTTATTTATTTCCTATGGCTGTTTCTAATATTCTAGCTATCTAGAGTTACTATGTGGAAATATATAACCTAGTCAAAGGACACCATGCAGGAGGCAAAGTGGCACCTTGAGGATGAAAAAGAGTTTAGAAGTAATAAAATGCCTATAGATGAGCAAGCAGAAAAGGCCTATACAGATGGAATAAAGAAGATGGCAGATAGAATTAATTTTAATCAGCTAATTCATACCCAGTGGATGCAGAAATAATTAAAGATCAAAAAGCATATGGAAAATAAAATTTGGCTGCTGAAGTACAGTACTATTCAAATCTACCATATATTTAGACCTGAGCTCTTAATGTTAAAGGTCATAGTGGTTAGTGAGAATGGGAAGCTGCCAGTAGTTCAGAACTGGGTAGTTATAGAGAGGATAATGAAAGAGGGTAAGGTCTTTAAGGCCTGTAAATGTGTGATAGAGGTTCTGAAGGGAGGGGTCACAGTAAAAGAGTTTAATTAGATGAACTGGCAGCCAGATGAGTTTCTAGTGTTTCTTCCTAATAATTAAACACATTCAGTGCAGAATTATTGCAATCTTTATATCAATTTTTAATCTCTGGGAGCACAAATCATGCCTTTGCTGTTGCTGCCAAGCTGCCTGTCATGCCCTTAGACTGGTAATATATTATTCTACCATCTGAACATCTCACAACTACCTCATCAATCCTTATCATATATATTATTATATATCTCATTATAGAGCTCCATCTGGGTGTAGTTGGAGCACAGCATTATAGATAGATCTAGTAGCTCTAGAGAGCTCTATATAGATAGCCACTGACCTTCTAAACTTGCTGGAGATTAATGATTTATTTCTCAATCTACCTAATTTTCAGAAGACAGTCTGCATGCAGGGGAGGGCCAGAAAAAAATGGTTTCCTTAGTAACTATTATTTATTTATAGTTTATTTTTAATCTTCTTCAAACTAGAAGCTTTTTTTTCCACTTTCATCTTTCTTTTTTTAATATTACTAACCTCTTATATGTCTCTTTTATCATGCCTTCTTGTGGCAAATTTATCTTAAGCCCCTACCAAGACCTAATTCATAATCTCATTGAACAAGGCCTAACACAATGGGATATTCTTTAATACCTAAAGGATGAGAAACACCTCATTATTAGTCATACCACTCTAATTGAGTCATTAAAACACTGGAATATTTCTAAGTATCAGAAACTAAAGAATAATGATGAAGTACAAAGTACCATTCAGAATTTATTCTCCAGGAGTTTGCAGGATGATGAAATACTGTAAATCCTTAGTAATAAAGAATATAAACTCAGCCTACATAAATTATTCTGAATCTATAAACATATGGGGCTTCCACAGCAACAGCTTGATTATGATACCAAGAAAATACAGTAGGAACTAATAGAGACTGTTCAGAAAGAGCTAAATGATAGCTTTATTCAAGTATTTAGATATGAATATCTTTACATACATTTTCAAAAGAAAGGCTATGCTATCTCTTAGTAAGAAACCTCTAACTGATTGATATAATAATTACAATGAAAACTAACATGGGAATTTAACTATAGGAATCATCTATTCAACACAGTTCATCAGCTTGATCCTGATGGGATTAACTACTAACTTAATGACCTTCAATGTCATTGTGGAATATATATCATTCTAGGTCTAAATTATCTGTGGTCTGTTGATGAGTATTGCAAGCTTAATCACTGGAGAATTGAGATTTATGCAGCCATCAATACATATTCTTAATATATTATTTGAATATATGTTGGGATCAGCTGCCAAACTGCTGTCTCTATTCTCTAATAATATCTTGATACTCTTGAGACAAACCAGGTTTTCCCACAGGTTATTTGCTTGAATCAGGGTATTAAAACTCCCATGATGGCTGCAGCCCAGTTTAAACTGTACCAGCAAATTAACCCTAATATATCATTTGATTAATGCTATCAATATGGAACTAGCACTGCCAACCAACATATTAAGGCTTGATAGAGCCAGCTTGCAAAGAAATTCATAAATCCTTAGAGAGTAAGTTAATCATTATATCTATTATATCATCTTAATACTAAAACTAACATCTAATTCTTTCATCTTCTAGTCTTATTTTCAAAGACTCAGCCATCAAAATCATTACTGGTAAGATATACTTTCTAATCACATTGCCTTTCTTGCAGTCTATATGCTAATTATGCAAGATAGGGTTCTAAAATATGTTAGTGTTTGGAACAACCATTACATTCATCTAAAATGCCAGTAACCACACAGTGTTTATGAACATTCCTGGGTCCTTTACAATTATCCAAAAAATGCTGAACAGTATGATTTAACATCTGATCTAAAAGTTCTAAAAGACTTACAGGATCAGTATTCTGAGTAGGGTAAGTAGAGTACTTCTTTATACTGTGTTTTAGAGAGAGTTATGCTAATATATAGTAGATATTAATGAGTATCTTCCTGCTGAGACAAAAAAATGGTGTAGGAATTATATTCATGAGAAGAAATACTCAATAGGAAGGATAATCATGGCCAATGCTCTACTAGATGGTTGCTAAGTGCATACTGTCATGTATATAGATCTTTATGTGGCTATCCAATAGTATATTAATTCTGGACTTACACCAATTCTGAGGGAATCTTCTAAACCAACTGGTGCATGGGACTAGCAATCAGATCTGGAGAATATAGACTTTACTGCTATTCCAGAGATGATACTATCTTCTGAGGTAGAGGAATAGATAATGTGGTTTTCTATCATGTATTCTACTACTATAGTAGTTTACTAAATTCAATTCCTTTCATGAAGCTCTATATGGGCAGATAAAGGTGGTTTGTAGATCCTTCCCTATCTTTTTGATTTAATTCCTTTCATAAAGCTTTAAGTCCCTGCCTGTCTTTTTGATTTAATTTCTTTTGTGAAGCTTCAAGTCCCTGCCTGTCTTTTTGATTCAATTTCTTTTGTAAAGCTCTCTATGTTTGTCAATTCAATTTCTTTTATGAATGTTTGTTGATTCAATTCCTTTTATGAAGCTCTCTATGTTCATCAATTCAATTCCTTTTATAAAGCTTTAAGTCCCCATCTATCTTTTTGATTTAATTCCTTTCACAAAGCTCCCTATGTTCATCAATTTGATTCCTTTTGCAAAGCTCCCTATGTTCATTAATTTAATTCCTTTTATGAATGTTTATTAATTCAATTCCTTTCATGAAGCTCTCTATGTTCATTAATTCAATTCCTTTTATAAAGCTTCCTATATTTATTGATTTGATTTCTTTCACAAAGCTCTCTATGTTCATCAATTTAATCCCTTTTGCAAAGCTCCCTATATTCATCAATTTAATTCCTTTTGTGAAGCTCTCTATATTCATTGATTCAATTCCTTTCATGAATGTTTATTGATTCAATTCCTTTCATAAAGCTCCCTATATTCATCAATTTAATTCCTTTTGTGAAGCTCTCTATGTTCATTGATTTGATTTCTTTCATGAAGCTCTCTATGTTCATCAATTTGATCTCTTTCATGAAGCTCCCTATATTCATTAATTTGATTTCTTTTATGAAGCTCTCTATGTTCATTAATTCAATTCCTTTCACAAAGCTCCCTATCTTTATTGATTTAATTTCTTTTGCAAAGCTCTCTATGTTCATCAATTCAATTTCTTTCACAAAGCTCTCTATATTCATTAATTCAATTTCTTTTAGTTATAAATATCTAGCTCTTCTCTGCTTCTCTATCTTTTTTTCACTTTCATTAAATATCTTCTCTTCTATCAAAGATCTTCAACATTCTCCTTCTCACAACATACTAATTATAATCACTTTGAAATCCTTTTACTATTTCTCTTCTTCCTGAAAAAGAAAATTCTCCCTCCTCTAATATCCTTTATAAGATATTACCTTCCATATGAAAGATGTAAGTATAAACCCTTGACACTATAATAGAGAAGTAGTAAGACTGATATGATATATAGATCAGCTAATTACAACTATAAAATACTCTTTGTTGCTAGCTGGGAGCTGACATGCTTCTACTATATTCTCCCCTCTGATGCCTGGGCACTGCTAGCCCAGTATGGAAGAACTATAGTATACATATAAAATGCTATCAATCCTACTCACTTCATCTATCCTCAAACCTTGTAAATGAATGTAATATTAATTCAATCTCATGGATAACAATGCAATGAATAATTAATATAGCATCCATGCAATTCCTGCTAATTAAGCTACCAGTATTGATCATTCCCCTTCTGTATTTGAGTTTCCAGTCATTTTAGGGGGTGTTATGGAAACTGTGTATGAAATAATCACCCTAGCTAATACAATATATGAGATATGTACCAAAATGTTCCTTTCTCTTCAACTTCCCCTCCAGACTCTTCTTTACCTCCTGTACCTCCTGTTAGTGGCCAGCCTGAGTCTACACCCAACAACCCCATCATTATTAATTGAGTAGAGGGTTAGATGATCTCCTCCCCCAGGAGGTAGTTTTGAAGGCTTTGAAATCTGGATGAATCTTACTTTGTCTCTTTTGATTAGTTTTATCAGCTTTTTTTTTGGGCACTTAATTTTAAGGGGTAGAGCTGACTCTCTATCTGGGCTTTTTACTATCTCTTTTCCTTCTACTTTATATGTATGGCTGGATTGATTTTAGGTGCTAGTTTTGATTTTTTAAGTGTGGATCTAGCACCTGACCTTTATCTTTTCCTTTTCCTTTTATTTTTACTTCATATAGATGTGGCTGCATTATTATTTCAGACTGCATAGTTAAAAATACAACAAGTTTCTTACAGGAAAAAGCCAGTAGAATCCATTGATTATTTACTTTATATGCATGGTATCTATTGTATATATGTAGCTGGCCAGCAGTGGGTTAGCTGTAGTGATATCATAATGGAGATTATAGAGCCACTACAAGGAGGAAGGGTAGAAAATATATATATAAGTTACAAACATTTCTATTTTAATTTAATATCCCACAACATCACATTAATATATCAAATCACTGTAAAGAAGAGATAAAACTATATATTTATTCTCTATCTATTAGATTTGTAACCTTGATATAGATTTTCCATCTGTAATAAACCATCATTAGTGATTCTTCATAGAGTATTCTAATAGTAGCTAAATATCATAATACTATTTATTCTATATTACAAGAAGTATCAGAATCAAATTGTTGGTCTATAGCTCAGTTGGAATATAAACATTATAATCTGTAGTTTAAATTATGGTAACAGCACTTAACTTATTTTTTTTTTCCACTTCACTCCTAGGGGTAAGGTTTAGGGCTACTTACATAATCATTTATCTTAGCAATTTTTTTAGCAATTTTTATATTATAGACATTCCATAACATTTCAATCTATGAATTTTATTCATTCCAATTATCTTCCATTATGCCCTAGATGAGATTCTGCCCCAACATCTCTAAATTTCTTTATGAGAAACAATGTGGTACTACTGCTGCCTACTCACACTGTAGTGAAGCTAATCTAAAGCTCTCTTCTGCTTCTCAAAATCTCACTCCTCAACTTTCTACCCTAATAAAGAAATTCAATTTAATAATCATTATTAATGATAGCTCTTCAGCTCTAAAGTCTTCACCACTGATTCTTCTTGATCAAAACCCAGTAAATCATACCTGACAACAAGTCATTCAAAAAACACAAAGGGAAGATGATCATCATCCTCATGCTAAATCATCAACCCATAGTGTGCAACCAAAACTTACTACACTGAAAACTAAAAAGATATTAGTACCTAATATTGAATTAAAACCACACAAATTACTTCTTCACCTATGGAAGTGCAAATTTCTGAATTCAGCTCTGAAAACCTATACCACCTGGTTATTACTAGGTAAAGCTTGTATTTTTCCTTTTATTATTAATATGTTACTAACTACTGGCACACTAACTATACAGATAAAATCCAGACTTCAATTAGTTCTCAGAGTTTATTTTCAATAATGGCTGAGTTTATAACAGTTATTACATACTATTTGAACTACTAATAATAGGGTTAGAAACTTAAACACCTCTCCCCTATGAACACATTTATTACAAGTAATATCTCAGTTAAGAATGAAGCAACAAAATTAACCTTCAGTGTATAGAAATTAAGCACTAACAAACTTCTTAAGTAATTTAAATCCAAAATAAATACTCATTCAATAATCACTGATATTCATATCTGTCTTGTTACATTCAATAACTCTGAGGGTGAGTCTGAGAAGATGTGTACTTCAAGCCCTATAAAAAAGAAATCAAAATCAAAAAAGTGATCAATTAAAAAGGAACAATCTATTTCATTATCTTTCAAAAAGGAATAATCTATCTCATCATTTATTAAAAAGAAATAATCTACCTCATCCTCTTTCAATATTTCATCTTTTTTTAAGTGACCCCAAGAAGACTCCTCTGATCTTAGTGAGTTTAACTGGCAAGCATATGCATAAAGATATATAATAAAGACAGAACCTACTAATAAACCAAACATTAAGGTTGAGGAGATGACTGGAGCTAATGTGAATAAGGAGGAGGATGAGAATGCTAAGAGGAAACAGAATGCTAATAAAGAGAAAGAAAGGAAGGAAAAGAAGAAGAAGAAAAAGAAGAAGAAGAAAGAGAAGAAGAAGAAAAAGAAGGAAAATAAAAAGAAAGAGATCCCTCTAAATGGTCCTGCAGAGTAAATATGGGGTCAGAAAAATAGAAAATGATTTTATTCATATTATATGTATGTTTTTCTCTTTCATTCTTATCATTCTATAATACTGGCAGCTAAATCTACTTTTACTGGTTATAGCTCTTCTTTTCTGCATTTAGTATCTCTTTATCTTTAGCTTTTTCATATATTACTTGTCTACAGTTGATTCAACACTACTTAGACTATCTCCTTTATTTTTAATTGATAATTCTATTTCTCTTGATTGCTATCTTTAATAAAATTCTCTCTGATTCACCCAAATCCACTCTCTATATATATTCCTACTGATTCACCTGAATCCACTCTCTGTATATATCCCTACTGATTCACCTGAATCCACTCTCTGTATATATCCCTACTAATTTACTCAAATCTGCTCCTTATATATATCCCTATCAATTCACCTAAATCTACTCCCCACACTCAAGCCCCAATTCACCCAAGATTGGTGATGGTGAGAATACTACTTGAATGGGAAATTCTAGTTACCACTGGAATTTTACTAAGGTTAGGGAAGAGCCTAAGTAGCAGTATTACTATGAAGCATGTATCAAGAAGGTGAATTGACTTTATGAAATCAATGTATTGATCAGATTCTACATCACAGCATCTTTATAATTATCTATGTTGATAACCTTTACCTCTACAGTTCTGATAACTTCTATATTCTCTAATATTATTTTATCTATTAGGTTATTGAGCTCCTTTTACTTTCCTTATTTGAATTTCTCCTTTTATTTTGGATACTCTACTCTCCCCATAGTATGATGTATATGTCCTTCTGTTTTAAGAACTTGTACACTTTTCTTCTCAGAACTTACCTTTATCTCATAGAGGTTTTATACACTTTCCTTCTCACTGGAGGTGCTATATACTCTTCTTTTGAGCTACCTACTCTCTATGAGAGAAAAGTGTACAGTAAATTAAATGATAGGTCAGAATAGTTCCTTGCAGCTTCAGCTTTAATGGCATTATTATCTCTAACTGTTTACTCTATATTGATAGTATTTTCCTTTATTATAGTGTCAGATGTGTACCTATCATTCCTTAATTTCACCCTTTAATTTTGAAAAGATGCTAGAGATATCCTCTATACTGAGGCTGAATATTCTAAATCACTAAGAACTAAATTATAGCAACATCATCATACTTGAAGTGGTAGGAATATCTGAGCTATGACAACATCACTATGCTTGGAGATGGTAGGGATATCTCACATATTAGGAGTTCTGAATATTTAGAGTCACTAAGGACTAGATTATGATAATATCATCATGTAAAGATTCAGCTCAAATTTCTGAGCCTAGAGTAACACTTTAATCCTTTAACTGTTCAGCTTCAATGGTCATTGTACTCTACACATGTAGATGGATATACCAGACATATCACTTCACCCACATTAAAACTAAGACATATTATTTAATGAAAACTTGATGAGTAGATGCATCTTTTCTTTCTCCCTTCTGTACTCTATTATTTCATTATACTAGGAGTATTCAGTGTTTTTACTGATAGTGACTCAGTAGATGTCAATCAGGCCTAAATGAATAGAGAAGAGATTCTAAATGAATAAGAAGGTAATCAGCAATCAGATAAGCTACTAAAGCTTAATGTGGTTTTACCTACTATTAATAATAAAGATGATTATGAGTTTCTCCCTGGCTATTCAGAGGTAAATGAGATTTTTGAGAGAGTAAAGGACTTATCTCTTACAACCTACTGTGTGAGGCTCAACAGTGAGGATATTTTAAATGTAAGAAATCATCTTATTCTATTTATTTAATCTTCTTTCTTTACTCACACTATTCTCATAGCTTTCAGCTATTATTACATACATATCATACAGAATGAATAAGATACATTATTAGAGTTTAATAACATTATAACTTGTAAATTTATCTAGTAAGATATAGGTCATTAAACTTACTGTCAAACCATTCAATCTTGACTAGATAGTAGCCCTTATAAGGATGAGCCTTAACAAAAATTTTATTAAATAAGAATAGCTACTGCATCATACTGCTCACTTCAGAATGATAGTTCATCTAATGATACTCTTAATGATATGTTAATTCTAATAAGATAATCTAGTCAATTAGTTACTATTACTACATTTCAAAGCTCAGATGAATCAGAAACTTGCTTGTCCTAGCATTCAGTCATTAAATTGAGTAAGGTTATTAAGAAGTATGGCTGAACAGTTAGAGAATACTAGGTATTTCTGATTATATCAATTATTATATTAATCTTACTGTGAATAAGTTAGGCATTAATTTACAATTCTTGCTCAGCTAACCTATAGTATATCTAGCAATAAACCTCAAATAGTTTATAGGTTTGCTTTTCTAGGTCCTCTAAGTTGAAGATATTTTCTGAAATCTCAGATCCTCTTGATTGAAATATCTGCTAAAATACTTGAAGTTAAAGACATTTTCATTTTAATTAATTATAATTAGAGGATATAAGAATATTGCTAACAGCCTCACCAAGCCCCTCAACACTATAAAATATAGCAAGTTTAAGATACTATCAACAGTTAGAGATATCTTACCCTCTCCCAGCAGTGCAGTGAACATATCCTCCTATTTTAAGAACTTATGCACTTTTCTTCTTAGAACTTGCCTTTACCTCTTAGAGGTTCTATACACTTTCCTTCTCACTGGGAGCTCTGTATGCTTCTCTTTTGAAGTACCTGAATCATCAGGAGGAGGGAAAGTAGATAGTAGGAAAGAAAGATGACATGTATAGTATTAATAAGAATATCTAGATACAGTCACTATATAATGCTTCTAAATCTAGAAGGAAAGAGAATAGCTGATATTAGCTAGATACTTTAATGTAGCTTGGCTAACTCTCTATTATCTCATCAGCTCTTCTTGTTCTCATGAAAGGATCATTTCTTTAGTTTTTTTATCAGGCTAAATAGAGACCTAAAGACTAGCATTTTGAATATCAAATACTGGAAGTATGAAATTCCTAGTAAAAGTAAGATTATTTTATGAACACTGCACTGATTACATCATCTATAAATAATTTTTCAGTGGATAAGTAGATTCTCTGTGACATATAGAACCTGCTGAATAATTTTAACTTAGGATTATCTACTTCTCTTCTACTTTAACATCTACTTATCTGGAACTATATGTTTGTTAATTCTAAATAAGGAGGGTTACTATCACTTCCCAGGCAGAAACTGGACACACTTGTTAGCATCTTATCTCCACCACTGATCTTTCTAAAATCAGTTTATCACAGTGATAAGCTATTACAACCTGCCACAATTGAGAGTGAGGTACTAGAGGAATTACTTAGTAATACTAAAGAGTATGATTAGTAAATATATGGCCAGAGTAATAATAATTTCATCAGCCTTTATCTGGAGGATTTCATAATATATATACAAACTTAGAGTTTCTCAAGATCTCATAGTTTAGGAGCAACCACAGGTTGCAAAATGAACTAGAGTACAAGTAATATATCAGGAGTAATTATATTACTTATGATGAGAGTACTTCCTGTGGTAAAGTATGTCTTTTTCCCCTTAAGAACTTATGCACTTTACTCTCCAGAATTAGTCCTTACCTCTCAGAGGTTCTATATGCTTTTCTCCCCACTGGAGGTACTATACACTTCTCTTTTAAGGAGTTATCAGCCTCTATAAGTAAGAAGAAGAGATTAAAGCCAGTAATCATAATATTAGTATACTGGGCTGGCAGATTGATTCTATCAGACATTTCATTAGACTTACTGCTAATAGGTTAGACATCAACCTACATTAATGAATGAACACTGACAGTGCCATGCAGTACTATCTCTTTCTAGGTTTTCAGAAGCTACAGGCCTCATAACTAAAAAGAAATAATACTACTATAATTATAGTTATTAATCTATCTATACTGAATCAAAGTAAGATCTTTTTTACTCATACTATATTTATAGTTCAACCAGCTTCCAGTCCAGATTTCAATGATGAGTTAAAGAGAGATAAGGTAATCTACTCCTTATTAATATTCATTTTATAAGGTATACAACCAAAAAGCCTCAACAGACAATTAATAGAATAATTATAATATTATTTCTTAAGCCTTAGCTATCTTCCTGCTATCTTACTGATTCTTCTTATCTTTCTCTACCAGACTTTCCCTTCTTATAGATTCTCTCACTATATAACCTCTCTATATCCTTTTATCTTGACAGCCCTATAAGGACTACCTTCTTTCTGGCCCATTAGTATTGTATATTCTATTAGCTGGAGCCAGAAGCCTATAATGATCAGAGGGTGAAATCAGAACATGTATATTTATATTAAAAACTTGAATTTATTTCTTAGCTGTTCTCACTGCATACTAAGCTACAAATCTACTCTCCTATATCCTCTAAATAATCAAAATAATGTCACTCTACCAGAAGAGTCTAACTGAGAAGTAATAAGTATAGCTATTCTCTATTATTAGTTCTCTTCTAGCTCTTACTAACAGTCATCTATCTATTCTCAGAAAATAATAGTAAAAGAAGCATCTCTTTAGGTTTTCTGCCAGGCCATATAGAGACACACAAACTAACAGTAAATACTCTATTTTTACTTTTATTTCTATCCCACATCATCACAAGTAGGAGCAAGGGTCTTCTCACAAATCATCATATTAAGTCAGATATGAGGATCTTTCCTGATAATATATATTATATAATATAATTTATTCCTCTTGAATCAGTAGGGGCTAGAAATGAACAATATGTAACTTATTTAAATCTCATAGAATATCCTATTAAGTCTTTAAAGTGTATGTTAATCTCTATCTTCCCTCTCTATTCTCTATCCTTGTAAAAATTCAATTCATTAGCATGATCAAAATAAAAGCTAATAGAATGTAAATTTTAGGTAAATTTATTCTACCCCTTTTCTACCCTAATATTCACCCATCTAGAACTATGTATCTATTAATTCTAAATAAGAAAAAGGAATGAAAATTAATGATCATAATCAAGTAGATTCTCTGTAGCATATAGGACCTGCCAGGCAATCTCAATCTGGATTCACCCATACAGTCTGAGGCATATACACTGTTTAGGAAGGATCAGATTGTATAGAAAGTAGGTCATATAGGAGAATCTAACTGTTTAGATTATTAGATCTATTATATGCACACATTTTTCTGTGGGTAGTGATATCATACATACTGATGATCTACCTGCATCTAGAGCTGAATGATAGAGATATACACAGATAGAACAAGTTATAAGTAAGGGCAGATTTATTCATCTAGTTTTCTTACTGGGTGTATTAGGTGTTGTTGAAGCTTGAGGTGGCAAGTGAGAGGTAGAAGCTATGCTCTGTAGTAGGGATAGATTGCTAGATGATTACTAATCTGATTACTAATATTTTATTGACATTCTATTAGTGTGTGTAATGCTGTGTGGTGTTTTGTATCAATATAAAATTTTGTGTTATAGACATTTGTTGTTATAGACTGCTGTAATTTACCTAATCCAGACTAGCGCCCGCGATGACGGATAACTAACTAAGTGAGTTACTAGAGCCCTAATTGATTTAAGATCTCAACGGAGTATTTCCATCTGTGTTCATGATGGGCTTTTATCTCTCTCTTTAAATCTAGAAAGATGGAAATTTGTGCAGCAAGAGCAGCAACGTGACCTCACATGGCCTCATGTGCAACTCATCAAAAATCTCGGGGGTGGTCGGGGTGGTCGGGGTGATAGGGCGAAGAGGGGAGGGAGGGGGGGGGGACGGCGCAAGCAGGGAGTGAGCAAAGCGAGCGCATGCGACTTGTTTTTCATCACAACCTTGGAAGAAGGAGCAAAGAATGGCTGCCCTGTAAGTTGTAACCAGACTGGTCGCAAATGGATGGGAGGATATTTATAGCCATAACTAGTAGTTACCAGCTGGAAGATCATCAATGATTTCAAGTTCCCTTCACAAATGACATAACTAAATCGTCTCCGTCTTCTCGCCCAGAGCCATGGCGATGTTGAGCCGCTTGTCGACCCCTGATCGGCTGATATTATTGGCGAAGAGAACTGATTTGAAAGGATTGTCAGCCCTAAGAACCTTGGAAGCTGGGGGCCGGAACAGGAGATCCACCCACTATACACAGCTAACTACAAGTGCAGTCGTTTCTTGACTTAAAATCTATTTACGCGTATTTTATAAAAGCTGGCTGTGCCGTCGCATTTGTACATCCGTTTCCTCATTTCTTGTTGTTACTTTGATTAGTATTTGCGAATCTTTACATTTGTTCAAAATAGAACCTTGCGCGGTCGAGGGAACACTGCTGGGACGCACATCAAGGGACGAAGAACAGACTAAACGGCCGACTGAGCTATGGCTACAGAGTCAAAATGGGCGGACGGGCCCTTTAAGCTTATCCCTAGCCCTAAATCCCGCCTGCTAGATGTGAGTTCGGATATACATACCTTCATTTTCTAGCCATTCGCAATTGGATATTTACCCAACAAATGCCCGACCATCTGTCCATTTGGGTATCTACTTCAACATATGCATGGTTGAGAACTAACCAAATCCTTCAATTGCGAGCATATAGACACCCGACACCTACATTGCCAACGAAATGTCCATCGCCCACAACATGTATCTCCTCCCATTGAATGCCATCTACGTACAAGCCCCCCACATCACCACGACCAAGGACAAGAAAAATTTCCTCCAGTACTGCATCTTCTGGATCGACGCGATAGAACAACACCATACCATCGAGGAAGAAGTCCTCTTCCCCGAAATCGAAAAGTACAGCGTCAAGGGCATTATGGATTCCAACGTGCAGGAGCACGAAACATTTGTGAAGGAGATGAAGGGCTTCGAGGAGTACGTGAGGAAGACGTTCGAGACGCCGGAGAAGCTTGACGGGAACGAGTTGAGGGTGTTAATTGATCGGTTTGGCAAGGAGTTGACGGATCATCTGCACGCGGAGATCGATACACTGTTGTCGTTGAAGGAGTATGACCCTGAGTGTAACGAGGCGAGGAAGGCCCAGGATCTTTGTTTGGCCAGACTTCAAGCCCAGTCGAGTATAGTGAGTTGCATCCCAGCTTAGCTTGCATGTGTTGTTACCTTTTAAGGATATAACCATTTTATACTCACGTTGTGTGTACCAGACCGTTGAACTCCCCTTTGCCCTAAGTGGTCGAGACGTCACGTACGAAAATGGGATCAATGGAAAATTCGAATTCCCGTGGTTTATCCCCTACTTGACCTCTTGGGTCTTCTCCCGAAAGCACAAGGAGGTGTGGGAGTTTGCCCCGTGCGACTTTCACGGAAATCCGAAACCATTGAGGACAGGCGCTTGAGGGGAATTTCCTGAACGTTGGGCCTGTGGAGGGATGGTAGTGGGGTTTTCCTAATGGCGGTTTTTGTTGGCTGCTGGTGTTCAACTGGGAATCTTGTTTTGCTGCGATATCCATTTCTTTGTGTCGGACTTTTATCTAGAAGCCAAAATAATCGGAGATTTGAATACATTTGCCAATTGGTAGTTGCTTCGCCTTGTTGGCTTGGTAAGTCTCTGGAGAGGGATGTGGGTTTCAAGCCATGCCGGGAGAAGAAGAGGCGACAGCGTCTGTAAGTAGTGTAGATTCCCATGGCTTCCTTGTCTGTATATTACACTTTTAACAACCCCCCCGTTTCCTAATTCTGAGCTGGGCCAGGAGGAAATAAACTTCCATCCAGCATAGCTACAAAGACATCTAGCGTCGCGTTTCCAGCAGGCACCGTTCCCCCCTGCATAGCATTTCCGGCATTCATCAAAGCTACAAATGCCTCACCCGCTTGTCCCAAACCAGGGGCGAGCATGACTTCAACATAATGATAGTAATTTGAACCGGCATGTGTGAGGATAGGTCCGTTTGACCACGGGCTAGTTGAGTCTGGTAAATATATCCATCCTCCATATGTGTATGCCACAGTATCGCCGGGCGCTGATGGGTAAGGGGTGTGCAACTTCTTGAAAGTTTCGGGTTTGATTGGAAGCGACGTGGGACGGCCATTGAATCCATCTAGATGGAGCTGGATAAATTTACGGTAGGAATCGATGTCACAGTGGACAAGCCCGGCAGGTCCGAGAGACGGGGGATTGTCTCGCCGAATAATGGGACCGCCGACGGGTATTGGAGGGTCTGTTAAGCGATTGACGTAATGGCCCCACGGGTTGTCGACAGAGCTAATGCTGGATTGTGGAGGAGGGCCAAAACCACAAGTCATCCCTAGTGGTTTGAAAAGTTGCTCTGTGATAATTTCTTCCCACGAAGAACCATCTCCAACGAACTTCTCAATGAGAAGGCCCAGGATTATGTAATTCGTGTTATCGTAGAAATATTCCCCAGACACTCCAGCCGGCTCTTGCTTTAGGACACGGTCGATTATGAGCTTTCGACCGTCAACTGGCGTGAGAGAGGGGTCATAGAGGTTTTCAATAAACGCGAGATCTTGGGCCATGTCATTTTGGATACCTGATCGATGGGCTCCGAGCATTTCGATTGTTGTTTTTCGATGTCCTTCGGACATGATAGATTCGTACTCCGGGAGTGCCTCTGAAAGCGTCAGATCCCAGCTCAAGCTACCTTCGTCAGCGAGTATCCCGATGATGGTTGCCGTCATGGCTTTGGTATTCGAGCCGAGGTGAAAACTGTCGGTATCCTGGAGATTTTTGCTTTCGTCAATCTTCCGCAGCCCAACTGCTCCCTGAGTCAGAGAACATTCTCTGATCCTCGCAGCCGCCAGCCCAGGTAAATTATATGCTGTTCTGATCCCCTCAAGAATCTCCGTAGCGTGAGTTTGAGCGAGGGAGCCACAGGAAAGGAGACTTATCCCTAATAGGGGGATACACGGATTCCGCACCATATCGATTCTGCGGAAGTAAAGAATATCAAAATGGTTTGAATGAATATTCGCGGTGATGCTCCCTGCTAAATTCCGCTTTCCGCAAATTTTGGGGAATACACTTGGACTATGCCAGCCCTGGATCAGCACAGGCTTTGACGCCGTCACTGCCTCTAGGTCTCATTCGAGCTGGTGGTTGTCAAAATTAGCTGCTGGGTAGGCCCAAAACAAAAGTCAATATTTCGAAAGTGAAATATGTGTACTGAGATCAAAAGAGCACAGAAAACAAAGCATGACTTCTTTGGTGGTGTTTGACGTTGACTGAATCGCTGGCGGGCAGTGCATTCGTATTGCATCGTGGCAAGCCCACGAGGAGAGGAGCCAGTCCCAGATCAAATGCCGCATGACTGAAAAAGCATAGCCACAGCACCAAGGGAGTCAGGGTCTAAAGATGGCCTCCAGCCTTCGACTCTTTCACGCACATGGCTCAGTTCCTCCTCTTCCATGAACTTCAAGTCGCCTGTGAAAGGTGGTCAGGATAATCGATGCCAAGCCAGATCACCTGACATGTGACTAAGCAATCGGGGCCTCGGCTTTTCTTTCCGAATTCGGCTGTTTGAGCCAAGTCTTGGCACCATTCCAACGTCCATCCAGAACTTGCCAACAACAACAACAAAACACACCACAAGGACGCCTCACAACGACAATATTGAATTGGCCCTGCTTCCAACTTAGCTTTTCCCTGGATCTTTGTCTTCAACCATTTGGCACTGATAACCTTCATGCCTTGGCGCTCCAACATAATGGGAGTCCAAGCGAGATGGCGGAATCTAGCCTCTTGCAGCCTGGTGGCTGGCAAATACGAGCCTGAGTCGCGGGGCTGCCTCCCCTGGTATGAAACTTCGAGCCGCTGACCCAAGGATTGGCCCTTTTTGGTGTGGCTGGATTCTCGCCTTTGGCCTGTCTTTATGGCGGGGGTTTTGCTCTCTCTGTCTTGACGCAGAAGTCATCCGGGTGGTCGTCTACAATGACATCGAAGAGGATCCCAAGATATTCTTCCCGTCATTTGTGCCGAGCGGAGTCAACGTTTTCTCTCAAAGGCCCGTTTTATCATGCTTCGCCAACTGACACTGCTGGTGCTCACTGCAGCGCTCGCAGGTGCTGCTGATCCTGTGGCCTCTCTTTCGAAGCGAGCAGAGCAGAAGGTCACGTCTCCGCGCACCGGCGACAGGATCACCACGGGAATCAATCTCCAGATTCGTTGGGAAACGACCGATTCGCCAGATACTATCGCTATCGAACTTCGAAAGGGGCTATCGCATAATCTCACCACCGTTCATACCATTTCCAGTATTGTTTCCCTTTTCTTTTGGCGTTTCCCTCCTATTCTAGCGCTTCGTACCGCCAATACAATTCTGTTTCGCCGTAGCGCGGCGTAGATCTTGGACTTCGGCCCTTTGATTCTTGCAAACCCTACTTCTAACTGATCCCCATAGCCGATACCCCAAATAACGGCTCGTACCATTGGCGAAGCCGTGATGACCGTTTCCTCCGTGCCTTGGGTTATGAAAACCTACCAGAAGCTCCCCCCAGTGGATGTGATTATGTCATAGCGCTCCGGGAACCCCAGACGGCGACTTATTCTGACTATTTCACAATAATAAATTTGAACGACGACGGCTTGCCTCAGGGTGTCTCCTGTCCTGGTGCGTCCGAAACTCCAAAGAACGAGGGTGGGGATGGAACGAATGGTCCAAGCCCCGGGGGAAGTAAAAATGACCCTGACGGTGAGTAAATTCGCAGTTTATCTTTCTTCATTGCCTAACACAGCCTTAGGATCCCCGGCTACAGGAGGAAATGTTACCACGGGAGCGCTGGCGGGCGCAGTTGGGGGTACAGCCGGCGGCCTCATTATAATCTTCACAGCCGTGCTTCTTATTGGTCGACAAAGAAACTGGTTTGTCAGACAGCAGTATGTGCAGGAGCTGGTTGCAAAGACTGTAATGGAAATGCGGCCAATACCCGTCGATGTCAAGGTCCCTCCAGAGCCTGAGCCGCACCTAGTGTCCCCTTTCAGATACCGAGAGCTTAATGCAGAGCAGGTGCACCAAATGCCAGGACATCCGGCTGAGCAAGTGCACCAAATGCCAGGAAACCCGGCAGAGCGATAGAGGAAGCATCTTAACGGATGATCAATTCTGTACCCTAAGCTTGGATGTATCTTTTAATATTTGGAAGGATTTCGCTGGGTTCGTGTTTTTTGGGCAATTATGTTTGGAAGCATAATATTTTTGGTTATGGGGAAAATGTATGAACGCTCTACTTCCCTCTTGAACTGTTATTATTGTCTTGTTGTTTTTACCATTTCCGGCAATGTGCTTTGCGGCCTGAGTGCCACACTGCTGAGGTGTCGATGTCGCTGGCCAGTCGGATTCTGCGAACGGCCAGGAACTTGTGGGTGTGCCTTAACCATGTTGAAATAACCGACAAAATGGTTAAGAATAGAAATAACAGCAGCAGATATGGACAGGACAAAATAACATGATAACCACATGGCATGGCTGAGAGTGAATTGATTTGCAACTTCTCCACCCGTTGACGTTTTGAAGAAGGCCCAGATCACCCACGAACCGATACCAAGCTTTGTTGTTTTTCCTGCAGCCCTGGGCTTCAACATCCAATCCAGTGAGACACCTCCATCTACCGAGTGGCTCACTGTCGACAACAGATTGTGGACTGTGTTTACCACGAAATTGGCCCAGATACTATTTTACCACAAGGTTTACTCTGTCCAGTGATGCTGGATGAATAATTTTCGTTGATGGCGAATCCCGATTATAAGTTCGGCGGGTGGCTTGAGAAAAAGAACAAATTGAGAGGGAATAATTGCTTATTACACCTCTTTGATTCTTTGATGGGACACATGCTGCATTTTGAGCCGCACATGGCGATGGTGGGCAATGTTGTGGGCTTGACTTTGCTGTTTCCCTCCCCCTTGATGCTGGAGGGAATGACCTCTGCATAAAGCCCAACTTTGGCACTTTGCTGCAGCTGATATTTTCTCTTCCGTGCTGGGTTGGCCAATTTTGGAATAAAGCTCTGTTCTTGCTGGATATTTCTTTCTTTTCAGAGGGACTTGAAGTTTTTGTTGTTTCGCCCGCTGATTGACAGGTAAGGTACCCCCTTCTATCCCGTCAGCTATCAAGCCTTCAGCGTTATTTATTTTTTCTGGTCAAAGAAGCAAATGGCATTTTGCTAACCTCCTACAGCATCGATCAATACTACATATAATATCATGGCCCACAATCAACCAGCAGCTGGCGGAGAGTATGATCGTCAGACCGGAGTAATTTGCAATGAGCTCTGTTACGGTTGCTCCACGGAACGATTTGCCGTTGCTCTCCGCGGCAGCATATGCATTCTGACCATGGGAGTCTCTGAAATTCTCCGTGGCCAGGATGGCTGGTGCGCCCCATGCCTACAACATCCTACTGTTCCGCCGCCCCATCACACCCGCTCCCAAGTTACGTACGTGACTCAGCAACCCGGCCAGCGTCCGCCGATGGGGCAGACCATTCCGATGACAACAACAACAACGGCTATGCAGCCGGTACCAGCCCAGGGCGGAGTGTCACGGTATCCCGGTCGAACACCGTCGCATGGCTACATATCCCCGCCGCCTGACTTAGTGCATAGCACTTATGCCCGGTCCCAACCAAATACCCGGTTACAATCCCAGCCGCGTGCCCAGCAGCAAGTCTACCCGGAGTTCCAACAGCAGCCTCTCCCCCAGATACAACCAGAAGCGCCATCCTCTCAAGCGTATCCTGGGTACGAAGAGCAAGTCCCACATCATGTTCCAGAACAAATGTACGAGTACGAGCAGCAACAACAGATGGATCTCGAGCAACAGAATCAACAGCAAGCGTGCACGGAATTCCAACAGCAGCCTCTTGTACAGCAACAGCAAGCGTACGCGGAATTACAGCCACAGACTCTTGTACAACAACACCAGCAACAACAACAGTGGCAACAACAATACCCACAGCAACCTCCACACCGCATCAACTCGCCTGTCTACCAGCACCCCGTTTCACTAAGTCCCGGCTCAGCTAGTCCTGGCAGCCCAGGAAGCCCTATCCCTCAGGCCTCCATGATGGTCACACCGCCTGCTTCGCAGAATTCCACGCCTCCTAGAAAACCACTAAACATTATATACGCGCCACATACTACATATACTCCCCCGCCACAGCAGCCGCAGCCGCAGGAGGTGTATATACAGCCCGTTATACAGGTAAAACCTACCCCAAAGTTGAAGAGGAAGGATTCGTCGTCGAGTGATTCTAACTGAGTGTGTGAGAGGATATTGATGACTGCATGGGTGGAAACTATAGCAAGCAAGTGCGGCGAGGCGGGGCGTGTTGGATGATTTGACGGGCGTGGATTTGTTTGGCCCAGGAATACCGTGATGCTTAAGTCGAGTAACATAGTAATGATTTCTTCTTTTTGATAAATGAAATTAATCACTAATGAATTGATATCGCAATTTTCATCTCATATATGTGTCTTCGTTAACTCATTAAGAAATGCCCAACTCCATAATCATCCGCCCTCTCGTAGCATGTAATAACTGCAACTACGCAATCACAACCTTGAACCTCTCCCCACCCTCCCTAACAACCTTCCCATCCCCCTCCAACTTCTTCAAAACCTGCCCCACTCCCGACGCCGCCGGCACATGCAAATTCTCCGGCACATCACGATAAATAACCTTAACCAGCTCCATCGGCGTCCACGCCTTCGCCTCCCGCCCCTGAACCCCCGGCAGCGGCGAGCCAACACCCCCCGCCTCCCCATCCTTCCCCAAGACCCCATACTTCAGCACGTAGAGCACTTCATTCTCCCGCTGCTGCCGGTGCTGGATGTACTCGACGATTTTCGCCTTGCCGTCTGCGATCACGGCACCGTGGGCTGGGTACGCCCGGCCGGAGAAGCAGGATTGCATTTTCTCCAGGCTAGCGATGTAGGTTGGTAGATCTTCGAAGACGGATGTGCCGTGGCCTAGGACGTCTATGGAACAGTTGGTCAGCCAGTTGATTGGCGGCAGAGAAAAGAAAATTCTACTGAGTGTATGTATATCGCATCGAAACATTGAGATGCATGGAAATGGAAACGCACTGTCCCCTGTAAACATCGCATCTTCCTCCTCTAATACAAATACAGTGTGATCCTTCGCGTGGCCGGGGGTGTGATACGCCCGCAGCGTAGCACCGTCAACCCTAAATACCTGCCCGTCTTCAATGGTTAATTGTCCGGGGCTGTCGGGTTGGTTCTTGTGCACTTTTGCATCCGGGCAGAGGGTAAGTAGATCAGGTACGCCGCGGATATGGTCTGGATGCCAGTGGGTGAGGAGGGCGGTTTGGACGGTGGCTTGTTCTTCGGCCAGCACGGACTTGAGGGTCTCAGACCAGATTGGGCGGCCTTCACCGGTGTCGATGAGGAGGCGCGAGGGGCCTTGGCCAATTAGGTAGGTGTTTGTTCCTGATAGTTGGTTAGTGGGTGGGTTGGTTGTCGGGTGTAGGGAGAGGGGTGATAGGGGTTACCTTGAAGGGTAAACTGGGTTTCATGGAGACTTGTATTAGCTCATGGGTTTTGGATGTAACAAGTGATGTATCCTGAAGGGAATATGGATATGCATAACGCTACTAGTATGTATAGCTAGATGCAGGTGAACAGATATCTCTTCCAAATGGAGTGATATTTGTTTATTGAAGCAAGGCGTACAAGGATGTGTGTACCTTTCCTGGGTTCCCGCCAAGTATCCTGATCACTCTGTCACTCAACCGCTCAACGTCGGAGAGTGGTGGGAGTTGCGTGGCCATTTTGAAAAATGTCTGAGAGGCCTCCCGAATTGACGCAGTTATATGGGATGTATCCTACTCCGTATAGCGAGGTTAGTTAACGATAACGAAGGGGGTTGAATTGACAATGACCTACCTTTCTCTGTTTGGTGCTTCTATATAAATCTGGATATCTAGTTATTATCCCGGCCTAACCGAACAGGGTGTGAGCTGGTGAATTAAAAATGAAAACAGGACTGTATAATCAAGAAGATAGTATGATTAGTTAGATATCCCAGATTATGCGGCAGCTAGCCAGTTTATATGTGAGCGCCATACTTGATTATACAGTGTAGATAGCGTACTGCTTTTGGTCAGACTTAGATATACAACGCAGTTGATATCATAGCTTCGGCAATATGGTGCAGCCAGTGGCAGGGGTATCGCGCTGGCGGATGGACCGAGGTAATGGGATTGCACCAGTTACCTTCGGGTTGGCTATTTAGACAGTAAGAGACGATGGCTAGGGATGGTTTCTGGAGTTCTTCTTTCACCAAATGGAAACATATATCACTAAGATCAAATCTTAGTGCTACCATAGTACCTAAGAGGTGGAGTACAAAAAAGGGGGACGTCAAACTGCGTGCTTACTAATCGACAAATTTCCGCCGGGTCACATGACCACGTACGTCCACTTCCAAGGTTCAACAACAGACATTGCAGCAACATTCTTGTATGCATACAGCTGGATCTTCTGGCTTGATTTTATCGCTGACCCAGCGTATTCGACGCTGTTGAACAGCCCCGTGCCTCGACTATCACGATGGTACAGTGCTTACCGAGGAAATGCCATCGCCATCGGGCTGGTAAAGGATGGCATCGGTCCTCTTGAAGGCCATAACGTTTCCAGCCGATAGGCGAAGTCCTAGCCAGGGCAATAACTCCTCGTTAATCTATGTGGCATAAGTTCAACGACACGGGGGGAAGGCTTTGGGTCCTGCAGGCACAGTTCTAGCCGTATCTTGCTGGCCATCTTGACCTTGAAGTTACTCCCGTCCGATGCTCCTTACTACGACCGCCCAGTATGCTCCGGCGGCTCAATGAATATTTGCCTTCGACCTCGTCCCTACGATGGACCCTTCTATGGCTCTCAATCATTACACATTTTGGACGTATTTGCACGATGTTGTCGATGCGGGAAATAATTACACCTGATACTTTGTTCTCTAGGTACCATATCAGAAACAAGAACTTTCCTCCCACTATGATACAGCAATTGGAAATCTGTCTCGCGATTTACGGTTCCCATGTAATTGTTGGTTACTGGCGAAGCGTGAATTTTTAGACTAAGGAACCCGTGGTGCGTATGCAATCTGACAACCTTTGCATTCCCCATTCTTCCATGCACTACTACTACTTCCTGCAGTTAACAATTAACCTCCTTTTCCCGGGAATGCTTGGGAATCCGCCCATGGAATAAAAACAGTTGATGGTATTCTCTGTATATTCACCGTGTGTCTGCATGTCCCCTCCGCCTCCATGACTGCTATGGATAGGTACTTTCGAGGTTTCAGCGTTGGTATGTTGATATTGCAAATTGGATGGCCAGTTTTGTGATCCATTCCTTCGGTACACCGTGATAGGCTGGTGATGAATATTACAAATTTATTTCCAGGACAACCTTACAGGCATTTTCGAGTGAAGACATTATCTCCCGTGCATTATCGGCTTTCACCATTTCAGGAATTGACTCTCGAGGGATTCACCGGCCGCACATGATAAACTGGCTACGAATATTGGGCTTTCTTGATCATATCCTCTTTGTTGCTCTGCGTAAGAACTCTTCCTCTCCCCCCACTCCACTCCCTGCGGACGACCTTTTGCATCTTTTATTCCTTTGTGGGTTTGTTCGCTTCCTTTCTGGATATTCCAGATACTTTACATTCCTAGCACACCTACTTCTTATTTACGTTTACGCTACCACTTATTGCCTATATTCTTCTTCAACGTCGATGTTGGGGTAATTAAGGCATCGATGACCGGCCACGAACGAGCAGAGGTTGTGGAACACTTCAACAACCCTGATCACGCCATGAAGGTCCTCATCCTTGGATATCGAACAGGCACCACCGGCCTATATCTACACCATACATGTTCCGACATTGTCTTGCTGGAGCCTCCCAGCAACAGTAATGATGCATTACAAGCACTCCACCGCGTGCATGTATTAATCAAGAGTTCCCACAGCGTATCTAGATTTTGAGCACCGCTAATACTTTCGAGCGTTTTGTGGAAGCAAAGAATCAAAGGCGTCTGCGAAATATACCTCACAAACTGGAGTGTGCAATTGAAGAACGCGCTGCCAAATATATACAGAATATATCCTTCTTGAGTTACCTTGCGCTTATCCGATACCGCTACCTGACTTGCCCTGTACCTGCCAGCTATATAGGCAGGGGCCTCTACAAGCCTAATCCAAGGTACCCTTGCCTGGACTACTATTTTCTACCACGCCTAACAACATACGGATAAAAATTTCCGCAGGAGGAATACTGTTTATAAGCAGGACCTTCAATGATATTTAGTACTTGGGTCATAGGCTTCAATCCAGAAATCCGTTCGGCAATCAAGAGAAATCTTCTGAATACCCAGGACACAGGTCAATCTGCTTTATTTCTGGACCGAGCATTTGGTCAGAGAAAAGCGAAGAGGGGAAAACGCACTGTCGAGACGTACATACTTTTACGAAACGTTTCAAAGTCACCGCAGTGGCCTGTGACGCGGCCCATACGTCAGAACCTCGACTCCTGCCTCACG
The DNA here is from genome assembly GCA_032988205.1 of Onygenales sp. PD_40. Lineage (NCBI taxonomy): Eukaryota > Fungi > Ascomycota > Eurotiomycetes > Onygenales > Onygenales sp. PD_40. The sequence continues at coordinate 92,667 of JANTQD010000030.1, forward strand.
GCGAAGAGAGCAAACGCCCATCGGCGGAGATGGATTCACTGTACAGATGCTCACCCTCATACACACTGCCCCAAGCGAGTACGAAGTCAACAAACCCACGTTTGTTCTATGTTCCGCCAATATAATCAAACTCTAGGCTCATGATGCGCTAAAAATTTTCAGGGGGGGTGCTTGGCCTGAGAGCTTATAAGTGATTGATAGCTCAGACCTCGACTAGCCTACAGTGATTACTCCCCTGGATAAGCACCTCTCATCGTCCACTAAAACTACTCATGCACAGATAATCGGAAATCTTGCTTTTTTCGAAAGACGCGGATTTGCGGTGGGACGGATACGACCACGACATGGACCCGTTCAGCAGGCAGGCTTCCCCAGGCCTCACCCACCTGCAATTAACCCATTACGCGATGCGCCGGTTCTTGTGGGATTTTTCGGACAAGGAGGAGGTTCTTGGGGCACATTTAGGAAAGGTCTTCATGCAGTGCTTCGTCCGTAGGACTCTTTCATCGTCGATCCCGTTTGACAGCAACAATAAGATTAGAAGGGACATACCGATGTCTCACCACCGTGTTATCCAGGCACCCTTCTCCGCGCAGGAGCAGAAGTTGTACGATAAGCTGACCCCCCCTCTCTATTGCTGTTTGATTCAACCTTTGAGGGATGGATGCTTGGCCTGGAACATGGCCAAGTATAGGCAGCTTTGCCTGCTTACTACTTGGCTAGAGTTCCAGCATGTCCACGAATCTGTCAAGGCTGCCAGCATCCCCGTCGCCGTGCGCAAGGCCAAGGACGGCACTTTGCTGTTTGACTGGATGCGTCAAGTCATGACTCAGGAGGGTGTGGAGTTCGATCTTGACAGTAGCAGCTCCGTGGAAGCCAAGTCCGAAGTCCTCACGCATGTCTTACACTCTTCTCCCCGCCTGCAGGCACTCCTGCCTCTCGTCATTGACCTCGTCATTCGCGACAAAGAGAAGGCAATTGTTTGGTGTCTAATTCCGGCACAGCAGGCTCTGGGGAAAGCCACAACTGACGCCTGCGTGAATGACAATCCCATTTGTTCGAAGGATAACACACCCCCTCCGGGGTTGACTGGGGCGTTGACTGGGGCGTTGACTGGGGCGATGTCGATAAGGTAGCTTAGATATATCAATCTTCTCTCATTTCTATATATTTAAGTCACTAACTAAAGCTTTTCACCCTTCAGGACCGTTGTCATTTTTCTCCCAATCAAAAAACAGCCGTGGGATACTTTAAACGACCTAGACCTCTTTCTCATTGGCCATAACAATCTCTATTTCACTATGGTTGACCCTCCAGCCTCTGGTGCATGTCACCTTCATTCTGGCAAGGTGATTTACAGCAAGGACTGCAAAGCTGAAGTGGTTGGTTCGCTTTCTAACCCTTGCAAATATGACGATTTCAGAAAGAGAAGTTGTGGTTGCCCTTCACAACGCCAAGATAGACGCTGTTTCCGTATCTCGCCAGGACCGTAAGGGATTTTTGGTAGGCCTAAACACGACAAAAGATACCCAAAATGCGGTTGAATTTCCGATTTCGGCATCTTGGACCTTTTTGGGCCGATTCTTCGTGACAGCTTGTCCCGTCGTGGTTTTGATATTTGCCAGGCCGTGCGGCATCAGATCCCTAAAGATGATGAGAAGGCTATGATTAAAGCAGCATTAGTGAGAGGATTCTCCTTGCACACGGAATCAACTTTTTCTTGACAAGTCGAGGAATATCTGCTGGAACTGCAGCGATTCTTGGTGATATATGAGCCAAGCAATGCGTAATTAACAAAAGGAAGTTCAACACCTCATTTGCAGAGGATCCTGATAGGGGTGATACCACTCTTCTGACAAAGAGGATGCCGCTTTTCAAAGTTCCTCCAGTTTGGACCTTTAGGCCACCCCCCTTCTTGCCCCCATGTAAGTTTCTTTTGTTGTTTGGTTTAAGGGGTTGCTTTACGCGACGCCTGAATGGAAGACGATTACGATTACGGCTTGCAGATTGGAAGCTTGGGCAATGTTAACAACTGATATTTATTTGCAGTGAGAACAAACAGCCTCGTACCCAGCCACATAGAGATACAGATACTAATACCCTCATGACCTCACGATGGCACGGTATTCAACTTTATAAGATGTGATATTGTACACGAGTTTAACGAGGATATAAGCATGAAAAAGATCTTAGGCTTCAGCTTCCAAACCAGTTTAACCGGCCTTAACCTTCATCCGCGTCGGGCCAACATGGTTATTGTAGAAATGTCTGCTAACTGCAACACCTTACTACAAACCATTGGTCGCTTGAACCGAATTGGCCAGAAACAGAAGCAGCGGATCTGGATCCTATCATAGAAGAACTCCTTCAATAGGAGTGAAGAATACACAATTTGCAATAAAATGACCAGAGAAATTCCAGTAAGCTACTCAGGAGCAATCATGCTATATGCTGAAGCCTGAATACTGAGGTTGTTAGCAGTATGTATGAAGAGTTTTAAGTGGCCCATATCTTTCTCTTTATAAGAGAGGGAAAATTGAGGACATTGAACTTTTAATGATTCATAACGGATAATTCCCCTACCTCCTGGATTGGCTCCTCCAAGATACTGGTGCATGCCTGTTTTCATGGCGTCATTATTTTCGATATTAGGCATATTCTGCATGATCAGGGGAGTGTCAGGACGCGGCGGGGACGCTCGTGATTCGGAGGTAGGGGATGTCTCGTTTAGAATGTTTCAACTTTCCTTGCAATGCGGCGTAGCAAGTGTTCCTCCACGACAGCTTTGTTGAGGAATTAGCTACTGGGGCGGATTACTTAACTAGCCATTTTGATATTCCGGTGTGAGGAATGAGGTAAAGAAAAATGCGGTGTTAGAGAAGGGGTAAGTTCCCATATGTCCAACGTTGAAAATTTGTATGTACAGGTAAATAAGAGAATAAAAGAAAAAACATGCGTGTTATCTTGCATCCAGGCAATAGACATTCCTTTCTTCAAAATATACCGCTATCAGCCGACCATTACCGTCCCGTGGTGCGATTCAGCTCTACAACTAGTATCAATTCCTCACCACGGCACAGTAAGGCGTTCTAGGGCCCCATTATTCAATTAACCAGTATTATGACCCTTACAGGCTGGCAATAAGCTGGTTGTATGCGTCCTTGGGCTGGTAGCTGTCGTCAAAAAGGAGAGGCTGCGTGTCCGCTCTCCACGAGTCCTACAAGTGGATTAGTCACGAAGCCATCAACCTAGATCTCTCCAGCCTGGATATCTTACCGTATCACGGACGCCCCAGACGCTCACACCGACACACTTAGGTTCCTGGACACAGGCGTCGACAGACTAGAAGAACGGAGGGTTAGTATATCCACCAGCGCAAGGGTATGTGGTTTCTGTGGACTGGAGACCTACCGCGATATAGTCCTCGGCGGGGGCACCCGCAATATCGAGCTCGGTGATGGCGACTTCGGCGACGTTGGCTCCAGCGAGAGCCTTGACGGCACCGGGGATAGCGCTGCCCATGCCTCCACTGTTTAGGGGGATTAGTTATGCTCGCTCTTCTTAGAGACGAAGGGGACGAGGAAACGTACGTGATGTGGACTTGGGTTCCAATACCGTCAATGGGGACACCGGCCTCAACCCACTTATTGACGTAGTTGATTATGCCCTGGGTCTTCCCGCCGTCGGCGCTGTCAAGACTGTGGAAGTAGCTTAATTAGCACAATTCCTTTACAGGGGAGAACCAAGAACCCGGAAAAACCTACTTGTAGTCGTTGATGTACAACTTGGCATCGGGATCGGCAGCACGGGCAGCCTCGAAGGCAATGCGGACAAAGTCCTCACCGAGGACGTTGGAGAAGACGGATTGACGGATGGTTCCGTCCTCGTTGAACATCTCGTTCACGACGTCCTATTTATATGCTGTTAATTGCCAGGCGTTCATATCTGACTATTGGGGTGTGGCTGCTAACCCAGGCATAAATTTTGCCCTTGTATCGTCCCATAACCTCCGCAACATGGGTTTGGATAACCTCCGTCAGGGCAGCGGGATCCGTTACGCCGTTGACCCATTCGGCGAGCTGCGAGTGCCACACAAGGGTGTGTCCGCGAACGAGTTTGTTGTTGGCCTCAGCCCAGTCCATCAGGAAATCGGCTCCGTCCCAATTGAACTGGCCCTGGGAAGCTGGAAGTTTACAGTTAACAAACGGTATGGACCAACTTCTCGTGATTAGCCACTTACGCTGGATCGATTGCCATTTCATGCTATTCTCTGGGGTGATGGCACCAAAAGCAGTCTGGATGACGGCAATATTTTGCTCATTGCTCAGCAAGTTCTGGTCCGCGCAGGTGCCGAAGTATAGCTTGTCGTGGGCGACGAATTTCTCGTTGATACTCTCGAGACCCTGGCGGGACTGAAGGGAGCCTGATGGGAGGGCGAACGCCAGGGGCGCGGCCAGCGCAAGAAGAGAAACCGAATGCATCTTAGAAATGACAAGAAGGTAAGGGGGATATGACAATTGCAAAGTGGTGGTTAGAGAAAATCATCTCCAAGGAGGATGGGCACCCTCTTTTTATAAACATCCGGGGAGTCAGGTCCAGGGATCCGGGAGGTTTGTTTCTGACGAATTGGAAGAATATAGCGTACATTAATTTGCCGAAAAAGGATTAGTTTTAGGCAAAGAAGGTGTTTGGAAACACTCGAATGTGTTCTTTTGGTGGGGTTCTTGCAGAAGATCGCATTGTCTCTAGGGAGTTTGACGAATATGATCTAAACACGGCGATCTAGCGAGCAAGGATGGTATGTTTTGCGCCAATGATTTGGCAGGAAGCGGACGTGTGATCGGCAACGTAGCGCCGGTAAAAGGGGCTTCCCCGCATTCAAGCCGTCCGAATGAATCCCAGCAGTATTCAAGAAGGCTGATGGGCGGAGTCTTGTGGAGAAGACGGGTTCCATATGGACTTCCGGGGTAAAGGCCGATGCATGTATGGCGGCCCCGTCTTTGGAGGGCGAGTTTGTCAAAGACCGAGGCTGGTGTTTCTGATCCCATAATTAGCTGGGGTCTGGCTAGGCCGTGAGAAATGAGAGGACAGAATTGTTCCTCTCACGGCTTGTCGTTGAATACAGTAAGTACCATTCTATTCGTTTCTTGCTTGGGCATATCCCAACTCTCTCTGTGAAGCTGGCTCGTTAGAAACCATATTACAAAAGGGGGCCGGCATATGGACTGGTTGTTTTAACAAGGATTCTTCACTTGATGCGGAAATACGACCGCAATATAAATAATAGTTACATACCGATATCAAATGCCGTTGCGAGCAGTACATTGGAGAGCACTCTGGGATTGCAGAAGGAGAGAATCGCTGTATTCCCAGCAAGGATAAATGAAGCCAGCCCCGTATGTCTCAAATTGAATTGGAATCCGTCCATGTGGGCCAGCAGAAACATGTTGCCGTCACCCCGTTTTTGTGCTCGTAATCAATGGGACAGACAGAAGGTTGATGACATCGGCCCACCTCCTCTCCGACGAAATAAGCTGTCGGGCCGTCGAATCTCAACGGGTAAATATGAGGTTTAGTTAGCGTTGCCGATCCCGGTTGAATTGGGTCCATCTTTTGCCTGCGATTCGATGAAACGCCGGTCAACTTTCATGAATCTGCAAGGAACGTTCCGGAATGTTTCGAACCCCTAGCGGTCGAAGCTCCGGGGACCTTGAAGAACATTATCCGGTCAGTTCATTATTCGACACCACTCTCAAAGTTGAGGGTAAACCAATCATATCATATAAAATGAACTTCGATCTCGCCGGAAGATTATGGTAACCGCATCCTTATGCCCGAAGCAGAGGAATCTATGGCGCTGTTTGGGATGATGTCAAGGATAACCAGTTTGGGGCTGCTGGCCCGAAATGCTTATACATTCAGGCTGAGCCAGGGGGGGAGGATGTGCCGGTCAATGTTCATTCACGTCCTGAAACAAAGAGATGGCTGAAAGGGCCCTTTTTTTATTCCAAGCTGTGTGAGAATTGTCTATGGCAATCTGAAAATTCCGATGACCGTACGTGTAGTAGATCTTTGGAGGGCTTAGTGCTCAATAGTAGGCCGATGTCATACATATTCAGAGAACTATCTCTCGGTATTCCAATGGTACCTAATTACTGGGGTACATATATTCCTTCCTGGTAAATATTCAATATACAAGAGGAGAATTGACCCCCCATCAGTGAGGCGCGGAGGATCCCTCCGGTGGGCGTTTGACACAGACCATCGTGTGGCGGATTAGACACCATCAGCGACCGACTGGAGGAGCACATATAGTAGTTGTTGTGCTGCAGAAATCGGGTTAGATATTGAAATGGTCCCAATCAAAAATATCCACTAAATGTAATACTTACCTTCTTCATCAGAAAATATCAGAAGGGTAATGCCTGAGGGTCGTTCTTCTATCATGGCACCTATTTCGTCGTCCATCCGGACAAAGTATGTGGGATAGCCCAGGTTTATGGCCATTCCTGGTCGCCATTTTAGCTCTTGGAAGAAGGCTTGTGGAACTAATTTCTGTCAGTATAATCCGTCCAGATGGCAAAACTCCTTAATACATACGCCCAATGCTGATATAGTGCGATCCATGTTCATTTCGGAAGAGAATGCGATAGGCGTTTTCAGACGAATCGAAGAAAAGAGTTATAGTCGCGTTAGATAGACGATAGTGTTGAACCATCACTTCAGGAGTGTCTCTATAGGTCAAATAAGCTTGAGGAATTCAAAAAGGGCCTATATATCAAAATTTTATCACACATACACCTGGAATAAAACCTTTTCGGATGGCCGGGGTAGTCGTAAAGAATATACTGTTAGCTCATATTGCATCGAGAGAAGACTTTCGAGGAACTGCGCAGCCGCTAAGTATGCCATCAGTATGTTTTGTGGTACATCATTTATAATAGGGCTATCAAAAGGAGAAGTACTTACTTGTATGGGTGGAAAACTCGACACCAACGTCCATATAAATATTATTATTCGGTTCAGCGTTGTCGTATTCAGCCACACAGTGAGCTTTTGATAATGAGACTGTATTTTCAACATTCCCATAATCAATTTGCGTGTTACGGCCAACTGCGAAGTCGTTATTAATAAAATGCCTTCTAGATGGTCTTGGGACGTACATTTTACAATATAACGGGCTGGGCCTGCATCGGAGAACAGCGCCCCCTGCATAGCCGGCTCGAGTATCAGTTCTGCGACGTTTTGGTAATTATACTCGGTAGGTACGCGGGTAGATAGGCTTTTGAGATCCTCGATTTGAAATGTCTTATAATGTAGCAGCTTGAGATCTCCAAGAGCAGCAAGGTCAAATTTATGATTATTTGCTTTGAAAGTTACTCCAGAAATCTGGTTGACGAGGTGGCTGGTTTTGCTATATAATAGAATAATCAGATTTGATTGCTTCTTACGAGGAGGGGAGGGAGATTGAACGAACCTTGCTGAGTTGAGAACAGAATAGACTGGCCGTGAGTTTGCATCCTGAGCACGATATGCCAGCATGGAACTGAGGCCGAGTCGTAGGTATTGCCGGGCGAGGAGAAAGGCAGCATTATTTGTTTCTTGTTCAAAGGCATAGAATTCTTTGATCCCTGCCTGTTAGCCCAGAGAATCCGATAATCTTGTGGGATGGCACTCACTTGCGCCAGGGATCCCCCTTAGCAGCAGAGTAATCACCTCGCTTGTGTTTGGAGGAACAACGGACAGTTGCCATATCTGAGGCTTGCCGGCTCGTCGGATTAAAAGGCTTATTGGGCATACTGGAGTATTATATATTAGTTATATCAATCTAGATGAATCCGGATTCAGCGGGGAGAGGGGTATGGATACGTGAAAACTGAAGCTGGACATGATGACTAGGATCATTTCTCTGGCAGTGGCATTGTAATAAACCCGGGGTTACGGAGAATCCAGTCTCATCAAGCCACCCAGCTTTGAAGGAGGCCCTCGGGCATATCAAGAGAGGATTCCAGCCGTCTCCTTGCTCGATAGAGACGGAAAATGTCAGGGGAGGATCCTGTTCTTCGAGGCCGGAGTCTTGTTCAGGCGCTGTAGGAACCGGTTTTGTCTGCTTTACATTCTTTGTAAACCACTGGTGGACCTCATCCAGCATGTTATGGATGGCATTGACCCGATCCTCGATGCGTTGTGTAGAGGAGCTGAATATGCCAGAAAGATTTCTCTTCGTTAGCGGCAATCCTCCAAACACATCGCTAACAACTTCGCAATTTCAATATATAAAAAAAAAGAAAACCCGCCTGACCTGTTCAGCGCAGAAACACTGAGGTTGATCGAATTAATCTGCGTGTCAAGATTGCTCCTCAGCTTAGCCAGATCTCCGCCCTCTGTGGTCCACTGGATTTTCTTCCAGTTGGTCAGGATCTCTGCCCGCCATCTCCTCGACTTGCTGGATTCCCCGCCGTCGTCCGCGATAACCGTGTACTTGTCAACCAGCGACTCTAGGTGGACGAGAGTCGAGCGGCAGTTGTTGACCATCAGTGCGAGATGCGCATTCTCGTCGACATCCGGTCTTTTCCCAGCATCTTGGGCGCCCGTAATAGGGTCATCCTCGGACTTGGATGTATCCAACCGATGAGTCTGCAGGAACTGCAACGCCTTGCTCAATGCATATAGCTGGTTTTGGACCTCCTGGAACTCGGCTGGTGCTGACCTACGGCCCGTGGTAAAGGCCTGTCCCAGACGAAAGGCGATCTTGGAGAGGAGGATGGCGTCTCCGATGGAGACCGGCGATGTCATGGTCGAGATATCGATAGCGACGGCAGACGAGCGCGAGGTTTACTCAGAGAAACTATTGCCAATACTTCATGCGATCGAACTGCAGAATGATCTTCTGGATATTCAGTGCCTCATGCCATCAATGAGTGACAAACCGTCGCTTCCAGCCATCGTCTCTCGCGCTTGCAAGGCTGTGCATGCGGCTCTCCACCACCCCTGCAACTTGGCCTTTCACGCCATGCAACTATATCAGCCTTGGGCAACGAGGCTGAATCGAATTCCTGATAAAACCCAGAGATATCGCCTCGATGGCCCGGAAAAGAAGAACAGCTCTCTCTCCATCATCATCATCATCATCATCATCCCCCGCCCAGAATTGTGTACAGATTCCCATCTACCCTGACTACTAGTATGTCTGCCTATAACATTTCGGGAGTAATGGCAACAAGAGCCATGGAGCGGCTCCCTTCAGGGCTGGTCATTGATCTAGGACCACAGCCGGAGCATCACCTGGATCCTCTGGGCTCCGATCAATATAGGACCCATGTGGCTCGGGTCACCCCTCCCGGCGTCCCCTACGCATCGTTCCCTGTTTACAACGGAACGAGCAAATGCCTCCCGCTCCTTGATGTGATGCTGAATGTCACTATTGAAGGACCCATCGTGTCGTCCAGACTGGTACAGAAGTTTTCAAATTTCACAGATCAGCCTATCCTCGAAACTCTGTATACATTTCCGCTCTACGATGGCTCTGCCGTGATTTCATTCCGCTGTTGGATTGGCAATGATAGAGTTCTCGAAGGAATCGTCAAGCCAAAAGAGGTTGCACAACAAGAATTCAAGCAGGCTATGAAGCAACAGAAAGTTGCTGCATTGCTTGAAGAGCACACACCCGAGATTTTCGAGACAAAGGTTGGCAATATCCCACCACAGACCACTGTGAAAGTCGAGATAGTATATATCAGCCAGGCCAAAGCAGACCTGACGACTGGAGGGATACTCGTTACCATCCCAAGTTCCATTGCACCACGATACGGTTCGCCGTCAAACCTCGCCTTTCAGCCAGCATCTGGCACTGCCAGTGTAAGCGAAAATGGACTGAAAATCGACATCCATGTGTCTATGCCGGCCCCGATCAAAAAAATTGAAAGTCGGACTCACGCTGTGTCTGTCGAAATCGGTGCCGAGATCCACAACTCATTCAAAAAATTAGCAGCTGGGGCTTCCGCGTCTAATTTCGATCCATCCAAGGCTCGGGTCAGCCTTTCCGATCATGAAAAGGTCCTGGGGAAGGATCTCGTTCTCCAATTGTCCCTTCAAGGACATGATTCGCTTAGCTCGCGCGCTGTTATCGAGCACCAGCCCGGCATCCCCAACCGCGCTGCGATGATGCTGACGATCACTCCACAGGATCTTTTCAAAGGACATTTCTCACCGGATACCTTCAAAGGAGAAATTATTTTCTTGGTTGATCGGTCCGGGTCCATGCTTGATAAGGTGCAAGCCCTTCGGAACGCCTTACGAGTATTTCTCAGAAGCCTCCCCATCGGCTGTTTATTTAATATATGCTCTTTTGGCTGGTCCCATTCACTCCTGTGGCCAAATTCGCAAGAATACAACCAAGAGACAATGAGCCTTGCCAACAATTTTGTGGAATCGTTGGATGCAAATATGGGCGGAACAGAACTTTTACCTGCTTTAGAAGCCACTGTTCGTCAACGATGGGAAGGTCCAGAAAATACAACGGAAATAATTGTTCTGACAGATGGTGAGGTGTGGAACACAGAAGAAACGATCAATTATGTGCGGGCAACCAGGACCGGGACAGCAGAGCGTGTCCGATTTTTCGCGCTGGGAATTGGCGACCAGGTCTCCCATCGACTAGTTGAGGGTATAGGGCAGCAAGGAGGGGGGTTCTCCGAGGTTGTTGCTGTCGACGCTGCTGGCGCGTGGCAAGAAAGGGTGATACGAATGCTAAAGGGTGCCTTAACCCCTCATCGATGGCAATGTCAGCTCAAGTTTGGGAATGAAGTGTTGCCCCCATTACCGACAGCAACTATGAGCGACCTGGCAACTCTTCGCCCTCCTTGTATACAGGCACCTTATAAAATACCGGCACTACACCCCTTCAACCAATTTTCCATATTTTTATTCATCAATACCGAAGGCTATGTTCTTCCCAGATCAATTACGGTAGAAGGGACTATATTGCCTAAGGGGGAGTCCGTAACCGCCGAGCTCCCTATCGACGAAATGGCAGGAGAGCGGCCCAGTGTACATTATCTCGCCGCCAAAGCACTAATGAATGACCTTGAGACAGGTCAGAGCTGGCTACATTCGAAGCAATACGATGAGTATCAAAACAATTATTCCAGTCAATTCCAAAGCGCAGTGCAAACCCAGGCCCAAAACCTAGGCCAGCAGTGGTCTATTACCGGCAAGTGGACAAGTTTTATTGCTGTGGACAAAACCAGCCAGAAAAGAAACGAAATCTCTTTGTATAAGGCGCAACTAGTCGAATCTTCTGGTTTGATGAAGCCGAGAAATCCCTACGGCCTGTCCAATAACATCAGTTCTCCCGCGGCACCTACCATGTCTTTTGGGGGCGCAGCACCTTCCGTGTCTTATCAGCAGTCTATTTCCCCGGCTTCAACATACCAGACTCAGTCTGGCGGCACCTACCATGGCTCGCCTCATCCACCTCCCCCGGCGGCTCCTCACAATGAAAGCGGCGAGATATTTATGACAAAGGATCGTCAAGAGTAAGTACTATCATATTCATCGGTTCAGTTACTAAATGGCCTGCCCTGGCAATACCGAACATACGTTGAAGCGGAAAACTAAAATTTGTCTCATTTGACAGCGGATACCAATTTATTCGAGATACCAGAAGGGGGGGATCTAGAAATTGCGCATTTGGCGGACCGGGGGAACTTTCCGGATTCGGACCACATTTATCGAAGCCTTTACGCTGTATGTATAGCTTTATACTTAGTGGCTTCTAGGCATATGTTAATTTTTTTTCCGGATATGCTAAATATATATATAGCCTCCTACCCGCAGGATATGGATTACGCCCGGAAAGATGACGCTCTTTACGCCGTTTTAAACACTGCGAATTTCAAACACAATGTCGCCCTTCATGGCCAAGGGGCAAAGCATCCTCGAACCCCCCCGAACGAGTTCGCCCGTGAATCATGGGGTACTCGTGGGGACCGTTCCTCTAACGAGTCTCATAAGGCACCCCCTGCCCACCGGCTAGACTACGAGCCAGCCACCTCACCCAGTCAGGCTCCGCCTGTACTGACGGATGAACAGCAACATCGCCGACAACAGCCGCCATCTGTTTTTCCAAACCCGTTCTCGTTTTCCCACTCGCCAGCGTCTGGCATATTCTCGGCCCCCTATGGCGGGTCCAGCAGCCAGAGATCCGCACCAGTGCCTACAATCCCGCCTGGGGACGAGAAGTGTTCTCTCACGGACATAATCAGCATGCAAACGGCAATTGGAGGGTTTGAACTCAAGGGTCTTCTAAACATAACAAAGCACATACTTCTCTCCGCCTTCGAGCCGGACGTCCTCCAGAAGATGGCTGAGAAATTCCTCAACGTCGACGTTGCTCACCTGGATGCCAGCAGCCTACTACCCCTCGCCCCGGCTTCCTTATCCGGGTATGCTAGCAGCCTAGAAAGCGAACGGAACATTATCATCCAGCCAGCCACAGCCGCGACTGCAGATGCCTCCGAGCCCCACCAGACATCAACCCGAGTCACCATCCAACCTGCCCTTTTCGACACAATCCTCGCCATAACCTACATCCAATCACAGTATCCGGAATCATCCGGACTCTGGGAGCTTGTGGTCCGCAAGGCGCGCGCGTGGTTCGCCATTGTGTTCCGGGGGATGGTGTCGCGGTGTGATACGGAGCTTTTTGCGTCCCAGCCGGAATGGGTGAAGGATAGGGAGTTGGTGGCTGAGACGTTGGAAGAAGTGGCGAGGGGGAGGCTGAAGGGTGTGGGTGTGGATGGGGATGAGGATGAGAAGGAGGGGGAACAGGATGGGAATGAGTCGTGTGAGCAGGAGGGTGGGGATGATCTGGATGTACAGATGTATCCAGAGAGTATAGATAATGGGATATCAGATGAGAGCGGGTAATGGGGTTTGTTGGTGGTAATGGTCTAAGTGGTGGGAATCTGGGATGGGGAATGTAATGCAGATAGGATGGGGGTCCGGATTGGGATGGAATGGTATTTCCCATGCAAATAATGCCGCAATAAGTTATGAATTAGGAGATTGTAATTATCTTATTTCCTTTAATGAGTGAGAAGGAATGGGGATTTGTTATTTATGATGCTGATTGATACATTAATAGCCCTGGAATCCCACAGGTAAAGGGGGAATCCCCATCTCTCTCATCCTCACCCATTCCCTCCTCCCTCGTTTTTATCCAAAAAAAAAAGGGCCTAAAACGGTAACTATGTACCTAGCTAAGAATGCAGACACCCGAAACCAGCCCAACCCACCACATCCAAACTCGACTCTACCTCCCTATATTCCATTCCAAACCAGGACAATAAAAAAATTTCCAAGAAATAAAACGGGACAACGCATATGGACTCGAGACGGGTACATACATACATTATCCGCACTACGCGTAATAACATGTCGGCTATAGATCAGGTGAGCTAGGGAACGACGGCAGCGTGCCGCCAGGGGTATTCAGGGGAGCGCGTTTGCGTAACCAACAGGAAAAAATTGAGATATGCGCGCATATAACACACAGCCAAGAAAAAAATGAAAGAGAAGAAGAAGAAGGGGGGAGGGGAAATGAAGAAGAAGCTTGCTTATGAGAAAGAAATGAATAAAGAAAGGTGGTATATAGTCGTAATTTCTAGCCAAATATGATGCTAAATAATCCCAAAACCGAAAAATAATCCGCGAAAGAGGGCGTATCATATCCTAATCCCAAAAACAGTAACAAGATAAAAAGATAAACCGGACGCCCAAAAAAGTAAGCAAAAACCAAAATGTCGTGTCAGTTAGATAAATCAGGGTAACTCAAGCCCACTTCCCCAACAACGCCATCAGTGCGGCGCCCAAACAGAGCAAGAAAAATGCAGACAGCACCGTACTCAGCGGCGCCCTCTTCATCGACGAGCTGAACATAAACTCATGCGCCATCAACTCCACCAATGCTGTATATATCAATATCCCGCCGGACACGGAATCAAACACACCGTTAACAATCAGCGTGGTGCGGCCTTCAGGCGGGTACGAATTGCGCACCCCCAGACCGATGGCGATGGCGATGGGCGTGGATAGGCCGAAGGCGATTGCGAGGATGTAGGGGGTTAGTCGTTTGGAGGGTGGCCAGCGGATACCCGCAAGACGGGCGCCGAGACCTAGTCCCTCAAAGGTTTGGTGGAAGGCGAGGACGATGTAGAGGGTAGTGAATTCCTCGCCGGCCACGGCGAGCGTGAGGCCGATGAAGATGCTGTGGAAGATAATGCCGAATTCGAGGATGAAAATGCTGGTGAGTTGGGCGGAGTAGTCTTCGACTAGGCTGTGGTGGTGGTTCAGATGGGGGTTGGCGGAGGCGGTTTTTTCAGAGGTTGTGTTGGAGGCGGAGGCGGGGTGATGGTCACGCGTGTGGCCTAGGTGGTCTTCGCCAGGGAGGTGGGATTTGGGGTTTGACTGGATGGAGGGGGCGGAGTCAGATTTTGTGTCGGGGGTCTGTACGAGGCCATGAGAATGGCCATGATCATGGTCATGGTCATGATCGTAATATATAGTTCCGCTCTCCAGCTCCTTGGCGATCTCCTCGCTGCCAAAATGGGCAAACCGCATAACCATCAGCTCGATAAAAAACAGCAGCACAATGGTCATCAGCATAATGCCCTCGACCCACGGATACTCGACAATCACACCCGTCAGACATGGGTTCTTCAGGGCCTCCTCAGCAGGGGCAAGCAGGTGGATAAACGCGGTGGCCACGATGACGCCGGAGCCGAAGTATTTGGCGATGAAGAAGGCCCAGGGCGGCACAGCCATGCGTCCCTTTGCATTGCCGCCGGTGGGCCGCACCCAGACGGGGAACAGAGCGCCCAGGGAGGAGCCGATGAGGATCACAAAAACGGCGGAGATGCGCAGACCCATACGGCCATTATACTCGTTGCCGGACTCGCAGGCTGGGGCGGGCTCCTCCTCCTCTGCTCTCGGGAGGAGGGCCATGAGATGTGCTGGGTCCAGCATGGCGGACAAGGAACGCACCAACCAGGCGAGTGAGGGCAACGGGGGTGGTCAAGCTGATATTAAAGTGAGGTCGGGATAGGCCCGCTAGGGTGTGTGAGATAGACGAGGTGAGGTCGAGGATGCGGCTCAAAGACAACAAGAAGAAGAGGGGCATGGGCCAAGCGAGAACAAGAGAAACAGAGAGATTAGGTGTGCAACCGCAACAGAGCACAGCAGGCATGGGCTGGGGATGTCACTGTCCACACTCTTTGTATGAGGAACGCATGCAGCAGCTATGTGCCAGGTACATGGCCACGCACACAGCAAATGGGAGATTTTCCCCCCCACATGGCAGAGGAAAAAGAAAGCGGGATTTGCTCGGCGCGCGTCAGGCCAATACGCGGTATGGCGGCGGGAAGCGTGTGTATTGTGTGTATTGTGGTATTGGGCGTGTAACAGCCCGACGGACTGGGGACCTTGGTGGTTGCCACGTGAGGACCTTGCGGACTGGCGGCGGGCTGACTCAGCGAGCGCCCTCGGCTCCGATTGGCCGGGTGCTGCTGAGTCAGGCCCCCTATTCCGGTGCATTAGTCATCCATCAAAGAGCGTCTTTCCACCGTAGTATCAAAGGCATATTGGACAGCAATGGACAGGGGATAGAACAGGCAGAATAGGGGATAGGTAAAGAAAATCCATCATGTCGCCATGAGTAGTAGCATCTTGAAATTGGCAAAGAAAAATGTCCCCAGGGCTTCTAGAGCCCAAGAATAGCCCCTGCCTCCCCAAGCTGGGATGGCCCTGTGTGCTGCTCTTCCTCTTCCTCCTCCTCTTCATCTCCCTCCCCGAGTTGAAACTGCACAATCCCGCTATGCACCAGATACCCCACAAACACCCCAATCCCCGCCACCACTGCCGCCATCGATGTGTATACCTCCCGCCGCCGTGCCTTGGCCACCTGCTCAACCAATGCCCTCTCTTCTCCCGCCTCTGCCTCCGCACTTGCTCGCTGCAGTCGTGAACTTGCCCGGAGCTCCCGCAAGATAGGCGTTGCATCCGCTATTCCCTCTAATGCCCGCATCCCCACCGCCCCCAGGCTGATCTTCTCCGGCGCCCGCCACGGCAGGCTGGATGCTGTCCTTGGGTCTGCGAGTGTTATTGATACGTCCACCGCCTCCGCCCCGAAGCAGCGGGTCCGCAGTCTATCCGTATACGCTGCTAATCCTGGCGCCTGCGCTCGAGTTGCCTCCCGAAGCCACGAATACGGCAATTCAGGCTCCAGACTCAGCGCCAAATATCCCAACGCCAAACAGTCCAGACTCGACGGGATCTCCGACGACAACATATACCCCTTCTTTCCTAGCAGTTCTTCCAGCGGCGCAACAAACGCCCCCGTCATCCCGTCCAGTCGGATCCGGTTCTGCTTCGACGATCGGCCCAGCAAATCGGTCACCGTGGCCTGCGGCTTGCGCACGAGCCGTTGGGGGATTTTCGCGGCTAAGTTGTTTGGGTCGCGTGCCGCTTGTCTTTCTTCTTCGACCATGTTATCGAGGTCCAGCGACGAGAGCCCAAGGTAGTTTGTGCGTTGTTTCGCGGCGGACCGAATTTTAGGGGGGGTGATCCATTGGTTTGGCCATTGGAGGAGGTTGGCATATGCGGGGGTTGTGGCGTTGTAGTAGTTTTCGCTTGACACATAGAGGGAGAGGTCGATTAGGGGCTGGCCTTGGGCTTCGAGGAAGGCGGAGAAGCTAGATCATTGTTAGGCGTTATTAGGTCCCGAGTATGATGTTTTGCCGGCGGATGTTACTACTCACGCAACACAATCTGCCCGCTCTTTGTGGCCCATCCACCGGTCCAAATCCCACTCTCCATCTGAATGCTGGCTCAGATACTCCACGATATTCCGGAACCGGCTAATCCATCGTGTCCCCGTCCAGAGCGCAGGTAGTTCATCTACGTCACGCCATTAGCTTCCAGTTCTAACACACCAAACCATCAAATAAAGAATAGACAGCACATCGCCATGCCCAGTTTCACTCACTCGTCGGCACCATCCCGGGATCACTATCCGCAATCAAAACCCACTGCTCGCGCTCCCCGCCCGCACCCATCTTCTTAGCCGGCACCGCCAGCGCAAAATATGCCACCATCGCTATACATTGCGGGTCGATCGAGGGGAGCCCGAAGGCTGGGCCCCAGATATGCAACTCCAACACCATGGTCCCCCTCCGTTGTTGCCTTCACGAAGGTTTGGTTCAGGGACGGGGTGGATTAGGGAGATTGCCGTCCTAGATGGTAGAGGGTGATCGAGTATGTAGCCTCTTTGTCTCTTATTCCGACAAATGGATGCGACTTAAAGTCTCCGCTTCAGGATTCTGCGGGGGTATAGGTCGGATTGGAAAGGGGGGTTTGGGTTGCTTGTATCCAGGCGTATAGCCAAGTTCATGGGAGTAGAGCCATACTCGCCGGCGCAATTGACATGGAATCGTATAATCGAGCTTTCTTGGTTGGTCTGAGGGTCTGTCCTTATTGATGAAAGTTGGGATGTCGTCGACAAACAGTCGTCCCGAATATATTTTGGGAGCTCCGATTGGCAGAGGCAAAATATTCAGTCACGTGTGAATGCCAAGCATGCAGCTCCGACATCACGCCATGACGCGAACGACAACGACAACTACACGTTCGAATATCAAGATCAGGATTCAAAGCTACGACCGGCGTTGGGTTTGCCGTACAACTCAAAAATGTCTATGACCAGCCGAAAGTAACTAACTTAAACCCCACTCAGCCCTCCGCCATGGCCCCCATCAGACGCTACCTCCGCATCAGCAAACACTCCGTGCTCGAATGCCGCATATACCTCGACAACCCCGCCGACACGCGCTGGCTACTAGACTCCCGCGACCCCGTCCTCCCGCGCGTGTTTAAAAGTATTCAGCCCCTTGTTCTACCTAAGCTCCGTGAGGAAAATGAGCGCGCCCGCGCCAGGAAGAAGAGCAAGCCGGTGAAGGATGTGCTTGTTGAAGGTATACAGCCCCTTTTTGTAGTTACTACAATGGGTCGATTGGAGTGCCGGTGATTAATAGATTGCCAGATGACTTCGAAGTCTCCATCTTCCTCCGCGAAGGAGGAACTAGCCACTCGCTCGTCACGAAGCAGAAATCTTTCGCCGAGCAGCCCGCTGAGATCAAGAGTAATTCTACCAAGCTGACGGGGACGGATGATGCGCCGATTCATGTTCCCGATCATGACATTGCAGATGCGATGGTTATACAAGAGAGTGATGATGAGGCTGTTGTCAGTTTGCAGGACATCCCTGCAGCTGTGCCGTCCGCTGCGGATGAGGATGCAGATGTGGAAGTCATGCCGCCATCGTCAACAAGGCGTCGCCGACGGAAGCGCGTGGAGAGCAATCCCGAGACACCTACAGAGCACGCCCTAGAACCAACTCAACCTCAAAAGCAGGATGACAAAAAGCTTGGCCTTTCCACGTCCTACGAAGGTTTCACGATATGGGGGAGGATTCTGTGTCTCCTTATTACGCGTAGAGGCGATAAGAGGCCTAAGCCGGCGGCTGCGGCGCCGGCAGGTGGTCAGGCACTGATGGAAGAGTGGATTTCTACGCAGGCTCCGCAGGAGTTTGAGGAGTGAGCGCTGGATTTGCCCAGGTGTGGTGTTGTGAATACTACCTTGGAAGGTTGCCGCGGGGTAACTGACATGCTGTTTCAATCTTCTTGAGGGGATGTATTTTCCATGTTGTCATTGCAAAAAGACTTTATGGACGGAATCCTCCCCATCCGGTACGTCCCCCGAACATACTAGTGAGGATGGGAGGTATACTGCACTCGCAATATTGTCGTCATTCCCGGCGTTCCCAGCCTGATATATGGCTATCTTGCATACACATGGCCTGCCAATCGATAAGTTGGGAAATCAGACGTGGTGTCTTGATAAACCCTTTCCGGCTTTTCCCTGCATCCCACGGCAGCAATTGCATCATTCCTCTGCCTCCTATCCATGCACACTCGCGCATGCGAGTAGATCTAGCTCGGGCCATTCTACCATGCAAGATGTCCACGGCAGGGATAACACCGGTGCCATGTAAGAGCACATCCCACCATATAGCGGGGTCTACCTAGGAAGGCCATGCCGTGCCATGCGATGACGCCATGCCGAGTTTCCGGCACTCCGCCTTCGATGTGACGTTCAATGGCCTGTTGTACAAATATACATATATCCGCATGGATTCAGATTGGTCCACACTGATCCCGTGCTGTATTTGATGCTTGTTTCGCGCACTGATGCCATGCGGAAAGACATCCCGCGTTTCATTTTCATTTTCAGGATCACCCCTGAAACTTCAGGCGGTTTTAGAACCCTTATTATTCCCTGTCTTGATTCGACGCGGCTGAGCCCCCCCACCTGGCTTAAACACCACATATATGGATCATGCAGGCATTTCCCCCCCATCCCGCCAGCTCCCCGCGTTTATTAGCCAAGCATAGCCGTGCGCGTCGGGCGTATGAGGGGTTGCTTATCACCGTCTTGCCAGCTGAGATAAACCGCCCCGCATCTCCATCTCACATGTGGCACAAGTGAAACAGGGACTGTCCTGGGTTGTTTCTCTGCTAGATGCGCGAACAGAATTCCGCCACCAGCCGTGTCATGATAAAATCATACAGCGCGGCGCTAGATTCAGCCAGTTTAGCGTTATCCCCCCTCCTCTCCCCTCTATTCCGGGGAGGAAGTGGCATGGCGTGATTTCCCATCCGCATCCATTCCATACGTGCGTGCGTGCGTTGGTTGCATGGGTCTGTTCTGATCTCTGCGTGCGGGGCGACTGAGGCTTTTTATGGATTGGATGGATTGAATGGATGTACTTAACTGCCCATATCATGGACTACCCCGGACGTGCCCCAGCTGATGGGGGTATAGCACGCATGTATTAACGCCCCGCCTCCGAGGAATCCACCAGAGGATGGATGGGCAGCGTAAATGCCCCGCGTGGTGCCGATGGGGCGGACGGGCCGCCGGATGGGGCTGGGGACTCCATTAAGGATGACTTTGGAAAACACGCTGGAAAAAGACAATACGATACAATACATGCGTTATCATGAAACTAACTACTTCATGTCTTTACTGGGACGCAAATGATTTCCATTCTTGGTCTTGGCTTGGGTTGACTATGTAGGCTGTCTAGAGTTGATAGGGGTACAGAGGAGAGAACTGACTTCCTCCAGTCTCCTTTCTCACACTGAGAGAGTCGGGTGATTTGCTCCTTCACAGAGAAACAAAGATCCCCTAATTGGCCCTGCCCTACCAACAACACTCCAGATGTCAACAACATAACATCTCAACCTCCATGGAGTACTATTCAACTGCCTTTTAACTCTTCTACTTTTATATCCAGCCAACTCTTCTAACTCCTCTGTTTTTAAATCCATTCTGCTTGAATCATTTCATGCCAACCTTGTCCAAGCATTCAACTCAGTTCAGCTTCCTTCAGTGACTTTATCAGTTTCATTGATTCTTTGTGAACCATCATCAGGAATACTCCAACCCTACATTATCCACTACAAATGAAGTCCAAGTTTCCACTTCAAGATCTATCGGGATGACCTGAAACCCTTTACCCAAGAGAAGGATACCTTGATCCACTCCAGAACCACGACGAGTTCCTACGCAAAGCAGGTCAGACAATAAGGAAGCCAGCGATCAAAGAACGGAGAGTTATCAGCCCAGACCGGAGGAGGTGGGTGATATAAATTTGCACTATTTGCACTGTTCACGACCGCACCCCCCCCCCTCTCTTTCTCTCACTTAGCTTCATCTTTCTCGCCCAACCTCAGCTACACTTTCCCAATGCTCTGCGATCCTATTTCTAAGTGCAGGCTGTTAATTAAGTGATAGCGGACCATCCCGCGGCCTAGCCCTCCATGCCGCTGAGGCGTTAACATCTCCGCCGCCCAGGCAGTTCTCAGCAACACTGGCACCATTGAGGAGTGGCGTAGGATGTTCTGGTCAGACCCAGAACGATAGTCAGGCACCTTTTCGCGGTGTTCTGGATAAGTACGCCAGTTCGAACAAATCGGCTGGAACCAAGACTCGACCAATTATGCTTTGATTCATGGGGCGAGGGGTCGCTGGTAGGATGAATGTCAGTTGTTGATTGTATCTGTCCTGGCAGAAGAGAGTCCACTGGTAGGCTGGAAAGGGGGTTTCCCTATACTGAAGGTACATGCCCCATCCTTGTGCATATAAAAGCTAGATATGGAATCCCCCTTTTGAGCTCAGGAAGTGAGAGGAGGTCAGCGATCGATTCTATTACTTGACAATGGATGTTAAGCTACCACTAATATCCACCCTCACAAATCCAGTGCTCCATCTGGACCTGTCGTAACGAAGCAGGCCGAATGAGGATTTCAAAAAATAGAATGAAACTTGAAATCATTAATCCCCCTATGCTCGGGATCAACGTCCTATAGAACTATTCCCTGAAGCTTCCGTACAGGCTCCGAATGAGCACATCGACTGAACTGTAATAGATATGTTCCCAAGCTATTCTGTATAGAACGTAGTGGTGGCGTTCAAACGCAGCGATTATGGAGGCGCATTGTCACATGACAAGAGATACCCCTTAACGCCAGCCAGATATATCATCTGAGGGGGATGGCTAAATACACGGTAGACTTCGCTAAATACACGGTCAAAAAAACCACTAAATTAAAACAAGTATAGCTTATACATATGATTACATATAATACCCAGGGCTAGGCAGCTTGGTGTACTGCAGCACTGAACTCTTTCCACCCACTTATTACTCTTTCTCTAGCTACTGGATAGGGAGATAGCATGGCCACTGGGTTCCCTAGGGACTATCTACTGGGAACATGCATACTCCATGCTCATACTGGATCTTAAATAGAGGTAGGGAAGGGCAAGTGCCTTACATGGATCTGTCCTGCCCATAACAGAATCATACATACATAATATTACTAGCGCCTTCATTTGACCGTGTATTTAGCGAAGTCTACCGTGTATTTATCCATCCCCCATCTGAGGAGTCAGCTTCCCGCTGCCACGCACTGTATCCTGGTATTCGGAGGTGCCGGGATACAGGAGACCAGGATAGTTATGTCATATTTCTCCGCCTTGGGCAGCCTAGCACGTTCTGTCGGGATCCCCAAGCGCGCTTGACTCCCTCCCCTCACCGCTTGCTCTTAGCCTCAAAATCAAGCCGACGGAGAAATGTTTTTTTTTTGTCATCCTTGTCCCCGAAGGCAAGTTTCCGAGAGTCGTCCCCATTTTCAAGATGTGACAGGTCATGTGGACAAGGATACGACTCGTATCGTCCATCGTTCCCACGTTTTCTGTGTCCTGCATCGATACGACCCGACCCGTAACTCAGTTATCTCCGCATGGGCACATTGTCATTCTCTCAGCCATCCATTCGCCCCTGATCGAGGGCATTTTCCGAGTTCGGACCAGGCCCAACACGCAATCGTCGCAAAGAATCTAAGTTAGCTCTGCGCCATCTTGCAAACCGTGCGCATTACAATTCCAATTCCAGATGTGATACGATCATACAAAACTAAATTTTGCGGATACGGAGAGATTTATTATGTTTCGGACCGGGACGGCACGTGGCGTAGCCTTCCTGACTCAACTCCCCTGCGCTTCCGGGGTTGGATTTTCAATAGCTTCGCACAGTCCCATGGGTCTCGGGCGGTTGGGGCGCGGGGTATCTCGTAAGGTACAGATTGTGCGTGCGGTGGCTGCGGACTCTCGATCCTGGCCTATGGGGGTGGATCGAAAAGGAGGGGGCGGATGTTAGGTATGTACCCCGTACGGAGTACTGATGCAAGCATCCTCAGTCCGAGATGGAATTGGAATTGGAATCGAGGCCGATGAGGAAGCGCCGCCCCCCGCATTCATGACGCCTTTTGTTGTCGTCGTATGCAGGGTATCAAACTATTGGGTTTTACTAATTAATGCCAGGGCTGCCAATCACCAAATGGCGCCATCCCATCCCATCCGCCCTGACTCGTGAGGCTGCCATTTTATCTTTCAAGCCCAAAATTTGGTCATTGCCGTGCGGTGGCCCCGAGCGGCCCGAGCCACGCTCCCCACCCACAAAGTGGACAATTCATGGTCCTACATGTGTTGAACTTTAGATGGTTGCGAGGGAGCCTGAGGCGAGTTGCGATTGTAAGAATGTTTCTGGTATTAACTATTGGTATGTTATTGAGCATGCAACCAGATATATTCGATAGCAGCGGTCTTCTCAAGTTTCGACAGATATCAATCCATTCCCTCCCTCCCTCCCAACCAGGAATACCCCTGCATGGTACTAAGAGTAGTGAAGGAGAGGCTGGCTCAGCGCGGTAATCCTTACAGGCATTATTGACATTATTAATTGAGCCCTGAGTCACCCAGGCGTCCGGGTAGGCCGAGACGATCTTTGGCTGTGGCCTGTCAGGGATTCCTAGCTGGGAGGGACCTCGGGAGCCTGAGGGAGGTGGAAGTGATATTGGCGTGAAATGGTAATTGAAAATTGGTATATTTAATAAATTCCTGGAAGTGTTTGAAAGGCTAGTAAGATAGATGACCCTCACGAGGCACAATATGGAAGGGGGGTTGGACGGAGGATAAGATTATGGTGTTAGATGAACAACCATGCCCCTTTCGCATTTTATATATATCTGGATGTTGTATCCAGCCCTACATTGGAAGAGCAGTTTAACCCCTCCACCCAAAGCTCCCATGATCATACCATTTTATCTAATTGTTCAAGGACAGTACCATAAATCTGCATACTTTTATTGATTACAACAGCATATTTATACTAAACTGTATTATGATAGATGCAATACATACAACGATAGCACTCAAAACCAAGCACAATATACAAAAATACGCCCGCCTTGCACCACGAGGCAAGGTAGATGAAGCCAGTCCCCATTCGTCCCTTCTTCAACGTCCATTAAAATCCCACTCAAAACTGCACATAGCAATTCCCCAAAAAGGACAAAATGCACCCCCCCCCTTGGGGTCCCAACCCAGCAGGCTGGACAGGAAACCTACTAGCAGCGACATGGTTGGAATAACCCCTGATAAACATTTTCAGCCTCAGCCTCATTTCCATATCTCCCTCACTCACAAGAAATGTAAATAGGCACTATTTCGTCATGCAGCATGGATGTGACCGGGTTGTTTGAAAACGTGGCAATATGTATGGAGTACATAGTACTAGTACTCCGCATTCGCATCCTATCTATTTCCACATATCCATTCGCAGCTCGTATTTCTTTCCTTCCTGGACACCACACCAAGGCGCTTGTTCCTTCGCTGGTGCCATGGCTAGTTTCTGGTGACTAGTTCCATCCCTGCGTGTCTGCCTACGCTTCTCCGTACACTTCTATATTCAGGATGCCTGTGGTGATGGGTGGGATGGGATATATCCCCCCTTGCCCATTCCGAACAGCCTATCCGTACAGGCAACCATCACATCGGCATGAATTTCCTTCTCCGCCTCCGTCCGAGTAGTTACTTGTATCTAATAACTCCGACAGAGTACTCAGCCCTCGTGCCCCCGTCGTCGCTCGACGGTGCAGCTTACCAATACTAGTAGTTACCGACGCGAGGGCGCGAATCAGACATGGCATGGCATCGAAGCATCTGTGCATGGCGTCCGCATCGATCCGGCGATTGCATGTATCCTGTATGTCAAGGAGTTACTAGTAGTATGTATGTGTACCGCGATTTACGATGAGGTAGCTTGCGCCGGCAGCGCGGCTGGCTGAGGGCCTGTTGACTGGCTTGGACGCTAGAAGGGTTCTGGAAGGGCGGCCTTGCATTGGATTGGTATCATATTGAAAGGGCTGGAGAGGGGTGCAGTGTGTTGCATTGCAGTGCATTGCAGTGCCTTGCAGCTAATTGGGTTTGTTTGTTTAACTCGTGGGACAGTTGGGAAAGGGGATATTCTTGAACTATATATATAGATAGTGCTGATCACTTTATACACAACTCCTGTGTAGGAATACAACGTGGGAATGAATTGATGAGTTTGAAATGAGCTCATCTAAGCTTAAACTCACCTGGTGGTATTGATTAGAGAATTGCATTTGGTTTATTTGTTCATTTACGGGCGAAATAGTTAGCTGTGCTGCAGCGAATAATAAATAAGTTGCATCATATGCAGTATGCACGACGTACAGCTTGTGCTTCCCATTTAATAGGACGGAGGTGGTACAAGAGAGAGGCGGGCTTTTTCTTTTTTCTTTCTTTTTTCGTTCTTTGAAGGTGTTTGTTTGAGTGAGCAGGTAATGAATGAATGAATTGGCGGGCCGAACCTACATCCATCCATACATACATACCAGCACCAGCAACGAACAGCTCAAGATTCCCAGTCTCGAAGAGCTTGTGTTTCTTCGAAATAGCCTCGGGAGAAAATAAGAGAGCGGAGAGCGGAAAGTTTCCATAGTTCAAACATCGTAGATACCACCCCGAGCCAATAACATCAAGTCTATTCTTGCTTCTGAATATCCCTTTTCTTTCTCCGTAGTCTGTAGATCGCGCTGGGCAGGGACTAATAAAAACTGGAGACAGTTGTTGAGAAATCATGGACGAACGACAGACGCAAGGCGACGATCAAACGGCGTCTCGCAATCTTATTAGGGTTTGGTGATTGTCTTTGCATACAATGCATCTCTGTAGACTGCAACCTCTGCATGCTTCTGGAACCGTGATGATATCATACCACCAGCAGACAGCTTCATCGGAAAGCAAGGAACGCATCTTGTCGTTTTAGAATTTAGAAATGTAGATCCATAATGAAACCAGAGGGCTTGTTTGCCAACAGTTTACAAATGACAAGCATCAACCTTCCGCCCGCCGATCAGCATCAGCATCAGCCACAATGGCGTTTGTTTGTATTTGAGAGCGATCGTCATTTCAAGCTGGTGGAAATCTATGATCTCATCCTGTACTTCACAATCTGTCGTTGGGAGTTTTTTTATTTTAGTATTACAAGCGGGAAACAAAACGAGGATCCTGCTGAGATAGATCCTGGTGGATCCATCCATCCATCCATCCAATCCTTGATTCCTTGCTCCTGGCCTGCTTCACATCATCATTGACTTTTTTTTATTTTATCTTCTCTTTCGTGCGACGATGAGAGACTCGAGGCTCGGGGTTTGCCTGGCAGCTCATGGTTTATCCTGTCTCACCGCCTGTATGATGATAGAGATGGAGTTGACAGGGGGAAAGCATCGGCTCAGCCGGAACTGAAGTTTCAGCTGGCTGGTCCGAACAGCATCGTGGCTCGGGAGTCGGACGATGTGTGAGTGCCTGTGTAACCAAATAGTTACCGAGGGAGTTGTCTCAGCAAGCGCTTCTCGTCATCGATATACGCTAGGTTTCATCACAGGCGTCAAAAGCGTGGCCGTGCCATGTGCCATGTGGATGTTTTTTTTTTTTTTTTTTTTTTTTCTGTTTGAAGTTTCGAAGCGTTTTCACATATTCGGGCTCAACTCCGGACCCGCAGAAATCAGTGATGATGCAAATGATACGATGATACGATGAAGAAAAGGAAAAAATAACCGCCACAGTGGAGCGCAATCAAGCATCAAATTTAAAGATGTAACTACTAGTAATTTTGAGATACACAACAGCAAAAGAGAACAGGAAAAAGGAAAAATAATTGTGAATGTTTGACAAATGAGAGAGAGCAAGAATGAGCTTGTTTCACGCACTTCTTATTTCCCCTTTAAAAACCTGCTTCAGACTGCGCTGCCCTGCTTGCCATCCCCATCAGCAAGGAATATGACATTGACGCCAACCCCCCTTGTTTCCATAGATCCCAGCACTCTGGGTCGGGCAGGCTGAGGATTCCTCTGGTTGTGTGGTCAGCAATAGCATCCCTCCAGAATTAGTTGGCGGAGCTAACAAGAGAGTTAACTAGTTAACTTAGTGCAGGCTACAAACAGGGGGAGGCAACAAAGTGCATTTCAATGTAACTATATGTGAGTAACTGCTTGTCAGCAGCGTGCGTGGGATAGGTTCCCGGGCAATAGTTAATAATTGCAGTTGATATGATGTGTCTGCAGCAGGCTGACAGATAGATCTGTAGCTGGATGATTCCTCATGGTTTGATATGTATGTCTGTATGTCTGAGCAACAAAGTCACACGCAGGGCAGAGTGGGGACAGTTTAGTTGAGCAGATGGAGAGCTGGTTGAAACGGCTACTAATAAAATCAGTGAGTAATCAATCCTCGTTTTTGGCTGCTGGTTACACTGCGTATTCAGATGCAGATGCAGACGGGGATCGAAGTTCCATGCTGGCGATGGAAGGATGTTATTATTGTGATATTGTCATATTATTACTATTATCGTGATTGTTGGAGCTGCTGGGACGCTAAGAGAAAAAGAAATGAAATGAAAAAAAGAAAGAGAAAAGGTAAAAAATACACAGAAAAAGGAATATACAATACCGGGTACCTAGTTCTTGTCTGACGTTGTAATATCATCTTTATTATTTCTGCTGAGCCGGCCATAAATATCTGCGCTCGTCTTCTTTTTCCTAGTTCTATCTTCTTGACTTGTTGACTCCTGTTGCTCCTAATTACACATCCAACTATAACAACTACAACTACAACTACTCTACCACAGCTATCCAGCTCTCCAGCTCTCCCTATCCAACTCCAGCTTCACTCCAGCTCTCCATTTCGCCCACAATGCCTTCCTACACGCCCTCCTCGAGTCAATATCCTCCCTGCCCGGGTCCTCCTCCCAAAGGCCCGCTGCCTCCCGTCCCCAAGTAACGTCGAACCGCAAACGTCTCATGTATAGAACACACAGGACGCTCCAGCAGCTGGCTGCCGGTGTGTCCTGTTGACCGCCCACAAACTCCCCGATTTACTGTTGGACCATTCGCTCTCGAAACACCCGCCTATTCCTGTTCTTTTCCTCGCCGCCGCACACCCCGCCGCAGCCAAGTGCTGGCTCCGGCATCTGATCCCTGGCCATATCCTCCTCCCCTGCTGCGGGTTTCGCCTAGCCGGGAAAAGCACAGCTCGCAGCCCTGTTGCAATCATACGACTGACTGCGACTCGCCAAGCACAATGCTGACTCGGCAATACGGCTGTTAGTTGTGCCATCTCGTGTTTTGTGTCGGACCACTTTTCTCCGCTGCAGTCCTTTCGCTTGATTCTCGGCTTTCATCAGGGTGAGGGGGAGGGGGAGGCGGTCCAAGCTACGATTACCCCTGAAACTGCTGCAGAGAGACCTCATGGATAGCTTCGCCGCTGTCATCTGACTCGCTGTTCCTTTCCCTCGAAATAACAATCAATCAATGCCCCTGTCTCGATAACCCTGCGATGCACGATCCTCCCTGCGCATACCCGCTCTTCACCATGCATGTCCTGCAGCGGCATCCCGCGTTCGAATCGAGTCGAGACTCCGCATCCTTCAAACGCGGGGCATTGGGAGCTGCAGGTTGAGGAGTCGATATTAAACAGAGGGGTCTATCGCTCGGCATTTCCTATGCTTGCCTGGTAGCCATCAAGCCATGCCGACGACAGTCTCCGTCCTCGCCCATCGTCAAACCGGATCTCCCCCTTTTGCTGCTGGCTTTTCACCCTCTTCCCCTTCTCCAGACAGGCAATCCCTGCATATCATTCCCCACATTCTGGTTCCCCTCAATCCGCGCCGTCTTTCCCCTCGCAAATCGCTGCAGCCGCCGTGTCTGGTGACTTGCGTCGAATTGGCTTTTCGGTGTGGTTGTTTTGAGCGCGCCATGGTCCCCTGCTCGATCTCCGCATTTCTGATGGATGTTTTTTTGTGGCTTGCCGTTTCAGCATGAGCGTTATCCCTCCCGTCCTTTTCTTTTCCTTTTTGTTTTTTTTTTCTTACACTTTTACCTCTTTAATTACCTTATCCTCTGTAATGTCCTGTTTTGTACTGCCTTGTAATGCTTGCGACTGGCCGGTCAAATGCCGCCATGTCAGGGATGGCTATGATTTTCTTATTCTCGTTTCCTTGTTGCAACGCATGTCCATCATACCCTGGCGTTTTCCATTTGCTTTCCTTCTGATGAAAGCCATGTTTGTTTACTTGCTTGTTTGCTTTATATGCCTATTTAATATATCGATTGACCCGGGGGAAGCAATCTACGTGCTGCTGTTTGTTCTAGTACTTTGTTTGCCTGCGCCTATGATATCCTAGTTAGCCGTGTCCTTCTACGTATTTTATCTAATTGATGCTGATGTCCATGCCTGCATAGCCACAGCCTCTCTTTTGAGCATGAGTAAATAGTGATCTCAGCATAAATAATCCCCGTGTCATCGTAACTAATTTTCAATGCAAACAGACCAAACTCTGCGTGGGGAAGGAAAAACGAGCGAGGGGCAGTCTCCAACATCAACATCAACATCTCCTCGCTTCGACTTCGATATTGCTTCTATATCTACTTTGCTTCTACTACACCCCCGCCTCCTGTCGCCTCTATCCCCCCGTCTCTCTCTACCAGCCAGACCCTCTCCCCACTGTCTACACCCCCCCCCAGCCATGCCCGACTCCCCCGCCCCGCCTCCGGTGCCGGAGGGGGTGTTCTCCCTGCTCGACACCGACCTGTACAAGCTGACCATGCAGTGCGCGGTGCTCAAGTACTTCCCCGACGCCAGTAAGCCTGTCCTCCGCGTGTCTCCCGTCGCGCCTCGTGTGCGTGCTGCGTGCTGCGAACTGCGACGCCGTTTTCATCTCATCTGCGACTCGTGTCTGAGTGCCATATGCTGATCAACATGTGGGCGTGCAGATGTTACATATTCGTTTACCAACCGGACGCGCGATATGAAGTTTACGAGACAGGCATATAGGTGGCTGAAGGCGGAGATTGACAGTGCGTACTACATCATCTCGCACATGTACTCAATTGCCCCTCCACTGACGAACACCCCGCGCAGAACTCGCAAACATCTCCCTGACCCCCGACGAGCTCGAATTCCTCAAATCAAACTGTCCCTACCTCAACGACGCCTATCTCCGCTACCTCTCCTCCTTCCGCTTCAACCCCGCCGACCAACTCTCCATCTCCTTCCACCCCATCGCCGACACTGGCGCTGACTCGGACACCGGCGACGTCCAGATCGCCATCAAGGGCCGCTGGGTCGAGACCATCCTGTACGAAATCCCCCTGCTGGCATTGACCAGCGAGACATACTTCAAGTGGTGCGATCGCGACTGGGACTATGCGCAGCAGGAGGAGAAGGCGTATCACAAGGGCGCCGCGCTGCTGGAGAATGGGTGTATCTTCTCTGAGTTCGGCACGAGAAGGCGGCGCGATTATCATACGCAGTGTCTAGTTATGCAGGGCCTGTGTCGGGCGGCGGAGGATGCGAAAGCCAAGGGGTGGAAGGGCGTGTTGTCTGGGACGAGTAATGTGCATTTTGCCATGAAGTATGGGGTTGCGCCTGTGGGGACCGTGGCGCATGAGTGGTATATGGGCATTGCGGCGATTACGGATAGTTATGAGAATGCGAATGAGCTGGCGCTGAGGTATTGGATGGGTTGTTTTGGGGAGGGGGTGGGTTTTTATCTCGCGGTTTCTAAGTGGGAAGGGAACGAGACTAACATTGTTGATATAGGTACTGGGCGTAGCGTTGACGGATACCTTCGGCACGCCCGCCTTCCTCGATGCCTTCGTCAAGCCGATACCCAACTATACCAGTGCCGGGGAAGGGGCACAAAGCACCCTCCCCTCCTCCGCCGTTGGCAACCCAGCACAATCCACGACAGACGTACTATCAGAGACGCAACCACCAATCGCAGCCCCTATCAAATCCACCCCAGGCGATGCATCGCAAATCCAAAGAAAAACCTACGCGCAGGCCTTCACAGGCGTACGGCAGGACTCGGGCGACCCCGTGTACTTTGTCAAGATGGTGCGCGACTTTTACAACAAGGAGGGCATCAAGGATAAGAAGACAATCGTCTTCTCAGACTCGTTAAACCTGCAGCTTTGCCTGGAGTACAAGGTTATTGCCGAGGAGGCCGGCTTCCAGCCCGTCTTCGGCGTCGGGACGTATCTTACCAGTTCGTTCCCCCTTCCCTTCCCTTCCCTTTCCTTTCAAGTCATAGACCATGCCCTAACGAAAGAACCCCAGACGACTTCACCACCCTATCCACACACGAGAAATCCGTCCCGCTCAACATCGTCATTAAAATCTCCTCCGCCGACGGCCGCCCCGCCGTCAAGCTGTCGGATAACCTGGGGAAGAACACGGGCGATAGCAAGACTGTTGTCGAGGTTAAGAGGAGGCTGGGATACGTGGAGCGCGACTGGACGAATGGCGATGAGACGAGGAGGTGGGGGAAGAGGGGGGAGTGAGTGATTGATTGATTGATTGGATTCTTTGTAGATTGGGAATTGGTTGGTTGGTTGGTTGGGTAGATGAGATGGGTTGCGATAGCAGGCACCTACCTGATTATGATTGCAAGTAAATAACCAAGTAGATGGCCGTTGCTAGCTTTATTATTAGAGTATATT
This sequence comes from Onygenales sp. PD_40, assembly GCA_032988205.1. Taxonomy (NCBI): domain Eukaryota; kingdom Fungi; phylum Ascomycota; class Eurotiomycetes; order Onygenales; species Onygenales sp. PD_40. The sequence goes on from JANTQD010000030.1 coordinate 124,214, forward strand.
AGATAACGATGCGTAGCTAATAGACAGACGGCTTGAAATGAATACATATATGTTTAGCTGGCTTTATCAGGCGCGTGCTTGCTGTTTGTTGGTGTGGTGGTGTATCAATAGTAGACGGAGCGGAGCGGTTTCTAAGCGGGGGGTGGGTTCATTCCTTGTGTGTAGGTAGTGTACTATAATTATCATACATATTCCATCTATTCCATAACTGGAGCTATGTACTGGATATTTATCTAGATATCTCCAAGACTTAGTTCAGATTATGTGCGTATTGAGCGATTCTACCTACTGGTTCTATTGGTCACCGGGATTTTGTAGACGTGATACCCCTGAGCCCCTATTCACTGCTACCTATGTGTCTAGCGAACTCTTTCAAAGTCAAGAGACCGAATGAGCGGGATGCCTCAGTTGCAGAGTTAATGGAGAAGGGGCTTTTGTAATTCATAGATTATTCGGTGTGGTTGCTGTGCATTTTCTTTTTTCATTTTTATTCAATAAGGGGCAAAATGTGCTTGTATGTCAGTGGGGAAATGGAAAGGTATATGGAGAATTAACCATCAGACATGTCTTTTCAGGGACAAATTATACGCAAGGTAAGGAAACAATGAGATTGAGTAGAAGAGAGGAGCAGGTGGGGACATAAACGTGCTGTGCTGTGATGTGTGAATATCAATGAAATGCTGAAATAGTCCATCCAAATTCCGCCAAGGGTGGGCAGGTTGGAAAAAAAAAACATGGGGGGAAACAGAATACGTATTCATAAGCAAGCTTGTGTGTAGGTAGATATTGAAAAAAAAATTGTCATCAATATCGTAAAAGCATGCCTTGAAAAGAAAGAGAGAGGAGAGGGTGTAAAGGGGCCAGTTGCACGTCCGATTCTCAAACGTTAATCGAGTGGGATAAAACTGTAAGAATTTCATCTGTTTTCCTTCTTTTTCTGTCTCTCTCGTAAATGGAACCGTGGAAAAGCTATGATTTTTGTCCTAGCCATCTGTCGGTTGAGAACCGTCGTCATCCTTCTTTTTCACAAGTATGTCCTTCATATCGTTGCAGGCGGATACGAAATTGTCATATTCAAACAGTTCAGGTTTAGGCGGCGAGTATTTCTCGATTATGAACAGTGTGAACGGCGGCGGGTGGTATATAGCAGGCTTTACATATTGTTCCCTGCGCGGATTAAAGGCGTCGAGACCTTTGCTGTTCAAACGGCGAGGGTCTGCTCCATATTGGATGAGAAGCTTGGCCCAGGCGGAATACCCGGTGCAGATGGAATAGAATAAAGCGGTACACCCAAACGAATCTTCCGTCATTGGGTCGGCTCCCGCAGATAGTAGTAAGGCCTCAGGATCATCTGGAACTATTGGCCTCTTCCTTCTGAGGTCACTTGCCCCTGCTGCCACCACGACCAAAGGCCACTGGCCAACCGGACTTGCCACCTTTTGGTTCGGGTCGGCTCCTTCCTTAAGTAGGAACCTGAATACAAGATCTAGGTAGCGATATCCAGCCAAGAAGTCAATCACTCGGGACGCCAATAGGGTTATTCTGTCGGGGCTCCTGCCAATATTGGTGTCGACGTCGATGCCAGCCCGGAGTAACATTTTGAGAATGCTTTCGACACTGCTAATGCCCAAGTTTATCGCAATATAACTAGCCAAAAGAAGCGCGCCTCCGTTGGCTTTTGCGAGCTCTGCGTGAGTCAGGAGATTTGCTTGGACGGACAATTCAAGACGCATAATGATAGAATGCACAAGGAAATAAAGTTGAGTATCTTTATTTTCAAGTAATTCCCAAGGGAACCAGTTTTCTCCAAACAGTAAGGCGAAAATATCATTTAATTTATTACCGCCCGCCTGCTCCGCAATGAACTTTTCGATGTAATGAATCAATGGTTTGCCCTCATTCGATTCAGACCATCCCCATTGTCTGATACATTCCACTCTACTGGGAGAAAAGGCCACTTCACCTTTGATTGCCAAGCGGATATAATACTCCACCATTAGAATGTGCCCGCTCTTTTGTAAAACGTCGTCGACGCCCTCACGAATAGTGGAACGGCCTATGTCATCCGTCATGAAGTCCTTCACAGTTTGATGAATGAATTGAACCGTGTCATCAGATCTAACGATTTCAAGCAGACCTGCAGACCTGCTATGCAGTCGGCGTTTCGCTTGAGCGACGGAGAAATCGACAGGAATGTCTAGTATTTTACCAGCCATGATTGAATTTGTTTTGCGTAAGAAATCCTGAATCCGGCAGGGCGTATGTGAACAAAGGACAATCTGGAACATGACATAGGCCTCGTTGGAATATTTTGCGCGTGTTTCTGTTGGGTAACGGGTAGATCGACGGAGGGCACGGTGGTATAGATCTTTCAGCTCAGACGGGATAGTTGACAGGATTCCTCGAAGTTCCTCAATACTATCGCCCTCGCAAAGTCCCTCCACCAACTCATCGACCACTAGTTTAACCCATATGAACACGCCCTCAGCCTTTGAAATTATTTCATCGACCAATGGCTGGAGTGACGTAGTCGTCTCAGCCTCGGAGCTATTGAAAGACTCGGCCTGTATTCTTTGTGCGGTATATTCACGGATATCTTCCCTCGTCATATCATGAATCGCAAAGCCTGGAACCTGCGCGAAGGCGAGTCGGAAAACATTTTCCGGTCGGCTAGCCAAACATAGCCTCAATCGAACATTGTTTGATTCATTGGCATGGTTTCTCAAGCGGCCTAGTAGATCCAGAAGTTCTCTATGGTCCCCAGTATTCTCATCAAGGGCGTCTATAAAAAGCGCAATATTGACCTTTATTCTCTGTTGAGACAAGATCAGCAACATCGCTTCTTTTGCATCGTGGAGTGTCCATGTCATACTCGTCGAAGAAGTTGATGCGGGATTCGACGCCAGGGATGGTGGGATAAATTGCAGTTCCTCGGGATAAACCCGGAGAACCAGATCGATAAGATCTTGACGCTGGCTTAAGATTTGGAATAGGAGTTCGAAAACCAATCCTTCGATGGACTTTTGGATTGCTGATCCGCGATCATGAAAAAAGAACCCGGCGACTACCCATGGCGAACGGTCATGTTCTTTAAGGAGATCCAATGTAAGTTGGTGTCGTAGAGCAAACTTCATCGCTGTAGATTTGCCCGAGCCCGGTTTTCCTTGAATCCAGTAAATGCTGCTTTTGGTTTTGCCACTCAGCCAATCCTCAAAACCAACCGTACGCTTGAACAACCAATTGCATGTACCGCCGAACGTCTTCTCCACGCTGTGAAGTCTATATCTTGTTTCCGGGTTATTCAGGGCTTGAAGACAGCCTTCCTTTCCCGTCAGCGATAATATTGGCGCGATGGTTCTACAACTTGACTTACTTTGACGTAATTCGTTACTCATCAGCCGATCAACGACAGCTGCGCGAGTACTCGAAGTAAAGCAATAGGGTTCTAACCATATTGGCGAGTCAGTTAGTGACATAAGGAAGAGTTTGCTAAGGCACTTTGACCAGTGATTGAACCCACCAGCTACGTTTCTTCGTGAAATATCAGATTCCCACTTTAGAAGAACGTTTTGAACCCTCTTGAACCCTGGGTCGTCAAGGCCCGAAAACCTCGCGATATTTCTGTGGTCCGCATAGATGATCCCTCTTGTCTCGTTAACTTCACCGATGTACGAAGAAAACGAGTCGACTATTTTCAAGCCAGTGGTTGAGAGTTCCTCGGAAAACGAGTGGACGTGAAGATTTCCATCGCTTAAGATTTGGCAAAAGCTCTTGGAAACTCTCTCCAGAATTTCCGAATTGATCTCCAGAGCGCGAAGAAGTTTTAGATTTGGGTCCCTCAGGAACAGCTTTGAAACTTCAAAAGCTATCTTCCCGATTGATGCCACCTTAGAACCCCGGTGGGGTGTTCCCAGGAAACAGACACCCGCAGATGCCGGGAGTATCTCCTTGTAGAAGTTTTTCTCATTCTTAGATAGGGACAGGGCGTCCTTGACAACGATGCCTCCGAGGCTATGCGCCACAAATATAATCGGCCGCGTCTTCTCATTTTGTGCTCTCCTCAAGGTGGCAAGGTCGAACAGCAAGGTCTCGGCATGCTGGAAAACAGAGGCATGAGAGGTGGATGCAAAAAGGCGATCTGCTGAGGCATCGTAGCCCCAGGTCAGTATCCGAGATCGGGGCATAGCCGTGGGTAGAAGATCGCGAGGCCAGTATACCTCGCTGAATATCCTTTGGCCTGTCCTAGCCTTCTTCCTTGGTGGCTGTGCTCTGTCATCGTCGTTGTCGGGGTCAACAGATCGTATCTGATCGCCATCCTTGAAGGTGTTGCAGGTCCAGGTGTTTTTTGGATGACCAAATAGGCCATGGACGAAGACGATACTAAAGGAGGGTAAGTACTAGCCACACGGGGATGCCAGATGCTGTTGCAATCTACGGGCACATGGAGATCATACTCAAGATTTGGCTCCTCCCCTTGGGGCTCATAGAGGACGGTTATCCCGACCCTGGCCACCTTGGCCGCCATTCGAGGGACTTGTGAGAATCCAACTAGACCAAGAAGGATCAATCCTTATGGTAAGGATGGTTCTAAGTATTTTTATAGGACTTATGTCGTCGAGGCGACAGGCAACGAGAATAGGATGATGATGCAGCGTTTTTGATTGAGATGGAAGAGGGAAGAAAGTCAGAAAGCCTGCCCTGCAGGGCCGGCTGGCCATCAGGCTGTGCCATGCCATGGCTGGTTGAAGTAGGCGGTGTGCTGCAGGGTGCGGCACTTGAACTTGATTGGTGTGATTTTCGACTAGGGTGTCTGATAACTCCGACGACTGGGCAAGAGATCACGTAGAACCCTTGAACAGCTTGAACAGTCGAGGGACAAATTAAAATTGTATTGAAGATTGGATGAAGTTGAAGTTGATATTGGTCCACGGGCGGAGAATTGTAGTTCCGCTTGGGTCAGGAACGGCTTAGCGCCCGCTGCCTTAGCCTTCCTTCCGCTGTGGACTCCGCCTCTGTCAACAACAACTTTGCTTGAGATATTTACTATCAATATCAATCTGTCCTTGAGAAACTACTTGCTTGTCCAAATAAGTTCAATGCGAACTATCATCTAAGATGGACAAAACAAATCCCTTTCCATTCAGCCACCCCCCTAATGCCCAGCTCATTACTAGTAGTAAACATTTACTCAAACCCCCTTGAGCGCAGTATTCTCCCCCGTAACCCCCGCCCACTCCAAACTCTTCACCCACAACCTGTCCTGAACTTCCTCGTCCAAACTGCGTTCCGGCCCCGGATCCCGCTTCGCAAGACAGAAGTACCCCCGTTCCCCAGTGCTCGCCTTGTTCGTCGCAAACTCAATCACATCTATCCCCGACATCTCTGAGGTGCGGATAGTGGGGTCTAGCAGGGAAAGCAGCGGCTGGAACGGCCGTAGGACGAGTTTGGAGAACAGCTGCATCTGCAGCGTTGTGTTCCATCGCAGCGCACGCGAGTCGGATATGATGCATAGGTCCGTGGCGATGGCGGTGATGTTGTGTAGGGTTGGGTCCTAGTGCTTTTTCTTTAGCTGCCGGCCATTCTTGAAGGTGGCCTGGTGGCTTGGGGTGGAACTACGCCGTAAAGGGGACCGGGCATGGCATAGTTACCTACCTTCTCCAAATGCCGATTCAACGCGTGCATCCACATCACCGCCGCCAGCTTCGCCCGTATATATATCGAGTTCCCCCGCCGATAGACATCATCCCCCGCCGCCACTGTCGGCTTCACCAGCAGCTCCAAGTCCTCTGGTATGACCGGCCGATACTTAGCACCCAAGCGATCACCCAGCCTATCAATGGGCGTGCTCAATACCACCACCCGCCCGCCGTCTGGTCTAAAGTGGCCGAGTAACCGGAGCACCGGCGCCGCATGCGCAATGTGGGTTACTTGGAAGGCCGTGTCATATCCATCAACTGTGGGCTGCGGGTCCTCAACCATGTTCCAGTAATAGGCATTCAAAACGATGCCGGCTAGGGGGGGCAGTTCCCCCGATGCAATGTCGCTGATGACTGTGCTGGCGAAGGCATGGACGGCGGAGAGATCGGAGAGATCGAGCTGTCGAATAGAAGTTTTTGCTCCCTTGGTTTGGGAGATTGTGTCCAGGAGACTTTTTGTGTTGGGGTCGGTTTCCCCTGAGGGGTTGCGGACTGTCAGGAGGGCAGTGTATTCTGGGTAGGTTTTTAGGAGGTGGTTTACGGCGGGGATGGCTACGGAGCCGTTGCCGCCGGTTATCAGGATGGTGCCGGCCATTGTTCTTCGTTTTGCCCGCTGTAAAAGTAAGGCGATATATCGCCATTGCTATATATCTCCCTTCAGCTCGGGGATAGGGAAATCCACGGATTTGTAATCCTTCAGCCCGTTTACCGCGTACAACATAGCTGCCCCTTCCCCTCTCCAGCCCTGGCGACAGGGTTAATAGGTCTGGTCCGGAGACATCATCGCCTGTGTGAGCCCCCCAAGTTGGGTCGCGCATCAACAGAGGGCTGAAACTAGGAGCTATCTCCCCACCCGGCGACTTTTATGCACTCGAGTGCTCTTCTTTCACTGACCAGGTTTGACCAGTTGGTGACGTGGTGTGGAGGTATTCAGCCAGAGAGAGCCTGGGAGAGCCTGGGAGAGCCTGGGAGAGAAAAAGGATACTGAAATATCCCAGTCGCTGGACAAGGAGATACGCGGAAAAGAGAAGCAAACAAGGAACTAAATAGTATGGTCTACGCTAGACTCTGTTTAGTGCAGAACTAGGTAGTTCCAGGTTTGTGGTTCAGAGGATTGATCCAAATATAAAGAAAGAACCATGACACACTGCCTGTATCTCATGATGTTTGTTCATCGTCTTAGACAATGGGTCGGACATGTCTATGCCAATGACGATGACAGGTTAGGGCTGATTTTGGGGACTAGTATATCAGAGAGAATGGGATGATGGATGGATAGATAGTATTATCTACCTAATGGCATATATTATCAAGTCAACCATTCAATCATCCCATATGACTGATTTGAGGGATAGATATAAAGTGAGAAGAGAAGAGGTTAGATGGGCCTTATGAATGACTCCATAGATATAACTAGGCCAGAGGCGGGTAATCATCCCGCAAAGGAGGCAGTTAAAGTTGAGGTTAGTATTTCCAGCCTTGAAATCGAAGCTGGATGTATTTAAACAGCAAAAGGATGATTATGAATCATAGTCCAGCGAGGCAAGTATCCAAGCAAAGCGTGTTCCCAGCCGCCACCGGCCGTGGACAGAAGCCGTATATCCAAACCAGGAATAGCAGGGGCGAAACCCCAGCTGGAGGACGTGCGCGCATGGCAGGGCAAGCGTGGCCTTTGTACACTCCCTCGTCTGAGTCGTCTCGCCACACGCGACAAGCTTTTCAGTCTCGGCTTGACTTGCGGGATCTTCCAAGTTCCCAGACAATTGACAACGAGGAACAGAGTTTGGGATGGCAGTTGTTTGTCTGGGTCCTGTGGGTCTTTGTCGATTTCTTCAACGGCGGCGACGGCAAAGATTCATCGTCTAGGAGGCGAACCGGGGGATGTCGAGGGTTGAAGAGGGAAGACGCCACGCCATGGCGGTGGGGTGTGAGGTTCTTTTGAAGATGGGATGGGGTCGAGGATGGATGGTCGACAAGGGAGGAGGAGATGTTGAGATGTTGACGATGGCATGGGATAAAAATAGCTGACAGCGACAGCCCCTATGGATCTATTTTTACACCTGGATGCCGTGGCTGGTGGAGTCTGCAGATTTGGCCGGACAGTGCTTTTGGCGTTGCCTTGACAGGATAAGAATAGAGGGAACTTTCTGCCTATGCAACCCCCGAGTCTACAGGCTTCTGCGTTTATTCCATGCCGGCGGTGGTGTGGGTGTGCGGCTGAGAATCGGACTTGCGCGGAGCCTGGTCTTTGAGATGCGACGGGACCCCGAGTTCCGCGTGTTTCGGCGTTGAGGAGGCAACTTCATTTAATCGTTAACTAGCACATACCAGCTACTAATCGTCGTCTTTGAAAACATAAAAAAATAAAAAAATAAACTGTAACTTCAGGCTTCAGCAAAAAAGAGGTCCAAGCCGCCCCCTTCGAGCGAGCGAACGGCACATCGCCGGTACCTGCCGCCCCGCCCAAAACACGCGGGCGACGAGGTACCTGCTGTGTGTCAGCCGCAGCACTAGCCAGCCGCCGCCAAGCCCGCGTTTTCTCCTGGCCCAACTTCATTTCGTCGCCAGCCTCAACCTCTGTTCTCTGCAACCTCGCGTCTCACTGACACTCCCTCTCGCGCCGTTTATCTTCCTCCACCCCCCCCTCTCTCCTGTCTGCTGTTTCGCTTCTCCTCTCTCCTCCCCTTCTACTCGTTATCTCTGCTGCTGTCATTGTTCCCGTTGCCCCCGTTGCGCTCTCGCCCGGACCTCCCTTCATCCCCTTAATCTCACCCGCCGGCCCTTCATCCGTGGCCCTCGTCCTCCCTTCTAGGCGGCCTCTTCTTTTCGTGTCCGATACTGCGACGAGAAATACGTTGGAACCCAGACCTGCTGTCCCATTTCTCCCGTCGCCATGAGTGTAAGTCCTTCTGTGTGTGTTGCGGCTGACGACGCAGCCCTTAGCCCCCTTCCGCCTCCATCCACACCCGCCCTCCCCCCTCTCCTCCACGCTTTATCTACCCCTCCTACCGATCCTGTTTGCTAATTGAACCCCATTGGTGTCGTGCATCTACAGTATAACAACAACAACAACTATGGCGGTCAAGGCTACGGCCAATACGACCCATACAGCTCCCGCCAAGACAACAGATACGACCAGGATGTCGAAGCCCGTGCCGGTTACGGTATGCAGTGTCCTGCTGGATTGATTTCTCGATTCCCCATGGCTAACCGGTCGTCCAGAAATGACCCCCCTCCAGAGTGACGTCGAAGGCTATGGCCAAACAGACCGACACGCCATCCTCAACCAGTGCAAGGAAGTCGACCGTAGCATCGATACAGTGGATGGCTACATTGAACAGATGAACGGCCTGTATCGACGTCTGCTCAGTGATGCTGACCCCGCCCGGGAGAATGCCCTTCGCGCAGAGGCCGACGAGCTGGCCACCGAGACCAAGCTGCTCTACACCAACCTGATCCAGCGCATGAAGTCCATCAAGCAGTCGCCCAACTCCGGCGAACCACACAACAGCGCCCAGATCGGAAAGGTCGAGAGACGGCTCGGAGCAACCATCACCAACTACCAGCGCGTGCAGTCCGATTTCCGAAAAGGCCTCGAGGCGCAGATGGCTAGACAGTACAGAATTGTGCGGCCTGATGCGACCGATGCCGAGGTGCAGGAAGCCGTGCAGGACCCGTCGAACCAGCAGGTCTTCAGCCAGGCTGTAAGTACACCGAGATTAGCTTGCGAAATCTTGGTGCCTATTGATACTGACACCTTTCACAGCTTATCCAAAGTGATCGACGCGGCGATGCTCAGAAGGTTTCCCAGATGGTGCGCGCCAGACACGACGAAATCCAGAAGATCCAGCGCGACGTGATCGAACTTGCACAAATGTTCCAGGAGCTCGACGCTATAGTCATCCAGCAGGGTGAGGCGGTCGACCGGATTGACCAGCAAGCGGAGGACGTCCACATGAACGTGGTGAAGGGGAATGAGGAAATTGACGGGGCTATCAACAAGGCGCGGGCCCGCAACAAGAAGAAGTGGATATGCTTGGGTATTGTTGGTGAGTATTAGATTTGGTCTTTGGTGTCTGTCGTTGAACTGCGCTAACCCGTATACAGTTCTCATCATCCTCATTGTCGTGCTCGTTTGTGCGCTCTACTTCACCGTTGGGCCTGGTGGGAACAAGTGAGGAAACTAAATGTTCCCAGGAGTGCGCCTCGCGTTTGGTGTTGCTCATCACCTATCCATATCTTCGCGGTCGAATGCCTATACCCGGATGGCGGGATTTCATCTGGGCGCTTTTATTCGGTATTCCATATCTCCGACAAGCACCGCGGTCGTACCGCCAACCATCCACCGCTTCATCACATAACCATTCAGTCTATCCTCGGCCATACCCCATTTCTTGCTTACCCACGCACATCCCATTCATCATTTACCGTGTTTCCTCTAGTCTAGGCGTCCCGTCCATCCCATATCCCCTACTGTGACCTTTTTTGTTTTGTGTTTCCTTTACCTGTGTATACAAACCGTGTCTGTCCCATTTGTCGTTATTTGAACTCTGGTTTGGCGGTGTCTTATTACGGCACTGGCTGGACCGCAACTTATATAATGCATTCCGCCTTTTACTTTCTATTCGTTTTTTGTTCCAACTGCTGTCGTGTGCACTTGCTTCTCTTCCCCCCCTGTGTTTGGCATTGGGATAGTTAGTTATTAGATATCTCTTTTGTATTGTACTGTACTGTATTTCTTTCCATTCTATTATTCTGAGAATAGCTGTTTGGGGGGCTAAAAAAGATTTTATTATCCATATCCGGCTACAGGCTATTTCAATCCTCAATCAAGTGTATTTCTGGTATTGCTAAACAGACACAGCGGTATAATTATCAACATTGGAAAGCAAGCCATGGGGACCCAATACCAACTCGAGCATGATATATATAACCATCTACACAATAAACCCCATACATAACCAACAGCACGCATATCCACATAAATACTATAAGTAACTAACACAACAATAGAACGAAACACACCATCTCTAACATACACCCACCCACTCACTTATCAACATTATCCCCCTTCCCCTCCCCCCTCCCCTCCTCCTCCACCGTCCTCGTCTTTAACTGCAACGCATGAATCCCCCCCTCAGCCGCCATCTCGTCTTTCAACGCCGCATACACCATCCGATGCCGCGCCGCCTGCATCTTGCCTGCGAACGAGGGGGAGGTGATTGTGATGCTGCTGTTGTTAGATATATATTTATTTGGGTGTGCGAAGGGGTGGACGTACTGGAAATGCGTCTCGGTCGAGGTGGAGCCGCGCATGGGGGCGTGGTGGGCGTGCAGGTGGGAGTCGTTGCGGATGAGGAGGGTGGTTGGGGATAGGGTGGTTGTTAGCTGGGGGTTTTATTCTGTTAGTGGATGGGTATACATTGATTGGGATGTTTGGGTGGATGGTTACCTTCTGGCGGATGGTGTCTTCCATGGGGGTTGGGGAGGACATGGTTTGCGCGGTGGAGAGGGGGCGGGTTAGAGGGAGAGGATGGAGTTGGAGTTGGGAGAGCCGGGTGGGACGCGGGAGGCGGAGGGAGAGGAGAGGGCGCATTGGAGAGGACTGGGCTGGTGGATGTGTATAGATGTATGTTGAGATGTAGGAATGAAGTCAATAGTTGGAGGTTGATGTCGTCTTGAGTTCGATATTTAGTTAGCGTCGGCAATAAAAATAAATCCGACATCATCAACATCAATTCTTCGTTCTCCAACTCTCCAACTCCGAACTCCGCGCCGCAATGGCTGTTCTCCTGCTTCCACACCCCTAACCACACGCAACTGGCCATCATCCCGTGTATAGAGCATACCATGCTCGCCCGCACTCTACCACCCCTCCTCCGGGCCGCCTCCCGCCACACTCGACCTTCAATCGCAGCCCTGACATGCCACAGACAATCCCGCTTCTCCTCAACCTCCGCTGCCCTCCCCGACCTCCCCCTCTTCCGCGCCCTCACCCGCCACAACCCCTCCTCCGCCGCCGTCGTCCACAGCGTCTCCGGCCGCGCATTCTCGTACGGCTCTCTGCTCAGCGACGTCCTCCGCGCCCAGGACAGACTTGCACAATGCGGTGCGGCTAGTGTTGCGCTGCGCGGGGCGCCCGTCGCGTTCCTGGCGGAGAATAGCTATGACTACGTGGGTACTGTGCTGGTCTACCTTTGTTTTGCGTAATATTAAGAAACTAATGCCTGTTTGACACAGTGACCCTCCTCTCCATCCTCGCATGCGATGGCATCGCCCTCCCGCTCTCCCCCAGCTTTCCTGTCGGCGAGTTGCGGTATATTCTAGACAATTCGCAGACGGGGATTTTGCTCGCGACGGAGAAGTATGCGAAGAGAGCCCATGAGCTGCTACAGGCGGATTTGGAGAAGACTCCGCAGGTACAGGTTCTCGAGAAGATCAAAGTCGGCGCGCACCCCGTCGCGCAGGTGCGGTTTCAAAAACCCGCCAACCCCCAGGGCGGGATGATGCTGTACACGTCCGGGACGACGAATAGGCCCGTGAGTGCTCCTAGCTATACCATACTACCTAATCTAACAGGGAGTAACAGAAAGGCGTCCTCATCCCGCAATCCGCGCTCGCCGCACAAGCCTCGTCCCTCGTCGAAGCCTGGTCCTACTCCCCCGCCGACAGGCTCCTCCACCTCCTCCCCCTCCACCACATCCACGGCACCGTCAACGCAATCCTCGCGCCCCTCCTCGCCGGCTCGTCCATCGAGTTCATGTTCCCCTTCAACCCCACCTCCGTCTGGACCCGGCTCGCCGCACCGTTCCAGAACAACAACAACATCCCAGCAGAGAAAATAACCTTCCTCACCGCCGTCCCCACAATCTACAACCGCCTCCTATCCACTCACCCCTCCCTCCCCCCCACCACCCAACACGCAGCCCGCACCGCCATCTCCCCACCCCACCTCCGCCTCAACATCTCCGGCTCCGCCGCCCTCCCCACCCCGACAAAAGCAGCCTGGCAATCCCTAAGCAACGGCAACGTCCTGCTAGAACGCTACGGCATGACCGAAGTCGGCATGGCGCTCAGCTGCGGCCTAGCTTTTAATGACCGCGTAGACGGCAGCGTGGGCTGGCCGCTCCCTTCTGTTGAAGTCAGGCTGTTCGACACGGACACGAACGAGCTGATACGGCCCGGCGAGGAGATTGACGCGTCCGGCCGCGAGCGGGTCGGTGAGATCCAGCTGCGCGGACCCACGGTGTTTAAAGAGTACTGGCGGAATGAGAAGGCGACGAGGGAGGAGTTCGTCGATGACGCGGACGGGAAGTGGTTCAAGACCGGCGACGTCGCGGTGCGGAGGGTCGTTGAGGGTGCGGGCGCGGCAGAGCAGGAATGGTGTCGTGGGCCAATGTACTTCATCCAGGGCCGCAAGAGCGTGGATATTATCAAAACTGGCGGCGAGAAGGTTAGCGCGTTGGAGGTCGAGAGGGAGTTGCTTTCTCTGTGTGTTGACCCTTTCCTCTTAACTAGAGTAAATACTAATATAAATATTAATACAGCCCGCAGATCGCCGAAGCTGCCGTCCTCGCCCTCCCCTCGGCGCAGTGGGGGCAGAAAGTCGCTGCCGTCGTGGTTCTGAATGCCACCAACACTGCTGAGACTAATATAATCGACACTAGAAAAGAAAAAGAAAAACAATTCACCGTCCTGACCATGCGGCGCGCGCTCAGGGATAAACTGGCCCCGTATAAGATCCCCATGGAGATGCGGGTGGTCGAGGGTGGGTTGCCGAGGAATGCGATGGGGAAGGGTATGTTCTCCCTTTTTTCTTTCTTTCTTGTTATTTTTTGATAGGGGTAAGGGGCTAACTATTCTTGTCTTCGTCTGTGTGTAGTGAATAAAAAGGCGCTGGCACGGGCGGTTTTTGGCGATTTGGTGGACGGGTAGATGTCGATGTAGCTGGGGGTGGGTAAGTTTCTATCTATCTGCCAGATAGATATCTGTCTCTGTATTATATCATTATCATTATCATAGACCATGGACGGACGGATTGATTGATGGAGTTGGGCTGGGTTTTGGGGTGGTTGCTTTGGAGTAGCATCAGACGGGATGCGCGTGTAAGATAGTTAGATCTAATACATGCCTTTTTAATGAACCCCAATTCCAACCCCCAGAGTCATCCCCTCTTTATTATCTATTTGGTTACATAGGGATGGGTATCTATCTATCTATCTACTGCCTGGTATCAAATCTCCATCTCTAACTCCACTGGATGGATGGATATTTACATAGCCATCCAACAGTCGTCGTCGTGGTTACGATTGTGATATCATTTCATACTGCTGGCTGGCTATATATACATCTGCATATGATATGATTACTCCGTACATCCGTATTTACTTGCTTTGCTGTCCCTATATAGATACGTGGAGCTGCCCCTATTTATCTCCTCTCCTCACACAGACGAGGTATCTACATTAGTGAGGTAGTTAATTACGGCCTTGAGCGCGATATTTACCACCCAGCAATGAAACAAAGTAAACCAGAAAGATAAAAATTAAAACCGTTAATTGTATTTTTTTTTCTCCCTTCCCATTCTTGTTCTTCTTTCTTCTTCTGCTTCTTCTGCATACACCCCCGTTTGTTTATTTGCTAAAATGATAAGATAGACATAAAACATAACATGATAAAGAGATAACAACACGGAAAAGGAAAAGGAAAACGGCAATGGAAATGGAAAAGGAAATAAAAATGGAAAAGGAATACAACGCAACACAACACCGTAATGGATGGGAATCGTGAAGGAGGCAGTGGTAGAGGTAGAGGAGGTGTAGGATATTATAGCAAGTGAAACGTGGGATACTGATATGGTGTATGTCATGTAAGCATGCTAAACGTGCGGATAGACTTCCGAGGAGAGTTGTGACGAGGGATAAGCATGTACGCAGCTTCTTCGCGGGCAGACGTGCTATGGCAACGCAGTGCACCCCCCCGAAAGAGTAACAGAAGCTTCGTCGATATTCGCGCTATGGTGCTCTACCGAGTTCAAGTTCAAACGGTAAACTTGGCCTTTGCCCGCGTGCTGCCCGCATGCGCACTATCTGTATGTCCCGAAAACTCCAGCACGTCGTTGTCCTTGAGCCGCAGCACCTCCTTGAACTTCCTGCCAATGGCCAGCAGCACCTCTCTGCCCTTTTCCGCCGAGCGGCCGTCGGACGTGCTCTTGCCGACGGTGCGGGTCCACAGGCCGATTCTGAAAAAGGCCTTGCGCACGTTCACCACGACGCCCATGACCTCGTTGTCGCCGTCGTTCTCGAGCGTCTCGCCGATGGCGGCCAGCTGGGCGTGCAGCCAGAGGTCGTCGATGGGCACGCTGCGCTTGTCGCGGAAGGAGTACGACCACTTGCCTCCATGCTTGTTCTGTTGGTCTTCCCACTCGGGGCGCACGCCTTTCTTGAAGAGGTGGTAGTCGGCTTTGAGGCCCAGTTCGGAGGTTGGCGAGATGTTGTTCTACCAGCGTGTCAGTGTTAGGACGGGAAGGAGATTTATATAGGTGGATGGACTCACGTAGATGCCCCAGAATTCCTCCACCGAGTTGAAGGTCACGACCTCCTTGAGCAGCTCGTTCCAGTTGTCGCCCTGGTGCAGTTAGCATATAGTTGTGTGTGTAGCTGGAGGAGAATGTGCGCACCTTTCCACTGGGTGGCTTGGTGAACCACAGCGTCCACTCGTTCATGAGCGGGTGCTTGACGTTGAAGTTGTTGGGGTCGTGGAAGACGGTGACGGTATCTCCCTTGGGGGCAGCGTCGGGAGCAGAGTTCTCGTCGTTTGTGACCTTCGCCACGCCGTTCTCGGTTGCGGTGGCCATGGTGGAGAGCGAAGGACTGGAGAGGTGTGTCTGAGAGGAGGTTTGAGGTGAGGTTGAAGAGGAGAGATTCAGATCTCGGTGAAAAGAGGTTGAGGGTGAAGAGAGGGCGGAGGAAGGCTCGAAGCGGGAGTGCAACACGCAGAGAATAATTATTTATGATATTTGTTGATGGCGCAGAATCGCAGTCTGCTCCAGGCAGAGAATGTGAGGGCGAGAGAGAGATAGAGACGTGGTGAGGCGAGGTGTTTTGTTTCTGGAGTTCTGGTGGAGGACGGCGAAAAATGAAAAGAGTTTCTGATGAGGCGATGAAACTTTTTTGGTTTTCACAGCCCAGCCAAATATTTTAAATATCAAATAAATACAACAACGGATAAATGATTATTTAGTTACTCACTGATGGAAATTAATACCAGCAAAAATAGGTTAAACAAGTTAATTAATATCTACTACATCTATATCCCAATCACAGTCTAGGTATAAAAGACCAAACAAAAGGTATCCAACATGACGCCAGAAGCATGCCACTGCAATCTATCTATCATACAGCGCTGACCCGGCACAGGGAGACAGGGTCTCGACCAGCGCGAACAGCCATAGCAAAATATAGCCCAAACAGCAAACACAGAGAGTCTATTATTTATTTCCGGCATTGATGACGCTCAAGATGCAGTTCCAGCCTACAACAGTTAGCGTGTATAGACTCATCTCTGGATATTACTCACCCAGACTGACGAGGTTGACGACCAGCACGCGATGGTGCAGCGGGACAAAGGCGAAGTTGGCGGCCTGCACCCAGGGCCAGATCATCAGGTTGGCCTGGTAGCCGGACCAGTAGGTGGTCTTGAGCTTGTGCAGGGGGTCTGAGCCCTCCATGATGGACATGGAGGAGAGGAACATGAACATGTGGGTGGGGGCGAAGAGCAGCTGGTCGCCGCAGACACGGGCGGCGAGGGTGAGCCTGGGGCTGCGCAGGACGATGTTGCGCTCCATGAACTTGTACCAGGTGGTGGCAGCGGGGCCGAAGATGGCTGGGAGGAGTTAGAGCGGGATATCATATCATAGTATCAATGGGAGAGCATACCGCCGCCGTAGAGGGCCATGCGGGCAGTGCGGGCTATGTCATGGTTCTCGAGGCCAACGCGGTCGACGAGCTGCTGGGCGAGGGCATCGCCGGCGCCAAAGAGGAGCTAGAATGGGTGTTAGGGGGAGCGTTGGAGAGTCATGGATGATAGCAGTCGACGTAGACGTACCGCGCTGCCAATGCTCTGGGTTAGCAGGGGGCGGCGGGCGAGCTGTGCCTGGTACCTGGCGGTGTTAGTGGGGATAGATTGATCGAGAGGAGAGGTATATGGCGAGACCTACCAGAGCAACATAGCGAGAGTTGTAATTAGAGAGAGACAGTGACAGCAATTAACAGACAGACAGAACAGACCAGAGCAAGAGTGACTGGTTATCAACTCCGGAGATCGGATTGTCGGTGATCGCTGACCGGCGAGCTCGATGACTAAGGACGTATTTCCTTATCTGATCATCTGATAACGCACTTAGGGCTTAGGGTTCGCTCCACACCCTCGCTTAGCCCTTAGTCAGCAGCCTCCCACCCATCCCTCCTCATCGCAAATTCGAGATCGAGATCCCCGACGACGACGCCGACGACGACGACGACAACGATCTCCCACCGCCCCCTCTCCCGCCGCTCTACTTTCCCAATCGCTATACAACATGGCTGACGCTCCCCGTGGAGGTGCCCGTGGTGGTTTCGGCTCGCGCGGCGACCGTGGTGGTGACCGTGGCCGTGGACGAGGCCGTCGTGGCCGTCGCGGCCCCAAGAGCGAGGAGAAGGAATGGCAGCCCGTCACCAAGCTCGGCCGTCTCGTCAAGGCCGGCAAGATCACCAGCATGGAGCAGATCTACCTGCACTCGCTGCCCATCAAGGAGTACCAGATCGTCGACTTTTTCCTGCCCAAGCTGAAGGACGAGGTCATGAAGGTATGCTCTCCAGCTACTCCAGCATACTCCAGCATACTCCAGCATTGCGTCCGGGTTGATTAGGGAGATTGCTTGATTAAGCATTCTACTTGAATAAAGATCCTGCTTGAATAAGGAGTATATGTGCAATTGCTTATACCCCACAGATCAAACCCGTCCAGAAGCAGACCCGCGCCGGTCAGCGTACCCGTTTCAAGGCCATCGTCGTTATCGGTGACTCCGAGGGCCACGTCGGTCTCGGAATCAAGACCTCCAAGGAAGTCGCCACAGCCATCCGCGCCGCCATCATCATCGCCAAACTCTCCGTCCTCCCCATCCGCAGAGGTTACTGGGGCACCAACCTCGGTGAGCCTCACTCGCTCCCCACCAAGGAGAGCGGCAAGTGCGGTTCCGTCACCGTTCGCGTAAGTACTGACATACCCATGATCTGTCTACTTTCCCTATATTAATAATTAATACAGCTCATCCCCGCCCCCCGCGGAACCGGTCTCGTCGCCTCCCCCGCCGTCAAGCGTCTGCTCCAGCTCGCCGGTGTCCAGGATATCTACACCTCCTCGTCCGGCAGCACAAAGACCCTCGAAAACACCCTCAAAGCCACCTTCGTCGCCGTCGGAAACACCTACGGCTTCCTCACGCCCAACCTCTGGAAGGAGACCAAGCTCATCCGCTCCCCGCTCGAGGAGTTTGGCGATGTGCTGCGCGAGGGCAAGAGATATTAGGCGTTTTGTTTTCTTTTGATTGATTGAGCGGGATGTGTTGTGTGTTTTGTCGGTTTGGTGCGGGATGAAGATAGGAAGCTTTTGATACACTTAGCCGGGTTCAATTAATTTCTTCATGGTTCATTCTGCACTACTGATAGGAGGTGGAACGGGGGGGTTCCCAATTTTCCTTTTCTTTTGTCTCTTGTAACCATTGCTTTACGGTGCAGCAACAGGTTCCTGGCACGGCACGGACTACAAAAAATATTTTACGAATTTCTACAAATGTTTTCTATCTATCCGTTTGGAATTGACTAGGCAGAATTGTCTTGACGGTTTCGATCCATTTGGTCGACATTGTATTAACTATGGGTGTACAAAATCGCGCCATGTTTATGTAGTTACCTCGTAATCTATCCAGGCAGATATCTATCTACCCTGAAATCCCCACCCGCAATAATAACCACAGCCCCGGTTGAATTTCTCCTTTTAAACCCCGATATACTGTGGTGAGCTAGTTACCTTCCATACGCGCATCTTCTATCTCATATGTATGGTAGAAACGAAAACATGAAAAGGGGCAACTAACTACATCCATAACAACTGCAATATTCAATCCCAGCCTTGCAATTCGGTCATGGTATGTAAGGGGGTGGGGAGGGTTGGGTAGCATGAAAAGGGATGGATGGATGGATGGATGTTTTCATTCTTAGATGTGATAGAACAAAGTATGTATATAGCTTTCAAGGGATGGATTGTTTTATGATGTGCTGGAATGTGAGGGAGCTGTTTCTGCTCTGCTCTGCTCTGGACTTATGAAGTGGTGTAATAGATTTATATATCTATGTCTGTCAATATAATCTACCTAGCAACACCCCCTTTCCTCCCCCCTAGCAACTCACTTCTCATATCAACAACACTCCAGTCTCTGGTCCAGCTCTTCTCCCCTGGCCTCTCCCTCCCCCTCCCCCCTTTATCAACCCAACCGCATCCATCCCTCACACCCAGTCCCCACGCCGACACAATAAACAACACAAAGCCAGCAGAGACAAAAGAACCCACCAGCCATGGCCTGCTACGGCTCCTCCTCGCTCGCCCTCTCCAGCGACGAAGAAGACGCGAAGCACAACACTCCCACCCGCAACACTGCCAACAACACCAGCGCGGGAAACAAAGACACCACCCGTCCGTCGAGTCGCAGGCAATCTAGTAAGCTCATCCTGTATATACATGTATATACGTACCCCTGAATACGTGTGTCTCATATACTAATGCAACTAGTCACCCTCACCTCCCTGCTCCCTTTCCAGGGCAAGCATCAAAACAACGCCTCAGCCGACGTGTTTGTTTCGCCCAAAAAGAAACGCCGTGCAAGCATGAATGACGCCCAGTGTTTGGGTCTCGGCTTCAAGTTTGGCAAGCAGGCTTCTGTCCCTGTTCCTGACTCTGTTGCTATGGCGGCTGCGGGAAACACCAACGTGGATGATCTGGCCAAGGGTCCGCAATCTCCCGCTAAGTCTGTTAGTGTTGCTGCAGGTGGTGATGCCAATGTCAATGTAGGTGTAGGCGGCTGTGGCATTCGTTCTGTCTTTGGTGGCTCCGCCGTGGGTGGTAGTGCCGGTGCCTGTGCCAGCGAGACCAAATCCAAGGGCAAGGAAAAAGAAAAGGAGAAACACAAAGGCAAATGCAAGTGCAAAGACAAGAAATGCCTCGCAGCCCAAGCTGCCGCCGCCGCAGCCGCAGCACAGGCAGAAGCACGGTTCCACACAGCAAAACCCGTCCTCTCCTTCCAGGCCGGCGACGCGTGGAAGCAGTTCCCTCTGGATAGCGACACGCTTTACCTCGACCTCTTCTGGCCCGTTGAGCCCCAACGTAGCATCGTCAATGACATCATGGCAGTCGAGGCTATGGCGCCGCTGTGCAACTTTCGCCAGCTACGCTTCCTCAAACTTACCGGTATGAGCCAGTCGTATCAGAAGTATATCTGGCAGGCTGCTTGGTTGAATCCTGGACTGGAGGAATTGGAGTTGGAGATGGCGCTGGAGCCGTGTATTCGCCGCACGTTCAATGCGGGCTGGCCGTCAATTAAGGGGGATTGGGTGCGCCGCAGCGAAGATAACGCAGTTAGCTCTTACTAGTAAGTCAACCATTCAGGATAAGGGAAGAGAAGACGCGATATGTAATATCACTACTAACGCTTCTCGCACTTAGCGGAGACGGCGGCCTCGGAATTCTGCACCGCCGCGTCGGCATCGGCGAGTACCTCGACAAATTCTCCATCGCCGCCGCCCAGGAGCGCGCCGCCAAAATGACCACTACCCCGCTCGCCCGCCTGCCCATCGTCAAGCTCACCTTGACCGGCTTCGTCGTCGACGCGGACCCTTTCCGTCTCTACTTCAATCCACACCGTCTGCGTCTGATCAACTTCCGCAACGACTGCGTCGACGCGGGCTTCGCGTTGCCGGCCAATCTGGCGGAGCAGGTTGTGGTCAATTGGCCGCGCACTGTGCGCGACCAGGCCATGATTGCTCGCGTCGTTAGGCCGGGGGAGCTCAAGATTGTGGATATCAAGCGGGCGAAGAAACCCGGAGACGGGGGCGCTGGTGCTGGTGCTGGTCCTGGCGCAATCGAAGGCCCGAAAAAGGAGAATATCCAGCCCACTGCAATGGGCAGTCCCAGCCGCCAGGGAGGGCTGGGACCGGGGGAGGGCAAGGCTGGAGACGGGACCGAGGATGAGGCTGAAAAGCCCAAGATGTCGCGCACAGAGCGGCGGAACAGGATGATGGCGGCGCAGAAGGCGCTGAGGAAGGCCAAGCGCTGACTCAGCACCGGATGCGTTGACCTCATCGGTGCAACGGGGGGAAGACCGGGGTAAAGGCAGGATAGGGGGTGGGGATGGGAGTTGATTTCTGGGATGTTTTGTTTTGTTGATTTGTAATGGGATAGCTGGTCGAGGACGCGATACCAGGGTTGATTAACACCGTGGTTAAATAAATGTTGATTTCAAACTATTTCCATTCTTGCTGGTATTGACATTATTTTCGCCAAATTCTTGAACAATTACACGAAAACTTACTTTGAAGGCAAAAAGGATCCCAGAGTAGAACAGTGCATCTCCGCCTAGATAAAACGCCCAATAAACCACTTTTGAAAGGAGTTGGCAATTTAGGGCTGCTGCTTCAAGGCAAGTGAAGAGTAAAGCAAACGAAATCGCTTGATGAATGAGATGCCGAAAATACATTTTCCCTGCTTTCGAGGATTATACCTACCTACTTCGAATGAATGGTCGTTCCATATATTCATTATATCTTGGCGTGACAGGTCGTGGCAGTGCGCACTATGTTGAAAGGGGTTTATGCACCCTCCTCTTCGCCGATTCGAATGTTGCCCTCGCCTCCTGCGCCATTGGCCCAGAAGCCTTCCATATTCAATGAGCTGCGCAAGTCAGTGCCAAGTCAGGAATCCAAATCTGCATATCATGAAACTTACTAGGATGACATGCTATCATGGGATATGAGTAGCCAGTAGCCAAAGATGCCTTGCAGCAAGACGTCCAAGATAGCATATACTACGATTTCGGCGTCGATGCTCATACGACGGGCATTGGAGGAGGCCGCCCAGATCCTATATATTTGTGTCAGCGGCATCTCAACCATAGCGCTACCCACAGCCATTTACTTACACTGGGTAGACCAGCAACACGACAAGCGCAAATCCGGACAGTGAGGCGAAGAGCGTCTTGGTCCGATTATCCTTCGAGGCCGCCGCCCTGCGGCCATGCATGGCGACCTGATACACGATGGTGAGATATGCGAGGCACGCAATCGTGTACC
This sequence comes from Onygenales sp. PD_40, assembly GCA_032988205.1. Lineage (NCBI taxonomy): Eukaryota > Fungi > Ascomycota > Eurotiomycetes > Onygenales > Onygenales sp. PD_40. The sequence continues at coordinate 146,286 of JANTQD010000030.1, forward strand.
ATGCCCACTTCCGGCCACTGGGTCCCCCATAAGCACTGATCGCCCCAGTCACCACCATCACAAGATTGGCCGAGACAGCCACCAAAAGGCTGGCTCCATTCGAGCCGGACAAAAGGGTCAGGATTATGAGGATCAAGGGGAATGTCAGGCCCCAGTTTACATATCGAACCCAGTATACTTCTCGGAAAACGTCTTGGTTGGTGTCTGGTACTTTCTTGTGGTGCTCATGGACGGTAACGTGGTTATATGCCTTCCCTCCACCGGTGGCCATGGCGAAATAGGAGAGGAAGGATATGGTCGTTATTAACGAGACGAGGACATGGAATAGACGTTTTTGCTTCGTTATGGTGAGTTTTGATATCTATCATTCATTCCTTCATTCCCATGGGGGGAACTCACAACAGGGACTCGGGCTGCAAGAATAAAGAAAACAAGGGAAGACAGCAGCATAAGCACCGTCACCACCCTGATATCGTTAGAAGGCGTACATATTCCTTGCGAGGTGGACATACCATAGCGTTCGATGGCCAGCACCCCCGATTTCTTGATACACAGGTCGGTTAGGTATAACTGTCGGCACAGGGCCGACAGAACTGAGGGTGGGGAAATCAACAGTAGTCGGGTCAATCATGGTGAGAGATTGTTTATCGAATCCTCGCTCCTGTATGGCATTAAAATGGCATTAAAATGGAGTCAAAGTTGGGGAGAATCGATGGGAAAGTATGACGACCGGGAGGCTCCAGATATAAATAACCATCGACAGAGGCAAAAACACGGGGATGGCAAAGCCAGGTTCAAATATCTTGAACGTACAACCATCTTGCATCACACTTGCTGCATGGAGCGGTTCCTTGGAAAATGCTTCCCTGTTGATGAAGCAAATCGTCATCATCACGTATTCAGCCAATCGGACAGGGGTGTGGGAGAGCGGACGAACTCTGTTCCACGGCGAAAAGAGTCAAATGAACCTTGGAACAAAAAGCAGTAACAAGCGAGAGCATTAAGTAGAAATACCCTGCATGTCTCAATTGTTTCCTGCCATCCAGGTTGATGATAGGACGGGATTTTGACATCAGGTCATCCTGGTTGCACGATTCTACCCCGCGACGGTGGTCCAGTTTTTGAGTCTTGTCAAGCCATCAAGAGGATGTTGTGGAAAGATTTATTTTGCCGTCGTCGTCTATCGTCTTTGAGGTCCGCGAGACGAAGACAGCGGAACGGGTTTGCGAAGCCGGGGGGTTCTTGTGAGATATGTACTTTCGGGGCCGAATAGATCAAGGCTACATCTCCGATGCCATGGCTATATTTATTTGGATGGTTTGGGCTTCCAGCTCTGAAATAGGATCCTAGCTGGGAGCGGCATGCCATCCAATTATTGGCCGATATCTATCCATTCGTCGAGCAGCGGAAAAGCAGAGTTGAGATAGAAGATGGATGCGGTGACGTTGGGATTAACTTGAATGTCACGGGACCCCGCTTAACGAGGCTAGGGACTATCAGGGAAAGATCATCGCGATGGATGTCCTCTCTCTGTCTGCTTCAAGTTGTCTTCTTGTCTCCAAGTTCCTGTTCGGGAACGAGCTGTGTCGTGCTCAACTAGGAATATATATGTGATATATGTGATATTTCCTAGCTTATCTTTATTGTTTGTTCCTGTTCGGGGTTCAGTTCCCACAATCCCTTCGACTCCTACAGAAATGCGATGTCACCAGCCATGTCAACTGTAAGTACCAGTCTCGAGCAGATTGCTTTGGGAGACAATGGACAGAAAAAATGCAGCGCCCTGAGCCTCGTCGATGAGAAGCCCTGCGATACTGCTGCCACGTCTACAGATGGCTTGTTCTGTGTATTTCACTCAAAGCAGTGCCATGGTAAGCCACAACATCCCACCCAGTCTCTGATAGACGCGCCTATCTAAATTAATTCACGTGTAGGTCTCTACATGGGCTACAAGAATCGAAACGCAAAACTGGACGAGTTGCGTTCCTGTCCCCCAAAATCCTTAGCTAGCAGGTCCACAAAGCTTGCCAATGACTTTTTTGATGACCTTGGGAACGAGAGTGCGCTCTCTGAGATCCATGACCATTTGCTGCAAACATATCGCCTGCTTGATCGTGTTATCAAAGCTCGGAAACTTCACCATAGCCATTTCTACGCCCAGACTATGGACTATGGCCACCAGAAATATCTCGACACCCTTCTGCAACAAAAGGTAACTGTTGCTATAGCTCTTGAGAGAGTTACCCGCCGAACGGCAGAAGTACTTTACAAGAAGCGCAAGTGGTTCCAATGGACGCGGAAATGCCAAGAAGAGGATGAGAAAGTTCGTGACAATGAGAAAAGGAAGATCAAAAGAGAGGCCGCTCTCTTCAGGAGACAAATGAAAGAGGTCGAACGCCGGATGCGGGAGCTTCGCCTCAGAGAGGAAAAAAGACGACAAGAAGATTTCCTACAAAAAGCGTACGAGGAACGCCTTGAACATGACGCGGAGAGCTGGGATCCGATTGAAGACGTGTTGGAGAACGAGCGAGGGAATTACGTCGATTTGATTGAACATTTCCTTTGGTTGAAAGGCGAGCAGCCGGAGGAATCCGAAAAACATATTTCACCCCAAGAAAAGGCTATCAACGTCGAGACCCCAAATGTTGATGTGTCCCCGACTTCAGATAGTCGTCTAGAGCAGTCTCTAGAATCCGAGAGCAAGAAGAAGGGGAAGAGGAGAAAGGGTAAAGCACTGGCTCCTGTACAGCCAGATGATTCAATTAGAAAAAATTCTACTGATGCTACCCCGGCGGAAACCGATGCTGCTGTACGGCAGCCCGTGTTTATTCCTGCCCAGTCAGAGGAACACAAGAGCACAAAGGAAATGCAGATAGCCGTTGGTAAAATCGAAAGCCGCGAGGAAGTCCGTCAGCGGCTTATTGAAGGAATGAAAATTGAGAATGGGGTTCTATTGCTCAGGGGCACCATTGACGAGCCAGAACTTACGTCTGACCGCGTACCTCCCATTCCTGCAGATGAAGCTGACCGGCTCCTGGATGAGATTTCCGAGATAAAGAACTTCCTTTTCTGCCGCCTGTTGCTGGGAAATGCAGCCCTCTTACCGGCTGCTATGCGGTCCTCCACGGTCCATGAGCTCTTCAAAGATCCCGATGTTTCCGTGAGTGATCTGCGAGACATTTGTTTGAAAATGGAACAGCCACAGCTCCAAGACATACGCGATGCATGTGCGGATTTCTTTCGCAGTAATGACGAAAACGACGAGTTGTCTAGTTCTGCCGGGGATGACAGTGAAGAAGAAACAGACTCGGATGAAGACGAAGAACACTGGCTTGTCAGCCGCTCACGTAGAGAAAACAAGATCCCCAGTGCTTGGAAGTCAAAACGAGAGAAGAAGCTATCCGCCCAACGCGAGAAGGCAACGAATGGCCTGGGTTATGGACCTGCTGCGGAGGGCGAGGGTGCCGCGATCGACTTTGGAGATTTGGACGAGGAGAAGCCCGATCAACGGAAAATTAGAGTCAAACTGTGTGGCCGGCGAATATACCACTACCCAAGTTCCAAATCGATGAGCCGGGGTGGCTGGCTCCATTTCAGCATCATCGCCAAGGACTGCAGTTTTTTCAGAGCCCTCGAGCTTTGTAAATCCTGGGAAGAGTTTTTTGAAGTCAATGTTCTTGCGATTAATAACTATTTCCCGTCACCGTATTGGTTGCTCCCAACAGGGCATTTGATGCACAGGCAGTTGCTTACAATGGTGAGTTTTCCTCTATCCCCTCGTCCGTTTTTTCTGTCCATTTTAGCGCCTTTTTTTCTGGGCTGTTCATAGGCCAAAAAGCTGTAATTTACTCCACTTTCAGTGGCTAGAGACCCCCTACAGCAAATAGCAGAGCTTCTTTTGATACGGCGCTAAAATGGACAGAAAAAACGGACGAGGGGATAAGCCCTACGGAAGTGTCTAAACTCATCCATTATCATTGCAGGGGTTTATACCATTTTACATGAACACCAAAGGGAGCATGGCAACATTCAGCGAGAGCGAAAGGATTCATGGACGTGGACGGGTTCATGCTACCCGAGAGGTCAGGAATTATATATGCGCTCAAATGTGCCGCAGCGACCCTGCCACTCGCAGATTCCTTCAATACGTCTCAATGCAGACCTCTCGTATGATGCTTGTTGTTAGGGACGCCAAGACAGGGAAGATCATCGTAAAGCCTCCGGACGACCAAGCGTGGCCATTTCGCGAGAGAATGGGACATGGGCGTGCCTCACGTACCCCGTGGAAGATAACCAAACGTGTTGATGAAGCCTTCTTCACCGAGATGGAGGAACGGCGCGCGTTTCGTCTTGGATTTGATGACTTTTATGACGTATACATTTGGAGTACGGCCGCCGGACAACGTTTTAGTGCACTTCATAGTGGGATACTTGAGGTAAGTCTGCTCTGGCTCTGGCTTTGGATATGATTCTTTTGGTACAGAGCTCACGCCAACAGATGTTATGCAAAGCTCACCGTGTCACGCGCCCATCCGAAATCCTCACTGCCTCCGCCACGTACCTAAAAACGCTAACGACGGACCTAATAACTGGCCGAGTCCGGGATATCAAGCCTGACGAGCAGGTTGACAGCCTCTATGATATGTACGAGAGTGAAGATACAGTATTCCGTTTCATTTCAACGGAAGGCACCATCGTGACCGGTCTCCCCCGCCGGCTGCAATACAATGAAGCGGATATATTAGAAGATGCCATTCTCTTTCCGGAAGATTCTACAGGAAAGGGATCGAGCGGTCGCCTAAAGGAACTAACAAATGAATTGAGCTTGCTCGAGAAGGGTCGAATAAAACATTTTGCCGAAGCTTTTGCGTACGACTTAGATACGGACGAGGAATACAATTCTGAGGAGTGGGCTTCTGATACCGATTACGAGGAAGAGGATTGGACAGAGTCTGACTTTTCAGAGACCAACTCACAGCACGAAGAGGAGGAGGTAAAATCAGAAGACACTAGTCATAAGCCTCAAGGTGACGAAATCCACAAGGCGACGGATGAATCATTAGACAAGTACGTGACCCATGTCTCTTTTGATCTCTACTCGCCTGCGTTATATGTAAACTGACCTCTATGACAGGGCCCTGACGTCTGTGTTTGGCCAACTCTTGCAGGCGCTAGACGATGCACAAAAAATATATGATGAATTTGGACCTGGCCCTAACGATGCTGTGAATGATGAAGATCTTAAGCCTAAATTTATGGAATTTTTGGACCGACATAAAGCTAGAGGTGGGTGCCTTCATTTACTTCTTACTCCTAGGATACGATATACGTTCACCCGTTTGGTCAGTTCCTAACTGCATGTAGTGTTCAAGGAAACCTGGCATAGGGCAGACCTAGACCCGGAAAGCTTTCCACGCTGGAATGAGTTGGCCCAAATACGCGACAAAATCACCGAGTGTGTTCCATACATGGCGGCAATGACAGTACCCATGGCAAAAATGCTCAGATTTCTGAACTGCCATCCAACCTCTCATTCCAGGGTGCGGAGGGATGGGCCACGAGCATATATGATAACTGCACTATTTTTCCCAATAGGGTCTACTTTCTTCCAGGAACCCGAGGGCGGAGCCGAGATCAAGGACTCCCTGCTTTTCAAACAAGAGGAGCGCAGCAAGCTCCTCCCGGACAGGAGAGGCCACCAAAGTTCGTCATCAAGGGGGAACGAGTTTTTTGAAGAATTCGACCAAATTGTGGAGAAATGCAAGAAGAATAAATCCTTCCTGGCCGATGAGGTTCCTCTGGAATGGAGCGTTATTTTGAGACCAAAGATTGCCCAGTGTACGTGGTCTTGCACCGCTATTCATTTATATACAGGCCAAGATGCTAATTCAGGAAACAGTATTCAACGCAGGCGTCATCGGTCTCTCGTACGAACTACCGGAACACATGGCTGGCCTAGCATTCGTAGGTCGCGAGAAAGACAAACCTGGGGACCTCTTCTTCGATTTCCGCGCTACGATCAGCGAAACCGACGTGAGGCTGCCACCGGGGCGCCAGAATCCCGACAAAATCACAGTCACCTCCCTGCGTAAAAATATCCAATCACGTACTGCATCCCGACCAAAGGCCCGCTTCTCGCTACTCAGGGTGTGGTCCGCCTCTCACTTCTACCCCCTGATGATCGGCCATAACAATCGCCAATGGACGGCGTTTGCAGACACAATTGCTCGTACGTGGGAGTGGAAGTTTGTTCCCAAGGACATGCCTTATTCGGAGTTCAGCATGCATAATAACCTGTGTCAACGGCTGGAGCCGTACATGGACATGCTCCGTGATAAGATTGTCATCAAGAGGGATATGGTGCTCGTGATGGCGGAGGATGAGGAGGAGCTGCTCCTTCTTACATCTGCGGTTGTGTTTGCGATTCAGACCAAGCCGTGGAGGCTGGAGGTGGACTTTTGGAAGAGCTTTGTTAATGTTGATGCGGCATTTTTGGAGGGGCTGAGGGATGAGTGGTTTGAGTAGATTGGTTGGTTGATAGTTGCGCCGCTGTCAATATGGGGCGCTTGGAAAGTCAATTGTCTTCATCTGGATAGTATTTTGAGGATTTTCCTAGAGTCTATGATGGGGGATCTACGAATTTATCTATGACTTACAAATTGGGAATATCAATCAAGGCCAGATTATCATACAAATCTATAAACAACTATGCAGCAAAGAAAAGTCTAATAATACAACGCTCAAGCACCAACAGAAGCAGCTAGCCTAAGTACGATCCACATCCAACTATCCAACAACATCAGCACACCGTTGACACAAAGAATCCTCCTCCTTGGATTCCAATGGCACAGTATATTTCCAGCATCGTCCGCATTTAATCGCCTGCGGCGCATAAATCCAAACATGCCCAGTCTGCCCGTCACCAAACTGGAACTCGGAAGTATACTTCCACTCCGCTTCCTGGATCTCAGCAGGCGGTGTTGCCTTGTTATATCCAACTGTGACAGACGAAACGACGAAGAGGTCCTGTAGCTCAGAGCCAAAATGGTCGAAGATGGGCACCTCATCAGCACCGCAGGGCAGCGAGACGTGGACGAAGGTCTGTAGCGATGAGCCCATCTCTTTCTTCACACGTGCGTTTTCCTGGAGCGTTTTTATCGCCGTGTTGATTGCCATTAGGAGGGGAAAGTTTCCTTCCAGATAGTCGTTTTGCCATTCGGCGGCCGGGGGGGTCATGGTGCGTTGCAGTGGGTGGTCGAATGCGGCCTTTATTGCAGTGGGCGTGTGCTCCCATGACTCTTCGACGAGGAGGGGGACGAGTGGGCCGAGGATACCTTGTAAATGGTAGTATATATGTAACAGGGTGGTTTGGGCGGCTCTCCTGCTGAGGCCGTCTGCTGAGTCGGCATAGAGGCGATCTTTGAGGGTTTCGATGTAGAAGGCAGAAAATTCTAGGTTTGCCCATTTGTTGATGGCAGTAACCGCTTTGTAGAACTCGAATGTGGAATAAGCGTCCTGGCAGGTGTTGACGAGATTTCTGAGCTGGAGGAGGGCGATTTTGTCGATGATGTGCAGCGATTCGTGGGGGACTGGGGAGGTCGGATCGAAGTCCTGGAGCGAGCCGAGCAGCAGTTTAAAGGTTACGCGGAACTTGTGAAGGCTTGTATTGACTGCTTTGAGGACATGCTGGCCTATCACGACATCCTTGGTGTAGTCGCTGCTGGCAACCCATAGCCGGAGGGCATCTGGTCCTAATGCGTCGTATACAGGACCAGTTGGTTTTACCTTTTGTCCCTTGACCTTTTTCAATTTCAACGGAGGAAGGAGGGTGCCATTCATAATTTCGTTCGGATGGATCACGTTGCCGATGGACTTGCTCATCTTACGCGAATCTTGATCAAGCGTGAATCCATGGGTGACAAGAGTCTTAAATGGCGCTCTGGAAAGGCCATTGTTACCAGACGAAAGATTATGGGCAATGTATGTGAGTAGACTTGATTGAAACCATCCTCTATGTTGATCGGTTCCTTCAAGATATACATCAGCGGCGTAGCCCTTAGCAGATGGGGCGGTTTTGACTTGCGTCCAGCTGGACCCGCTGTCAAACCACACGTCCATTGTGTCTGTTCCTCGTTTGTACGTAGAACCGGACTCTTGAAGAGTAGCAGGAATCCAATCAGGATCGTTTTCATCATCGGTCCACCAAGAGTCGATACCGCGTTTGTTAATCACGCTGATGATATGGGATACAGATTCGGACGTCAAAACGGCCTCTCCGGTTTCTCGGTTATACAGGGCAGGAATAGGAACACCCCATGCTCTCTGCCGTGATATGCACCATTCGCTTCGGTTCTTAACAAAGCTCTCGAGTCGGGATTTGCCAGTAGCAGGAATGAACTGCACGTCTTTTAGGGCGCTGATAGCGTCGTTCCGAATGTCGCCAACGTCGGCAAACCACTGCTCGGTGGCTCGCACGATCACCGGGAGCTTGGACCGCCAATCGTAGGGATATTTATGTTCATACGTATGTTTGGCGAGCAGTTGTCCCTTGCTTTCCACGTACGCCAGGACTGCTTTGTTTCCTTCACCCAGCACGGGCTTTCCACTTAAAAGAGAAGGATTCGAGGGTACGGCTGCATCGGTGAAAAGACCATGGTCATTGACAGGGGCATGTGCCGTGATCCCATGCGTGAGGCAAACCTCGTAGTCGTCCATTCCGTGACCAGGGGCGCAATGGACAAGACCCGAACCGGTATCAGCAGTCACAAAGTCCGCCGCAATGACTGGCTGGACGACAGAATCATCCTTGAAAAGTGGTCTATAGGTGGTGGTAGACTGTAGTTCAGAGCCCAGAATTGGTTCCCCAACCACCGTTAATTCGTCATGTAGCAGAGTTTGAAGATATTCGAGACGAGACGACGCAATGAGAAGGAGGCCGTGGATTTCCGATTTCACAACCGAATATTCAAGGTCCGCGCTGACTGCGATGGTTGCGTTGGCGGGAAGGGTCCACGGCGTAGTAGTCCAAATGACGGCAGAAATCTCACAATCCTCCGACAGACACAGATCCCGTAGCTTTGAAGGCATCGATACCAGAGGAAACTTGACCAGCCCAGCTGTAGATTTGTGATCCTCCTTGTATTCCAACTCCGCCTCCGCAAGCGCAGTGCGCGACGAAGGAGACCAATATACCGGCTTGAATCTTCGATATATCAATCCCTTCTCCACCATTTTCAAAAACACATCCAATTGTTTCATCTCGAAGTTCTTATCCATGGTTTTCCACGCATTCTCCCAGTCCGCCATCACCGCCCACTTGCGGAAGCCATCCATCTGTTCCAAAACCGTCCTCTCCGCAAGCTGTCGCGCCGCCTTGCGGATCGCTGCCGCACCCACATTTCCGCTTTCCGTCAGCTTTCCCAGCTCCTTTTGTGTCTGCAGCGCTTTGAGCTCAATCGGCAGCCCATGACAGTCCCAGCCAGGAACATAATCGACCTTCTTTCCCGAGGCCAATTGGACCCGGCATATTATATCCTTCAGGATCTTGTTCAGAGCATGTCCGACGTGAAGATCCCCATTCGCGTAGGGGGGTCCATCGTGGAGGACGAATTGGTTCTCGCTCGATCGTTGGCGTCGCTGCCAGGCATACAGGTCATCGGTGCATCGTTCCAAGTACTTTGCCTGGTCGGCAGCGGAAACCCGGGGAGGGAACGTCGACTTGGGTAGCTTGAGAGTCGAGGTCCACGACCGAGCAAGGGATCGCGAGAGCTCCGGCATGCTCTTGTTATCGCGGCATTTCTTGAGTGGGGGATTTTGCTATCAACCAGACCTTGAAATTGAGTTGGCGATGCCGAAAAGTTATTCGGCAATACGGTACGTTACATATAATACAATGCTCTACACATATATTCTGCATATTTTCTGTATGGTATTGAAATATTAATATTACATCACCAAAGGACCGTTGGGATGGTAAATGGCTGGATCCTGAACTATTAACAAATGGAGGGTTATGCAGCGTAAATGGCTCGGATTATGCCTCCTAGTCTTGCGGGTATAAATGCAGTCATCAAATCATCCTCATAAGAAACATATCGCCCCAACCCAAAAACGCCTATCCAAGACCAAAATCTAATAAATCGTTAAGCAGCTGACTGCTCCATTCTTGAGAACTTCAAATAGTAAACCGGGGAAGCCAAACAGTTCCGTGTTCCCGAGGATTTGCCCACTGGCGCCCGTTGGGTTGCTCCAAGGCTTGGAGCTGGAGCTTTCTTCCCAGCCACCAAGAAATTCCACGCTGCTTCCAGGGCTATCACCCCATCCGCGATTGAGGACCATTCCCCGCTGTAGGGACGCTTCTTCAGCTGGGCTTGTGTAGGATCGTTTCCAAACCTTTTTCATCGTGTCCGATATCTGTTCGTATGGAGTTTCAGATGTTAAAGGCTTATAAGGTGAATCAAGGTTGAGGATCCATCGACTACGGCGGTGACGATTAAACGGGTAAGATCCCGGAACATTGCCATGTAAAAGTATTTTTGTTACCGTGAGCTGTGTTGGTGAGGGAGTTGTCGAGGTTTCAGGTTGCGATGAACCGGGAAAGGGTGGCCCAGGAACCGTAGGATGGGAAATAAATGCGTCAAACCCGTGGTCGAAGTAGTTGTAGAAACATTCAGTTGCCAGCGAAGACGGAGGGTGCTGGAATGTTGGCGAGTCGTCGCCATCGGAATCGTCGGTCACACTAGTTTCAGACATTGGGTCCATGTCTACAGGGTCAGCAGTACGGCCAGGAGAAATGCTGGAGCGTCGGATGTTGGCGTTACCATGTGATCGGGTCCCGTGGATTGATATCCGTCTATCACTTTTGCGATATATAGCGTCCGGGGGGCCAAATTCCGCGACAAGATCTTGTGGAGTGGTCTCGGACAAGGTTATCCAGAATGATCCGGTATTTCGAACAAATTCAATCTTGCCTGCACCGTGCACTCTGACTTGCTCAATTTCGTCGGCGACGGATTCTCGATTTTTGCCAGCGAGCGCCGTTGATCTTGGGTACGGCGGTTGTTGGGTGAATAGTTCCGACCGCGCCTGTGCCCAAGATTCTCCCCGGAAAACGGCCATAGAGGTGGCAGGAGATGAGGCTGATGAGCCCATTATAGAAACGAAGTCGCGTTGATCGGACCAGGCGGACTGAAGTACGGGGAAAGTAAAAGCGACCCCAGGATAGGAAAGTACATAAGTGCCATGGGACGAGTCAGACGAGGCGGAAATATACTCCCCAGCATGTGTCACTCCGAACATGCGATGGTAAACGTGAGCGAACGTAGGTCCCTGCTGTGCCGGTCGATCCGTAGATTTCGCGCCCTTGAGAACTTCATGAGACTTATAAGTAAGAGGTATCTTCGTGAAGTCCAAGACTTCTATCAGACGTAGCCTTTGGTCGGGTCCGTCAAACTGCAGCCGTAGGCCATTTTCCGGGAGGTTTATAACGATAGGGGAGTGAAGAGGGTCGGACGATGAGTAACCGATCTCGATGGAGGGGTAAGTGAGGGGATGCGATTTAAGGCGAGTCAAAGTGTTATGGAGGGAAGCTCCAAGAGCTATTCAAGAGGTCAGTTACAACCAGGAATAAGATATGAGAGGAACCACTACGTTAGGGGGACGCATACTTAGAAATCCAATCCCCCGCTTGGGGAAGATTTGGGCGGGAGTTGCATTTCTGGAAGTAGTCATAGCTGAAAGCGGTCGCGATGGCGGTGGCTAGTTGCGGTACATATTGGGATGGCAGACAGAGGATCGCTGAGTATGATATCCACCAAGAGATAGCAATAGGGGTGGGCGAGATATCAAGATAGATATATCAGAAGAAGCAGAAGCTCTGTTCTGGCGAGCAGGAAGATGCGGATTGAGCGGTGACGCTGGAGAAGCAGCTGGCATGTGACCTGGGTCACGGGATGCGCGGTTACGTCAGAGGGAGCTTGGGCCACATGTGACTAAGCAGCCGCGGCGGGTGTTTACTTTTTTCCGTTTTGGGAACAACAAACAAACTATGCCCTTTTCGGCAACGGCAACAAAGCCCCGGGGCCCCAGACGTCTCGCGGTGTTTCGATCTCCGTCTGTCAGACACGGCATCGTTATTCGATTTACTTTTCTGCGGGGTTCTATGCCAGAGCTATTACACACTCCATGACCTATCTTGCATTGTTACCTTTGTAATCGTTGTTCCTTCGAATATGGCCGGAGCAACACGATCCCAGGTCCCCCAGGGCGGCCTGAGGAAAAACATGTTGCGCCCGCCTCGGGGAACGAGAGCCTCTGTCCTCAGCGAACGGACTGATTCCCCAGCAAATACCCTTAGACCCTCGAATACAAACATCGCGCGCGGACTACGATCGCCCAGCGTGCTGTCGGCCACCGGATTGAAACGAAAGGAGCGGGAGTTTGAGCCTGAAGGCGTCGACCGAACAAACATCCACGTCGTTGTGCGGTGTCGAGGGAGAAATGATCGCGAAGTTAAGGAGAATAGCGGCGTTGTCGTTTCCACGGTGGGCGTTAAGGGACAGAATCTCGAATTATCCATGGGCCCGAACGCAATGGGAAACAAGGAGTATCATTTTGATAAGGTGTTCTCGCCCGCTGCGGACCAGGCCATAATATACGAGGATGTTGTTGCTCCGATTTTGAACGAGGTATGCGCGTTCTTGGGACCATATGTACACGGGGAGATTTGCCTAATGAAATTCTAGATGCTCTCGGGATACAATTGTACTATTTTCGCTTACGGCCAAACGGGGACAGGTAAAACCTACACGATGTCGGGCGATATGAACGATGCTCTTGGACTGTTGTCGGATGCTGCTGGAATTATCCCGCGGGTGCTTTACTCCTTATTCAAAAAACTCGAAGACGTGGAACATTCTGTCAAATGCTCTTTCATCGAACTATACAACGAAGAATTACGAGACCTGCTTTCCTCGGAGGACGGCACGAAGCTTAAGATATATGACGACGGAGCAAAGAAGGGCAACCACGGCACAATGGTACAAGGGATGGGCGAAACCTATGTTCACACTGCCTCTGACGGTATTAAACTGCTCCAGGAGGGAAGCCACAGGCGCCAAGTAGCAGCTACAAAATGCAACGACCTCAGTTCTAGGAGTCATACGGTATTCACCATTACCTCCTTTGTCAAACGAAAAACGGATAAGGGCGAAGAATTCATTAGCAGTGGGAAGTTGAACTTGGTCGATTTGGCGGGCAGTGAAAACATCCAGCGCAGCGGGGCGGAAAATAAGAGAGCAACGGAGGCTGGCTTGATCAACAAAAGTCTGCTCACCCTGGGACGGGTAATCAATGCCCTGGTAGATGGAAGCCCGCACATCCCATACAGGTTTGTTCTACAATCTAACTTTTCGGGTGCAATTACTAATAAATTACAGAGAATCGAAGCTCACCAGGTTGCTTCAAGACTCTCTAGGTGGACGCACGAAAACTTGCATTATCGCAACCGTATCACCTGCAAGGAGCAATCTCGAAGAAACCATTTCAACGTTGGATTACGCATTCCGCGCCAAGAATATTCGCAATAAACCCCAAATTAACTCGACACTATCCAAGAAGACTTTATTGCGAGAATTCACTACTGAAATCGAGAAACTCAAAATAGAGCTTATTGCGACACGACAACGAAATGGCGTCTATCTTTCGAGTGGGGCTTACGAGGAAATGACAGTCGAAAGCGAGTCTCGCCGCATCCTGAGCGAAGAGCAAAGGGCAAAAATTGAGACAATGGAAGCAAACCTGAAAAACAAAGTCCAGGAATTGTTTACCCTAACAAGTAATTTCAACAACGTGAAGAAAGACAACGAGTCGACCAAATTTAAGCTGGATGAGACGGAGGATCTTCTAGAAAAAACCGACCTTGTTCTTAAAAACACCAAACGCAGCCTAGAGGAAGAGACCATGTTACGAGAGGCCCATGAAGGAACCGAAGAGGAACTTCATGGAATTGGCACGGCCCTGCTCTCGACCTTGGATATGTCTGTCGCCCACGTGGATGGGCTACATTCAAAACTAAGGCGGCGATCAGACCTGCATGCTCTGAATCGGGGAATCTGGGAATTGTCTACTTCCGAAGTTTTGGATGTATCGAAACTCGTCGACGACAGAATAGATTCCTTCCAATCCGAGCAGTCCAAGCTCCTAACAGGGCTATCCACCAGGGTAGAAGAATTCGTTGCGCAGGAACTCGGCCGTGTTAAATCTGGCCATTCCCTTATATCTGAAGCAGAATCCTCATTTGACGACATAGAAAATGACGCGAAGGAGCATAATGCCGAATGCCGGGATGAGATGAATGAGGTACTAGAGGAGATTAAAGTACTGCGAGAAGACGTCAAGCAAAAAGTCGGTGAAGGGTTAAGTGGGTTGACTACCGCAGCAGCTCGCATTTCTGGGGAGGTGATCCAAGAGCTTGGGCAATTCCATACACAGGTAAGTCGAAGACCATTCTCTAGAAATTTGGAGGCTAATAGACGTAGTTACATACCTCATACACTTCCCTTGGAGAGGACTTCAAATCTGTGATCGATGACCTTGTCGACAACCTCTGTTCTCAAAAGGAGGAAATTCATAGACTTCGGCAACAAGTACATGAAGCGAACCAACGAGCGTCCGAGGCGAGTGAAGCAGCCGCATTACAGTTGCACGACACTCTCAAAGAGGAACGGCAAAGTGCAGAAACAGAGCGCGAGATGTTGCTGTCACAGATGAAGGCCCTTCTAGATAAGTCGGGGGAAAAACAATCAGCACGTCTCGATAAAAGAGTAAACGATATCCGATCTAACATAGAAGCTTCCCGTGCTTCCCTAAAAACAGCGGACCACGAGTTTAGCCAGGACATGGATAAGTGGGAACGGCGGGAAGATGAAATCTTTGCAGCAGCTATTGAATCTGAAGAAGACGTCAGGAAGGCGATGGACGATGACTGGAATGTATGTTCTTCCACTCAGCTTGTAAATGCTCCCCCAATGCTGACCGTCCTCAGGGTTTTGATTCACGCAATAGTGCAATTCAGGAAACAGCAAAAGCTGTGCACCAGGAGACAGAGCGAATTGTCAACACCCAGATGGAAGGCATTGCGACACAAATGAAAGCACTGGACGAGTTCGTAATGAGAGCACGATCGCAAAATGATTGCCATCACGAATCTCGTATTAGAACCCTGGGGAACTTGGCAAGTAGTATTCGCCGGTCCTACATCGGTATCCATAGCAGCCTCGATGGGTTTGGTACTCAGGCCAGGAATTTCCAGGACGAAATGCTCGATGAAAATGCCGCCATCCAGGAGCCTATTGACAATCTCAATAAAATTATTAGGGAACCCCTTGCGGAATTGCAATCTAATGTCCAAGCCAAATCTCTCACGGAATACTCCAAGACTGGAAGTACCCCCCAGAAAACCCAATACGACTACCCAACCACGCTTCCACGGACCGAACCGCATGAGACTCTCATCTCCCGATTAAGAGGCCCAAAGGATTCCCAGGGCAATCCCATCGACCTTGAAGCATCACCCACGATGCCTCCCCCTTCTCTCCGCCTTTGCTCTCCGACCAAGGCCATGGTATACAATGATGGCGACAACGAGGTAGGGACCAACCATCCTTCTACCACTATGAACGTCAAGCCAACATCATCCTCCTCTGCGGGGCTTAGGGAGGTCGATATAAACGTCGCCGTGAAACCGCTTTCTAACAATGGCCTCGCACCCGCATCCGCACCTGATTTTTCGTCGTCACTGAGATCGGCCCCGGATGACAGCCTAGGAGATATTATCTGTAAAGATCAAGACTTGATGCCTCCGCCAGCGAAGAGGCGCGCCACTTCCTCGCCCGTGACTTCGTCGGGGATTATTACCGGAGATACCAAATTACCACAGAAGATTGGAGCACGGAGGTTGAATGGGTTGGGGATGATTAGTGAAGGGAGTGAGAATATTCCATTATCCATGCAGCTTGGGGATGGCGGGTTGCAGGCGCGGAGGCTAAGGGCTCGTCCGCCTTGATATATTTTCTTCCTCTTTTGTGACTGCACAGTGTTCATAGACTTATTCTTGTTTTCTTTTGTTAGATTTGAGAGGGTTGGTTTGGGTTGGGCGGTTTGGGCTATTTTTTGGATTATGGGCTGTTGGCTGGTCAGTCATTTGGGGATGGATGGGATTGGAGTTTCTAAGGCGGGCTTGTTTGAGAGGGTATCATTCATTTATATATTGCTGTTTCTTAACTTTAATAAGATTGTGGGAGATGGAGTATCCTATACTATCCAAATAGGATTTTTCTGTCATGTTCGTTTTTCATCTATAGATGATGCTGGTAGTAGACTGGAGATATATATATTTCGAAGAAACATCGTCAAAGCACACCACTAGGTATCCACCCAGAACTTTGAAAACGTACGGAACAATACATGGGTTATTGAGAGGAATATAACCTTCCATATCTAAATAGCGATCTATTCCAAAGAGCGCTTGATAATATTACCAAATTGCACGAGTAGATAGATAAATAGCCAAACGCTAACGCCAAATCACCCCCCTTTATTCTAAAGAGTGATGCTATGCAACGAACGCCAGCGCAAAAATACAATACAAGTCAACAAATCTAAAAAAAGACAGCCTCTCAGATCCAAATCATTATCTAGCGCGGAGAACATAGTTAATCCCAAAACGCCAATCCAATCGTCAAATCACTCATTCATTCACCACCTCCGCCTCTCCCCGAGTTTGCCCTTGCTCACCCCCAGCTTCCCTACCTACCGTCTCCCCTCCATCACCCTGTCCGCCAGCTTCAATAACAAGCCTCAACTCCTCCATCCTCTTCTCAAACTGGCCCATCATTTCCTCCAAACTCTGCCCACGAGGTGATCGATCAAATCTGATCCCCGACGTGCCTTCAATCTCAAGCATCAGCCCGCCGACGCTCGAGGAGGAGTCGTTTGCCGTGGCCTTCGTGGGGCTGTTGGTCGAGGATGAGTCGAAAGTTGGTGCTTTGCGGAGGCGAGCGTTGAGCACCTGCCACGAGGGGCTGAGGCTGTGGGCGGATGTGATGGTGTAGGGATGCGCGGGGCGGAGCGGGTTGCCAGTGGTTGTTGTGGTGGTTGGCGGGGAGGTTGCGGGCGTTGGGCCAGGTTCCTCTACGGCAGTAGTGGTGGTGGTGGTGGTGGTGGTGGTGGTGGTGGCGTCCCCTGTATTTGCGGGCGTGGGAGCGGATGGACTAGGCTGCGCAGGCTGCACGTCGAGGACGATATAGTGTTCCTGCACGCCTGGTACTGGTGGCGGGAGCGTGGAGGGTTTCTCCCGACCCCCTTCTCCTGAGCCCCCAACGGCATCGTCTTCTAGTATCGCTTCCTCATGATGCCGCGAGTGAGCATTGCTTGAACCGCGCAGCGAACTAGGCTGGGTTTCTAGCGCGCGTAGGGCGGCGTCGGTGATTAGGTCTGTGTCATCGTCGGAGAATATGTAGTGGACGGTTGGGTGGTGGTATTCGGAGGTGTTTGTGTCTTGGATCAAGGTGAAGAATGGCCGGAACGGGGGATGAGCTGTTTCTTCTTGGACAAGGGTGGTTTCGTCGGGCTTGTCTGGATCCCGCTGCGGCGAGCTGTGGTCAACTGGTTGTAGCAAGGGGGGTATTGAGGGGTCCGGGTTCTGTGGAGAGGCCATTCTGGATCTGTGCCAGGCTACATGGCTGTTGGCAAGCAGGTTTGGCGTGGCTTGAACGGAGGATGATGGGATGGATGTTATTGTTCGGGTTGGATGTCGCGATTAACTTATGCTGGGGGAGCTCAGGGCGGTCAGGTGACCCTATGTCATGGTCTTGGCACGCCTGCAAATGGGTTTGGATGTACTATGTCTAGATCATTCAAATGAAATGGTGTACGTCTGTGATTATATTTTATACCGCGATTCCTAATGCGTAATTTCAAAAGAAATGCCTTTGTTTGGGCGGAGAGAGAATTGTATTCTAGTATAATAATATGTCTGCGAAGCCCCAGCAAACCCTGCCCAGCTCCAACGTCAACATCGTGATCGTAAAAGGGTATCATCCGTTTCGTTTAAATATTTCCGTACGCCATACGCCCCCATTCCTCAAAAGCCTACTCATCGCTTTGCTTCCAGTCGAATTCTAAAGGGACAGACTGAGTTAGTGCATGAACTCGACATGGGGTATCCGGAATGGCTTACTCTGGCGACACATGGGACAGAGGCCCTTGGAAGATTCTTGCCCGATCCATGTCAAGAGGCAATGCTGGGATGATATATTAGCAATCCTCGGTAGTTGTGAGGTATGTGCGGGAGTGGGGGGGGGGGTGTGGCATACCATGTGAAACGAATGCCCACATTTCCCAATTACTATGAACGGGCTAGTCAGTATGTCTGCGCATCTAGCTTCTGAGGACTGGTTGCAAAGAATAGAGCGGCGTACATAACGAGCAGTCGTCGCCAGGAAACTTGCAGGTGGGACATGTGCCGTCGAACTGTACGCGACAGATACCGCAGACATCATCCTCGGGCATATCCCACCGCCACGACGCGACGGCATTCCATTCCTTAATGGTGACCTTCATGAGGGAACAAAGTATACGAGGTGGAGAATGGTAAACGCGTAAGGGCTGGTATGATCCTGATATGGTCGGTCTTGTTAGCAGGTAGCCCGTGCTGTCGGGGGTTAGGGAACACGAGTGAAGCATACCAACTATCGTGTCCTCATATTTAGCCGTCCAATACCTTGCCGGCCATCGACTGCCGCTCTCTCCTGCTGGATTAGTTAAGAGAGTTCAAAGTTGGAGAAGCCGCGGACCACGTGACATCTGCCGCCACTCACCGCCCTGCCCGCACGCCATCGCTGACTCAGCCGGCAGATGCTCCCCCGCATGGCCCTTCCCTTCCCCTGCTGTTTTGTTGATATCCGACTCTCCAGCTCCCGTTGACTTCTCTGGTTTCTCTGGCCTGGTCTGCCTCGATAGGTCCCGTTATGTAAGAGCACGCCGCCCTCAGCTAAGAGCCCCCTCTACCGCTATCATGGCTCTCGTGGCTCTGCGAACCCTCGGTTTCTCATCAAGGATTCCCCTCGCTAGGTCTGCCACCGCTCCTCTGCGTCCTGCGCAACACCGCTCAATCTCCCTCTCCTCCTACGTTGTCACCCCCAGCGAACTCAACAGTGCCCTGAAGAAAAATGTCCGCACCAAAATATCCACCTCTCCGCGCGTAATCCCCCTCTGTGCCACCTGGTTCATGCCCAATGACCCGGCCAAACGAACCGGCATTGAAGCCTTTACAAAATGCAGAATTCCCCATGCCCGTTTCTTCGACCTCGACGACGTGAAAGATCACGACTCTCCATACCCTCATATGCTTCCTACGAAAGAAGGCTTCCAGGAGGCCATGCAAGCTTTGGGCATTCGCAGGGATGACCAGATCGTCGTGTACGACTCGGAAGAGGCTGGGTTGTTTAGTGCTCCCCGCGTTGGATGGACCTTCAAGGTCTTTGGCCATAACAATGTGCATATCCTCAACAATTTCAAGCTGTGGGTGCAGGAAGGGTATCCAACAGTGTCTGGGGAATTTACCCCTGAAGAGCGTTCCGACTATATTGTTGGTGACTTCGCTCCCGCAATGGTTGCCCACTTTGCCGAGATGAAGGAAATCGCACGCGATTTTGGAAAAGAAGGTTCAGAAGGCATACAAATCCTTGATGCAAGGCCTGGTGGGAGGTTCACGGGCAAAGATCCGGAGCCGCGCCCAGGCCTCTCGTCTGGCCACATTCCCGGCTCCACAAGTATGCCATTCCCCGAACTGCTGGACCCCATCTCGAAGGCATTACTCCCGGGATCAGAACTGCGCAAGGTATTCGAGTCCAAGGGGCTCGATCCTACGAAACCAACGATCAGCAGCTGTGGAACTGGTGTGACTGCCGCCATCATTGATCTTGCGCTAGAAGAAGCCGAGTTTGTGTCACCAGAAAACAGGCGCATATACGATGGGAGCTGGACGTGAGTATCCTGACTTCTATTATTATCTTCGGTGAGACAAGAAACTAACGGTTTGTAGTGAGTGGGCGCAAAGAGTTCCTGAGGGTAGCGGTTTGATCCGGAAGGATTGAAGCCTTTTCGGCGTGTATAATTGATTAACGTGCCATGAGAGCGATTGATGACCCGCTTTTTTAGCCTTTACGAAATACCTCTGCAGCGAGCCTTTATGTTTTTGTTCTATTCTTTATCCTTCGACGGGAAGCGAAGTTTATCTTAGGCCTAGCGATGACGGCAGGGATATGCCCACATTCGAATCTCGGTCGTCGAACAGCGCACCTATTCATTCGAATTATACTTCCAGACTGCTGTTATGCGCGGTTTTTTTGTAGTTTAGCAACGTCTTTAGTAATGTTATGCGCTCCTTTTTCCATACTAATCTTCCTATGGTATAATTTGGGTTTCTTTGGGCCTTGTTTCTGCACGAAGGGTGTGTCAAGTCCCTCTTTGTAGCATGGAATATACACCGCAGACTGAATCCTCATACCTATACTCTACCCTACAGAGTATAGTACCTTCCAACCAACTATGATGTGAACCTGTTTCGGCTCGCCCACAGCAGGCGCCGCTCGCTTAGTCAGCCGGCTGCCAAGTTCCCCCTCCACCCAAGCGTCGTCTGGCTTTGACTTCATCAATCTTCAACCCACCGTCCGCCTTCACCATCAATGTCTATCACTCTCGACGTCGCTCTATTGATACGCGTAACGATAGCTGGGCCGTTCCCTATATCAACCCACGACTCGTTTCGTGCCCAGCCTATCTCCTAGAAAAGCGAAGATGCTTCAGACAACTGCCTTCGGTGACTTCATCTCTTGCGGTGAGTCTTCAAACGCCGCCGCCACTGCCTTCCAATCACCTACACGCTTGCAAATCATCTGTCTTCACTTGTGGGCCAGAGACCTGTTCGTCGCGCAAGCCGCCATCATATTCTGTGGCTAACAAAGGTTGTTCTGAAGCAGTTAGTACGAAATTAGCAAATACTTCGTGATATTTATATCAACCACCATCGCCAAATCTCACTACCCACCAATACACCCTTGATAAGCGACCGGCTTCACCAACATGTCGGTCGGCCGAAAAGTTTTTCATTGCGTCGTTGACGATACCGCACTCACTACCAACATCAGCGAAATCAAGAAATGGACCTCTGTTGGCGCCATCACTCTTATCGTCCCGCTCTACAGTATGTGTTGAAACCGGTCTACATGGGTTGTTTGGCTATGACTTGTTTTGTTACTGACACACCCTAAGCGCTGGAGCGTCTCCGTGCTCTGAAGAAATCCGGGTCCCAAGTTGGAATGAACGCGCGCGAAGCCGTGCGTTTCCTCGATCGCGTCACTTCTGGCAAGCATGACACTCCTTCCTCCAAGGTAGCGCTTCAGGGACCGATGGAGCAATTTGAGGAATGGGAAGAAGTTGAAAAATTCTTCCTACCGGAGTTTGAGGAGGAGGCTGGAGACTATTCAGAGAGTGACGTGGATGTGGAACAACCCACCGAAACCTTCGAGAACCAGGAGGCCCAAACCGAACAAAAGGAAGCGCAGAGTCTCAACGAGATGTCGCAAATGCTTCTGAGCAAGCTTAATTTCAAGAAGGAGTCAGACGCGGTTTCTGTGACCTCTGGAGGTACACAGAGTGTCCCTGCATCGCTAGCTTCGGGAAGTTCGCGCACAAGCCCTGAATACGCCTCTGCTAAACTTGCTCCTCCCGCTGAGTTGACCAATGGCTCTCCCAATTCGCATCGCCGCTCTGCCTCTGGATCTGTTATTCCTTCAGTTCCTGCCAGCATCAAGCCGTTACTTAGCGCTGTTCTCTGGCGTCTGCATGCTCAACCGGATGTCGCGCCGGTGTTGAACAGCTGCATACTTGTTACGAACGACCGGACTACGCAGACCTGGGCGCAAAAGTTTGGCATTACGGCGAAAAACATCCACCAGCTGCGCACGGCGATCATATACGAGGAGAAAGAATATAAAAACCATTGCAAATATCTGGAGAAGAACCAAGTAGTGGAACCTGAACGATTGCTTTCATTCGAGGATGAGAGCGACGAAGATGTCCTCGTGTTTGTCCCACGTGGCCAAGCCAAATCTACTTCTCGTGGGACATCAGGAAAACGGGCGGCCAATCGCAAACCTGCAGTCGACCGGGTTGCCAGCGCAAGTACCAATGCAAGCGTGAAATCGAATGGACAACCGGAGGTGGCAGTTGAGGTACCATCTGCCCCGATCGACCCCGACTCTTTCAGCCGCAATTTCTCCGTGGCGAAACCGAATTCTACTGCTGAGGTGGGTATTCCAAATGGCAACGGCAATGGAACCTCGCGAGGTTTTGCCCCATCCAGCCCGCGCGGACCTCGCCGGGGAACCCCTCGTGGTGGCTCACTGCGTGGATCTGCCAGAGGTCGTGGCAAGCTTTGGGTTCCTTGAGCGTGACGCCTATTCCGGCGACTGTTTTAACTCAGTTTCTGGAAGTGGTACCGTATTCAATTCTACAAACCCATATGCCTCAGCAAAATGCGATCTGAAAAAAGCGAGAAGATTACAGAACGGATTCAGCCTCTACTTCGACCATAGCGTTTTGGCTGGCTGGCAGTTCCCCATCATGATGGTTTACGATCTGATCTACCTGACCAGCCTATATCGGACAGTGCAACATATTTCCCTGTCTGTGCAAGGAGCGCAACCTGTCCTGTCTCTAAGCCATACCCGACTTTACTCCCTCGCTTGATAGCCTCTTGACTTTTCGGGATACGCTGGGAAGGATGGATTTTCGAACAGTTCAGTTTCCAATCTGCGTTCCTTTTTGCGATCCAACAACTTCGTCGTTGCCTTTTCTGGAACCGAGAAGGATTATTTTACTGCGCATAACACCTGGAACCTGGGGCAAACATCCCAAGGCAGCGAAGACCTTGGCTTCTAGCGTGGGTTAACATTCGGATGCAGCTGCTTGAAAGCGTGTATGGCATTTATGTTGAGCAGTAATTACACGTAGGAAGGGGGAGAAAGTAATGTTTTTAGGCGGAGATTTTGGGGGAAGCTGATGGACACACTCGCTTGCTTGGTGATTTTTGTATTCTTCCACGTTGAATCAAATGCAATTGATACGTATTTGTTAGTTCTATCTTGCCTGGCCTTGTAATCGATCTCTCCATATACATAGTCGACCTCGGAGTCGATGCTTGATGCGCCCTACCCCACGTGGCGGGTGGAACCAGCGCCTAGCCCGAAACAGACTAGTCCTCGCCGCGGGGCAACGCCGCCCTGATCCCTGCAGCCGGCGTCATACATAAACAAACAACATCGTCTGATCTGGCCGTGCTGTATATATAGGGGACGACTCCCTCTGCCACCTTCATCTGAACAAAACTGACTGTCTAGTGTTTATACCTCCCACTGCTGCTATTGCCACTCAATCTACACTACACTCAGCCCAAACTACAGTTATTACTAGTAGCCAACATGACCGACTCCTCCGGCGTCGACACCTCCCCCATTTCCCCCGTCCAACGCCGCGACTCGCTGGAGAAATACCTCCAGCACCGTCCGGATCCCCAGGATCTGAAAGATAGGCATATCCTCCTGGATACCAATGCGGCTCCGTAGGTGGTTTCGCTCATCCTTTGCCTCCGCTAGCCCGACCCGACCCGACCCAGCCCGGCCGGGGCGGGCCTAGCAATGGTGTTGAATTGGATTGGACTGTCTAACAAGCCTGGGTTCTGTGTAGCTCTCTGCAGGCGGCGCAGCAAGAGCTCGCCCGCCAGAAGGCGGCGGATAATCTGAAGAAGGGCCTGGAGAAGAGGCCCGAGCGCGAGGAGCTCGTTGGGCGTATGCTTAACCTACCCCCTCTCTTCTTCGCAGCCTCTTTTCAAAACGTTACGCCTTTACATTTTACCCCTCTGACCCTGTGACTTGACCTGTGTAACAGGGAACATCCTCCCCTCTTCTACCGCCGCACCGGCCCTGCAAGCCCACGCGCGCGAACTGGAGAAACACATGCTGGCTGATACGCTGGAGCATAAGATCCAGAGCCGTCCGAAGCCTGAGGAGCTTGTTAAGAATGGGATTTTGGATGAGGGTGAGGATCCGACGCATGTTTGAATTGGCGTGTTGGAGGGGTGTGCTATGTATTCGTCAGGTGAGGTGAGGTGAGGTCGGGGGGAGATTTTGAGGTTTATGATATCTATTTGATTTTAGCTGCTAGTTGGGTTAGGACAGGGAACTGGTTGTATTGTGGCGTTAAGGGGGACTATTATATTCAACCCAAACGACAGAACGTCGGACCAAAAAAAGGGGTAGGGATATCTAAGGTTTGTTTGCTGCGGTTGGTTTAAGAGGAGGGCGATGGGATATTTCGCGGTTGATATTTCTGTTGACGCTTTGACTGGGTGGAAACCTACTATTATGTTGCTGGTAACTAAATTGATACTCTGAATGGATTGATTCGATGATATCTAGGAGATGTTAGGTACACCATTTTATTTGACTTGCTTATCTCTGACATATATGATAATATGTTGTACTCGTATCATCTAGTCGACTCTCTCCGTCATAACCTTCCCAGTACCCGAAGCAAACTCCTCGCCACAAGAATATGCTAGTCGTATTCCGTCATGTCGCGTAAACAAATAGAGTAAGTAGAAACCAAACAGACATAGTAGACACATAGGTCAATAACTCTCCACCTCCGCCGCCCCTGATAAATCTGGCATCCATCCGCCAGGCCGCTCACTCCCGCGCACAAGCAACCCATACGCCGCCCGTTCTACCTTCTCAACACTCGTCTGCATCACCTCTAGTTTCTTGCCGAAGTCTCTGTTCAAAGTGTGACCGCGGGGTATATTTATCGCTTCGAACATGGCACGTAGCTGCCGCAGGTCAACGAGAATGCTGTCTTTCCTCTCGTCACTACCAGCACTATCATCGTTGATGTTGATACTCGAACCCGTCGACAGGGTCGTGATGGCAAACCTCATCATTTCGCCCGTCAAATCGAATATGCCCAGCACGTAATCTGCCTGCGACAGGGGGATGCCGGCTGGTAGAGACTTGGTTACCTCTTCGGGGGATATTAGGCGCTGGCTCTCGATGTAGTGGTGGAACGTGAGTGCTTCGATGTATTCCTGGATGCCTGGGCTGATCTGGTGTTGGTAGCGCTGGCCGTTGATTCCGGCGAGATCTGGCGCAATGGAGGTGAAGAGGGTGGTGATTTGGGCGAAGCGGTCGGTGTTGTCCTTTGCGATGTGTTTTGGTAGGGGCTTGTTCAGCGCGCGGACTCTGCATGGAGAGTTGTTAGCGGTTGACTGCTCAATTGGGCGGGGGGGAGAGGGGGGGGGGGTTATGGAGGGTGGGTTAAACGTACCTCTGCAGGGAGAATATTCTACCGCATCACAGCACCGGTGGTCAGTTCCTAGCCAATTGACGATAGGATGGGAATGGCGTACACTTTCTTGCTCAGGGCTGTAATATCTCTTGACGCTTTTATGATGCGTTCTCGCCGGTCGTGATGCTCATCCAGCTCCTGGCGGAAGGTCGTAAAAATCGACTGGATGGCGAGCGTGCTTGGGTCTGCATTTGGATATTCAGAAGCCATATCTGCAGCCTTTGGGTTGTTAACTAGTTTGCCTTCCCAGGAGCGTTTGTTGCCGGCCATCTCGCGGGGGATGTTGACATGAAATGAATGATGCCAAAATGCCAAGAAATATGGATGGGATGGGATCCCGCTTGTTGCTTGGCGCTTATGTCATCGCCGAAAGCCTATTTGAACGTCACTCCCTGCATTTGGTTGGAAAGGGGCATATATCAACTTCAACTATTCCGTCAATATTCCCCCCTATCAGTCGCCCCCCATGCACAGATTCCCGAACGAGATACTTGAGCTTATTATTGACTATGTGATGCTCTCCGATGAGCCGATGTTCATGGATTGGTTTTTGCCTAAAAATCCGTTCACCCACGGCGGAGTTCCTCAAAAGAACCGCCTTGTCCGCGGAATCAAAACTCGCCTCACCCGATGGAGGGGAAATCACCCTTTGTTCAGGTCAAAGTATATACCCTGGCCCCCCAAACTATCCGCCCATCTTAACGAGGCCCAACGGCTTCATTTATGGGATTGGTGTTTTGTCAATGGAACATGCAGGTTGTTTCGGGAGATTGGGAAACCGGCGTTTTTCGCTCGTAAAACTTTCGTCATGGGCCCGCATCTTCTTAACGAGTTTATTGGTGGCCGCGTCAAGGGTTTAACGGCCGAAAACCGGCAAATTGCAATGAACCACTGTGCCGAAATTATCATTTCCAGCATCGGATTTTACTTCCCTGATGAGATGCTCTTGCTTCCTCGATATATCCAGAGCTTTCCTCGACTAAGACGTCTCGACCATATGATGCATTGCGAAACTATGCCGAAATATGATCTGTATTGCATCCACAATCGCCGGAATGCGCCTGCCATTTTTACTCGAGCGTTGTCCATCCTCGGCGTTGATACAGACAAACTCGATCTAGGCTTCATCGTTGATTCAGACAATGACTTTTATGGGTCCGAGCTGAGCATCAATTTTATCATGAATGATCTGATTGGGGTCTCGGATCTGGAAAGGTTATATCTAAATGGGATCACGCCAAGGATCCACTAATGGTGTGTTATTGCATTTCGCCTCCCTAGAGCTAAACATGATTGATGAATAGAAATGAAATCGACGAGGCTAACATGGGTTTTATCCTAACCAGAGAGCATTTAGCGTTTTCCTAGAACGTGATTGCTGAGTGGATTTAAACGCCTCTAGATGGCCGAAAATTGTACCATGGTTTAGTATCACAATGACGAATAACTGATGCAGCTCGCACAACTGGGAGGCTACAACGTGCCTTTTTGATGTAAAATAATTTGATAACGGAAGATTCCAAAAGCCCTAGCCGACGAAGAATATCACCAACAGCCCGCAGTTAGATCTCAGAATTTATTAAGTCCCGGACCCATACTTTCAAATATCCTGGTACCTCGAAAGTTTATGAAGCAACCTACTTCTTCCAATACTTCGTTAGGTATCTCTTATGTTGGATATGATGACACAAGAGTCGAGACATGCTCATGGAGTTTTACCATGGCTTCATGCTGCCTATATATTCATCTTGGGTGTCTGGGTGATTTCCAACGCTTGCTGACCAATCCATCTCATTTATACCTGGGCATTCCTCCAGCATTACACAGCACACTATATCGATTGACGGGCGTCCGATCTTTGATTTACATTTTCCGTGACAATGTCTACGGAGAACCCAACTCAGGATACGGCTGACGCAGCTGATGCTGGGGTAGGAGAGGCTGCGGGGGTAGAGCCCCAGCCACCTGAGGGCACTTTTCTACAATTCTATCAATGCGAGACCAGTCCCGATGGAACAACGTCAGAAACCCCCAAACCGCTATTTGTCGAGAAAATGCCGGCCACTCCAGATCCAAAAACAATCACCCTTGCAGAACTCAGAACTATGGTGAAGGACCAGAGAACATTGAAAAGCATGTAAGGATATGTCTTGAAATGTCTACAAAGGTCTACTGGTTGATGCTCTTTATTAGGCAGACTGCACCTTTCTGTACTAAGGGTGGCTCGGAGGTGAAAGATACTATCACCCTTGGTGATTATTTAGCGATTAGCAGTGTATGTTCTGATGCCTCTGAAGATGGAATTAATAGCTAATTGACACATTAGTCAGACCAGAAGACGGCCGAAGAGGTTCCTACAGTCTCTGCGGCTTCGACGATCTACTTAAAGACAACGAAGATCGCCAGCGCTATGGACGAAAATTTCAAAAATTCCCTGAAGACAAACTTTGATAGGGGGCTAAACTTGGATACCACGGTAAATCTATAGAATACCCCTTTTTGTTTGACCTGGTTGCAACTAACAGGGATGATCTCAGCAACCAAATGCCCCAATTCTAACAACCCAAGCCCCGACTATTCAATCGTCTTTCGACATGAACACTTATATGGCTGTTTCTGGCTCGGCTGACTCCATGTAGGCGTCACCATCGCGCGCTGGATTTGCTAGAGTTCTAATTCGCCCTCATCTTGCAGCCATCCAGCAGATATGACGGAACAGCAGTGGGGTGTTGTGATGAGAGACAGCGCCCTGCTCTGTGGTCATAGATTGACAACTACCGAGGTGCAGGACAACGATACAACACAAACAGCTGTTACAGCTATTGAACGAGTCGAATACCCTGGTTCGTGGAATAAGCCATGAGAAATATCATGCTGGTAGCTAACATATTCACCCAGCGTTCGCTCTCAAACCGCGGACCTTTGAGCCTTATGAGTTTGGGGCCATTGATCCAGCAACTGGTATGGCTAGCACCGACCAGCAAAGCTATAGGATTCCTTATTTCCAGCTAGACGATGACTCATATGTGAAATCTATTGAAACGAGCACTTCTTTGCAGTCATCCCTAGCTACAAGTTCATTTTCTGCAACCGATGTCCAGGCTTCTGTGTAAGATTCTCTTTTTATTACTTCAGACATATGGCGCTTACATTTGAAATAGGGGCGGTGGCGCTTTTGGCTGCACCGTGGCGGCACAGGCGGGGCTGAAGATCTCAAACTCCCAAGCAAGCGCCACCGATAAAACCGACGAGAAGGATAAATTGATCATGACTTACAACGTGAGTGTCCATACTCCCTGTCTCAGCCAACTACTGAAGGAGTATTAGTTTCCACGAGTTAGCGTATTGCTGGATAGCGGATCGCTCGATCTCACTGATAATTGCAAGAATGACCTGGATAATGTCACTGATCCCCAGTCAATTGACGCATTTGTTACAAAATATGGTAGGAACTCTCCTGGATCTCACTATCGAAAACCTCAGCAGAATTGACCATTGAATATGCCACAGGCACATTCTACGCCACCCGGATTCAACTGGGTGGGCGCTTGTTCTGTACTCATTCGAAGGAGTCAAGTGGAACGGCCAGCGAGGCAGATAGAACCTCCGCCTTCAAAGCGGCTGCAAGCGCGTCCTTTTCGTCTCCCTTTGCAACAGGTTCTGCAAGTGCTAGCTATGAGCAAGGGGGGGCGACGAAATCATTGGATAAAGCTGCCGACTTGAACGTATCAATTGCCTGGGAGGGCCAGGGAGGGGACACTTTGCTCTCTAATAAGTCAGTATCCTTGAAAAATTCCATCACTATTGCCTCCAATGAAAATTTGTCATATATAGTCCCGCTATGTGGTGTCCTACCGTTTCCTCCTTTTATAATTGGCGGGTTGTGAAGGTATGTTGGATCTCTCCCATGGTCCCTGCAAAACGGAATCTAATGGCTGTTATTGTGTAGCAAGATCAAGTAAAACCGTTGGTCGATTTCATTGGGCAAATTCCCGGATACCAGGACATCCCTGCCAAGTTTCAGGGAATTCTGGATTCCCACCCGGAGCTCAAGGTTGATTTGCTACCGCCACTCAGAATTGGCCAGTGCATACCGCTTGCTAGAGATCTCGAACAAAACAATGTGATCGTCATATCTTCAACATACGTGAACACCACCGCGCCTAAACCCGGCTTCGTCTCATCAGTACCTGTGAAATCCCTCTTGCCTAGCGACCACACTAATCTCTCTTTCTGCGCTGAATCAACTTGGGGGGACACGCTATTGCACATATCTTTCCGCCGGGCGGATGGGCGGATTATCTTCAACACTTGTTCGGGCGGCAGTTGGGGCGCAGAAGAAAGTATACCCCTGCAAAACCGCTTTACACAGGCTCCACATACAATCTTTGTGCAGGATCAGGGTGGATGTTATGGAGTTTTCATTGACAACAGCCAGGTCCATTCGTTCGCGAAGAGAGATAGCAATAGGAAGGTAAGATCGGTTTCATACATTCTAGATACCCCCGCGGTGGGTTCCATGTTTTCGGACCCCTTGCAGGTCAAGGTGTACCCATCCATGGATGCGGTAAGGGACTAGGTCCCTTCGATCTGAAGTGGGAATACTAGTTACAAAGGAGTAGCCATTGCCTTTGTCGTTCACAAGTACGGCCAAAAAGCTCTTGTACCGTCGCTTAAAAGTCGAATTGCCCATGAAAACGGTTTTATGATATTTTTACAATTCTTAAATTGTATTTCGGAGAATAAAAGTATTTCAGATTTTTTACCGTCTCCTCGGAACTATTCAGGCGACGTATTATTGTCCACCGCTCCCCGTTATGAACCGCGCTTCCACTAACAATACGGGCAAAGTTGCTTAGAGAGAGCCCTTTTGAGCGGGTTATTGAACCGTAGCTGCGTTTTGGCGAACGCCAGTCTTTTTAATATTGTTTGCCATCCATCGTAGGGCAAGAAGAACGAATCACTTTTGATACCCAACCGGCGGCGATTAGTTCGAAGGAACTAGCAAATGAACGATAGAAAGACCAATACCCATCCTGAACCGAGGGGATGCCGGGTGCAATGTGCCACCTGCTCATGCGTACCACTGACAGTACCAAACCATGTACAGGGGCGGAGTTCCCGGGGGTCCTGCTTGGCAATAGCCCAGGGCGACATGTTCCTGATGCATTCCAGCTAGCTGCCCTATGATCCGCTTGGCCGTGTTGGGGTTGTCTAAGAATCCAATCCCCCATAGGATCGTTTTCCCCCCCCGCAGATTAGGCTTTGGGCCTCCGGATGGTCCATCGTGGACTTTATCTCCAAAGTCGCGAGTAAATTCGGTTATGAATGAATCCTCGTCCATATCGAGCTGTTTGCACTTGAGCTCGATGCCGGCATTCGTACCCAGGCGTTTGTCCTCAACCCAGAGGTCCACCATCTCGGCTCCCTTATATATTGGCTGCTCGCGTAGAGCATCGACTTGCTGCCCGGCGGCTTGCGGCAATTGGGCGTTGATGGGAATGAGTGCGGCTAACTCAACTTGCAACCAGCCTTCCCACCCCCCTCCGACTATTTTCCGGATCCTATCGAAATATGCGTGTGAGGCATGAATAGTGTTAAAGGCTGCGAGACATACTGCGCCCAGGTTGTGGTGGCCAGCAACAGTAATTCCAGGGCCAGCCGGCGGAAGCGGGGGGAGGGTTGGAAGCGCCGGGGCAATAGGAGTGGCCATCGAGGGATCAGGATGCTGGGAGGATTGATGAGCAAAAGCTGACAAGTGTTGGAATAGGCGGGGAGAGTCTTCATACTCAACTTATACTTGTTTAGACCGAGATGTATATTTAGAATAATTGATAGGCAATCTAATCTGCATTCTTGCAAAATTGGATTTCAGAAGGGGTTGAGCTGAGAACCATGATCAATATATGGACGTAGAAACGGGCCACCCAAATGAATAGATGCGTTCCAGACAAGCTGATGAACTAAAATTCATCATGAACTTTGGGCAACCGAAACACTATCTCGTGAACCATAACCAGAAGAGCTCTTGCCCAGATTGTTCGGCGAACCAGACATCGGTCGAGTTATGAGGTATTATAAAATCAGCGTGATGTCTTTTAAGTTGCAGCAGCCTGATCGATTTCATGGGGAGTGAGAACAGGTATTATTGTTGGCTGCATGATTTCATACACTTTCACGATTTGTTTCGTTTTGCTATGCTTTGCTCAAATCATCCCAGCATGGAGTAGAGTGGAGGTGGAGAAACTTCTAATCCCCCCAAACCAATTAGCCGGACGGGATCTCGGTCTCATACATTGGTATGCTTGCTGCGGGATTGTGGGGCAATGGAGGCGGGTAGTAGAGGGGCCGCGCGGGGTATACGGAACGGGAACTGCACAAATTTCTCAAAACGCCGCAGATAGAATATCTAGTAACTAGTACTAGATATGGCATTGATTATGACAAGAAGACTTGCCCAGATCGGCAAAATGCTATCGTGCATTTACGTTGACGATACGACTGGCCAAACCCAAGCAATATATTGACTGATTTCCAGGGGTTTCTGACCTGATACGTTGGGCGATGGCAGCATGGAATTTGAACATTCCACTAGCCTTTCATGGAAAAATCTAGAAGAGCCGTAGAAAACGGGATGGCAATCTAATTGCTTTGTTAGTTATTAGTTAGCTATTTACTGGGCAAGTCATCGCGGATAGGGAGGCGGGAGGGGGTTGCATCCCAATCGGACGGAAATTCAGGGGTCCACTGGGCTTGAGATTCGTCGTGTCGCTTCTTGATTCGAGCCCCTGATAATTCCCTTCGAAATCGAAGCAGGCCAAGCCGCTAGAATATTCCGTGGACATTCCGCTATTTGAAGCAACTAGAATATTTAGCGCTGGTCCATTCCTTTTTCGACGCGGAGTTCAGCACCGTCGAGCTTTTTTATTTTAAAATTTGCGGGGAAAGGCTCGGCTTCAATGGGTTCAGCTAAATCGACCTCACGTTTTGACTATTTCGACCCCATTTTCCCGCGCTAGTCCTAATCGGGAAAATAAGCGGTCTATTTTGACCCCCCGGCCGCAGGGGGGAGAGGGAGATTTTCAAAGCATATTGCAGGCATCTTCCTTAATTAATCTCTCTGTAGATAAGAAAAGATAGGAATAGTGCTACAGGCAGGCAAAAAATAGAGGAAAACACATATAGGCAATCATAAGACATCAAATATTAAGGTGATTCCAATGACTTCCTCAACACATTCTGCAACAGTGGGAGCAGTGGTAGGAATTTCATCATTTTCATGGTCAGAATCACCTAAATAGCTAGGGGCACTGAAGAATTCAATATTGCTGCTTCCATCCATGATAAAGATAATGTAAAATAACATGTAGTGGTGGTTCAATTGATTCAATTCATAGAGGACAATGTTGTGAGTTGGTGTGTGGGAGTTAATTCTACCCATGACTAAGCAGTGGGGGGTGCAAATAGACCATATATTTCCCAATTAGGCTTAGTGTGTCAGTCATGGGGTTGAAATAGACCGCTTATTTTTCCTGATTAGGACTAGCGCGAAAAAATGGGGTCGAAATAGTGTAAACCTGGGGTTGATTTAGCTGAACCCGGCTTCAATGCAGCCAGGGGATTGACCATCCCGCGACTTGGTCAGAGACACCCAACGCGTCCAACCTGGGAGATTATTTGGGTGTAACTATTTCTGTTACGGGCGGATGCGCACGCCAAACGATTCTGAATAATGCCCGTAGTTATTATATGGGATGAGAATGGCCGTAAAATACCGTGAGTATTCTGCTGTCACCCGCAAGGAAATATGGGTTTCCAGGTAGTTTTCACCCATAACCCCGGATAGATACTACTAGCATAATAGTCTTCAGTAGAAAGCGGCGCAATTTCAGCGAACGGAGGAGGGGGAGTTGGTATTGCAGGGCAATGTTCATAACGGGCTGTTCTGGGATCGAGACTCCGATCCTCGTGGTTTGATGTTACAGACTGGGCTCTCCCTCATGCCGGCGCCCAAGATACCGGGGGCTTGCCCTCTTCTTGACCCGCTTCTGGGAGTTGGTCGCACGGTAGCGGCAGCGGTGCATGGTGGTGGGGAGAGACCAGCCGGGTTTCAAAACAGCCAGCAGAGTTAAACGCATTCTGGCCGCTTGATCGACGGCTCTGGGGTAACTAACTCGCACTGGCTGCTAAGGCTGAGTGCCAGTAAAGTACGAAGTGGTGTGGTGAGGTGGATGATGGTGGTTGAATGTGGTGATGGTTGACTAGTTATTTTAGCGAGGATTGCTTCCCCGCCGCAAACCGTCGATGTCTTTTGCCAACGTCTTCCATCCCCCATCCTCTCCCCGGATATTCCTCAGCCCCTTTCCCCTCATTCTTGTCAAGGCTCTGCTTTTCTCTTTTCTCCATCGCCGTCCTTCTTGATCGCCTCGGGGATGCGCCCCGGCTATTGGGTGAACCCACTCATCCCATCCTGGGCCAGGGATAGGACAGGCCTTCTTCCACCGACGACAAC
This sequence comes from Onygenales sp. PD_40, assembly GCA_032988205.1. Lineage (NCBI taxonomy): Eukaryota > Fungi > Ascomycota > Eurotiomycetes > Onygenales > Onygenales sp. PD_40. The sequence continues at coordinate 180,262 of JANTQD010000030.1, forward strand.
AAGGAGTCTGAGATACTCCCTTTGCAGCTATTCTATACGTTGTGTTTCGCATAGGCCTGCTGTCCCTTCTTCATCGCCCCAGCCATCCTATCTCAATGTTCCATACATTTGAAGGGTTCGAAAATCCCAATGCTCGCCCAAACGACGCCGGTAGCCGGAGCCGCGAGGGCCAAACCACGGGCAAAAGGGCATCGACCTTGAGAGCCTGCGAGCAGTGTAGACGTCGCAAAATTCGCTGTGATGGCGAGCAGCCCTGCGAGGCTTGCCAATGGTACAAGAAAGCAGACCTCTGCCACTATTCAGACCCCAGGCCCTCCAGAAGGTACCCTTTATATGTTTTATCTCACCCCCATGGCTCGTTTGTTCCCATTTGATACTTAAAGAGTAATGGATCCATGGATGTCTTTTGCTGGCCCGTCTTTGTTCGCTATTCCTGGTTTCTGCCATTTATTTATTCCCCATTTAGAAACCCTATGGTTTCCGGCTGACAATATGTAATATACAGACATGTTGAAAAGCTTTCAAGTACCCTGGATGAATACCGTTCCGTTCTTGAGAAACTCTTTCCGTCTGTTGCGGTCGAATCGCTTGTGAATCTTTCCCGTGAAAATCTCTTGGAGCTCATCTCAGAATCCAATGCTAAGAGGCCCCCCTCTCCCGCAATCTCACCCCCCGTTGAAACAAACCTGTCGCCGCTTTCTCCAGAGGATGAAAACCTTGAATCTCTCCAAACGATGCCTGAAGAATCAGGAGATAGCCGGGAATCCGGTAGCCCCGATATTCTCGCCGGTGTCTCGGACGATGTCAATGCCTTGTCCTTGTCACCAAAACAGCCATCTTCATATTTGGGCATCTCCTCCGTCATGGCCGTGATGCGGGTCATCATGTGGATTGATCCTGATTCAGTAGATTATGTCTCGCGAACTCCTGACCGCCCAACTCGCGACAAACGAGATTATTCTTTCTCCTCAGACGGCCGTCCCTGGTCTTCACAGGTCAACCGACAGTCCACATTACCCTCTAATCAAATGCAAATGCAGTCGAATAGCGTGCAACTTATCAATGCATATTTTGCCTATTTTCATGCATTTATCCCTCTGATAGACGAAACTTCTTTTCGGGATACGTTTATGAATGGAAAACGATCGGACCCACGATGGATGGGTTTATTGAATATGGTTTTCGCACTGGGTAGTATCGCCGCCTACACTGCTGATGACACGTCCCATTACGATTACTATCAGCGCTCAAGGCAGTACACAACGTTGGATTCCCTTGAAAGCGCACATCTTGAAACTGTCCAGACACTAGCTCTCATGGGCGGCTTCTATTTACATTATGTCAGCCAGCCCAATTTGGCGAATTCACTGATGGCCGTGGCGCTGCGGATGGCTACGACTCTAGGTCTCCACAGAGAATTTGTGGGAAACAGCGTTGCAATGAAGAAACATAGCCAAACCCTATCAGTCGACTTACGCCGGAGGGTCTGGTGGTCGCTTTTCTGTCTAGACACATGGGCTTATATGACGCTTGGAAGACCAAGTGTTGGGCGCTGGGGTCATGGTATCACCGCAAAACTCCCGCAATATATGGGTGATAGGGTATGTCCCAACCCGTGGACGATAGATGTGTCAGTCTGCTAACATGGTATGAAACCTAGGAAAACGCTTTGGGCATTCTACCACTTGCGGAAAACAGTCGCTTTTGCAAGATTGCGACCCAAGTAGGAGATGCCCTTGCGGCTTCGCCTCTTGTGAATTACCCTGAGATGACCAACCTCGATAGCCAGCTAGTTGAGTGGTACAATAATCTTCCGCCGCTCCTGAAGACACATGAGCCTTGTCCAGATACGGTTTCTACCACGCGAACCATCATGAGGTGGCGATATCAGAGCCAACGTATTCTCCTCCATCGGCCAGTGCTCCTCAGCTACGCAATGCGCCGGATTCCATACGTTGCACTCAGGGCAGAAGAAAGAGCCGCAATTGAGAAATGCAGGATGGTCGCCAATGAAACAATACGCGATATGTCATCTGCCACCCGTCTAAACCAGATGTCGGGATGGAATGCAGTGTGGTTCATCTTTCAAGCTACCTTGGTCCCGTTGCTAGGCCTTTTTATTGCCGACAATACCGCCACCGATTCCACTGCCACGATCGACTCCTGCCGTGCCCAGGTGGAAATTTCGATGATTGCGCTGGCCCGTATGCAATACTGGAGCCCGACGGCCAAGCGTACATTGGAAGTTGTGTCTCGCATATTTGAGGCCGCCAACCGTTCTCGCACCGATACCAGCAACGCTCAGTCGATGCCTCGGGTGCCACCTCTAAGGTCCTCCGCCACCACCACCACCACCACCACCAGCAGCCAGGAGACGCCACATCTACATCCGACCGGCATGGAGCAAATCCCTGTTCAAAATATTGGAACGGTACCGCCTTTCATGGAAGACTCCGGTCAAACAATGTGGGACTACCTCACCTGGAGCGATAGTAACCTCTGGGCGGGATTTAGCGGGGACCCCAATATTCGGCAGGAAGATCTGGCCTTGTATGGAACGGACGAGGAATTCCTCAAATACCACGACCCAAATACTACGACCGGGTCAACATACAGTGGATATGCTCCACATAACCCGATGAATTTCCAGTGATACCAGCTTATTAAATCTCTAGTTTTCGCTCAATCTTATAACCCCCTCGAGCGGAACTCCCCCGGCAATTTTTTACCATCTCTCCCCTTTTTCTTAGATTTCTCTTTGTATTTTTTTGTATCTCCCCCCTTTGACGTGAAAACAACGATGCGCGTGGGTTACTTACGGATCGGAGCTAGAGGCAGCGAGGCGTGGGATAGGTCCGCGTTTGGAACGTTTTGGCATTGGTGAAAATGGGCATACTTTTTTATATATATACCTGGGCATCTATTGTAAAATATTTTATACAACCTATTAACTACTATGATGGATTGTTGAATGTAATCCTTATGCCATTGAATGGTTTAACTGTAACGATATTCATGGCGCGGCGCGGCGCGATATCGCGGCCCTTGCACCTTATGAGGATAGTCAAACCTCCAGGAGTCTCAGCCACCATCTCCATTCTGCGCAAAGTGCACGTCGAGCAGCTACGGTTTAGCCCTTATTCGAAAGGACTAATCGTGCATCCACAGACACCACAAGAGCGTGGAATTTGGGCAACGACTTTGGACTATGGATGACTGCGATCCAACACTGGTTTCTGGAGATAGAACGGATGCTGGACAAGAATACAACTCCCAAAGCGATGAGAATTTCGGGTAGTGGAAATATGATGACGGAATATGTCCCTCGCAACCACAAATCAACATGTGCCTGCAGCTCAGTTATGAGGCCTGGAGTGCTGGAGGCTCAACGCCTTGGACGGACAGGACCTTCTGGTTGCCCCATATGGATGCTTTCCTCGATCTATTAAGGGATGTCCCGCCGTTTTTCCATAACCCCCCACAAGTTGTCGATATCACAGGCGGAGGGAAATACCCGCTTGTCTTGCATTCATGCCAGCCTGTGAACAACGGCTGAAGATTATCGACTACTGCCGGTGTATTGGATTTCGTCTGCCGTAGACATACAATGCACTTCCGTCTTTGAACACTCTGCTCTCTGGCTCTCTGGCTCGCTGGAACGAGGAATTCACTTCACAAGTCAAAAGATGTTTAGTGAAGCGACGAATAGTTACTACAGTAGTTAGCTGTTGATTCCTCGGAGCGGAATATTCTATTTTCCGGCCGCCATCAACCTCATCCCAGCTCCAAATACTTCAATCCGGGATCCGTTTTAATGATTATAACCGCTTGCATATTTCCTTGTTTTCATTTCGTTATTAACTTGCGCTGTTTCTCTGCTATATATTTTTTGTCAACCCCTTTTCTGATTTTCCATCATTGGTCTCTAAACCACTCTGCCGGAGCTTGAATAAATTAACCGTCAGAGCGCAAATTGATCCATGAATGTGTACAATAACTTAAGCCCGCTGCTCTTGGTCAATTCCTGCTATAAATCCCTTTTATAGCCCCCTGAATACCCCCTGGATAGCCCCATACAGCTCCCCGACACATTCAATGCCATAACCCCCACACCTGTATCAATATCCACCATGCCCTCCCTCTCCCTCTTTAACTCTCCTCCCCTCCTCTTCTCAGCCGCCATTCTCCTCCGCATCACTCTCCTCTTCTATGGCCTGTACCAAGATGCCCACTCCCCCATGAAATACACAGACATAGACTACTTTGTCTTCACCGATGCGGCCAGGTTCGTCTCGCACCACCGCTCGCCATATGATCGGGACACGTACCGCTACACGCCCCTGCTGGCGTGGATGCTGCTCCCGACTACGTGGGGCGGGCTTTGGTTTTCTTTTGGAAAGGGGCTGTTTGCCCTCGCCGATATCGTGGCTGGATGGTTGATTGTCCGGGTTTTACGAAGGCATCAGCATATGGAAATGGACAAGGCGCTGAAGTATGCGAGCATCTGGCTGCTGAATCCTATGGTTGCGACGATTAGTACGAGAGGAAGCTCAGAGGGGCTGCTGGGTGTGATGGTTATTGCACTGCTATGGGCCGTCATGGAGAAGAGGATCGCCCTGGCTGGCATGCTTCTGGGTCTGGGTGTGCATTTTAAAATATACCCGTTCATCTACGCCCCCTCGATCGTTTGGCTGCTCGACGAAGACGATGAGAACGGGCACAAGCATGATACATCATCCTCGCTAATAACCCGAATATATTCCTTCGTCAACCGTTCCCGAATCATCCTCGCCACCACCGCCCTTGCAGTATTCGCTGCCCTGAATATATCCATGTACATCCTCTATGGCTTCCCCTTCATCCAACACACATATCTCCACCACCTCACCCGTGTGGACCACCGCCATAATTTCTCCCCCTACAACACCCTCCTCTACCTATCCTCGTCCGCCACCGCCAATCATGCCGCGGCCGGAATCAACTTCGAGTCCCTAGCCTTCATGCCGCAACTCTCCCTCTCCGCCATCCTCATCCCGCTCGCGCTGGCAAAGAAGGACCTGGCAGGCACCATGCTCGCGCAAACCTTCGCCTTTGTTGCTTTTAACAAAGTCTGCACGAGCCAGGTTCGTATCATCCTATCCCTCCATCACTCACATAAACCACTAATGATATAATGCAGTACTTCCTCTGGTACATGATCTTCCTCCCGCTGTACCTGCCCAACTCATCATTCATGAAGCGTCCGCTTCTCGGACTCGTGGCACTGACCCTCTGGGTCGCGGGTCAGGCGCTGTGGCTGCATCAAGGCTTCCGGCTCGAGTTCCTTGGCATTTCTACGTTTACGCCAGGCTTGTTGCTGTCGTCGCTTGCATTTTTCGCGGTGAATATTTGGATCCTAGGCGTTGTTGTTGCTGATGTGGGGGCCTGTGGAGGGGACGTGGCTGTGCAGGCTGTTAAGAGGAAAGGTGTGCGTGCTTGAAAGGAGAGTGGAGTGGAGATTTGAAAGCATGCGGGGGGTGCCGGTGCATGTGGACGGGCGATGAAGTCATACGGTTTGCTCCGCAGAGAGAGCCTTATTATGGGTAGAATTTAGTACGTCTCATCATAATTGACGTCAAAGAGGCTTAGGGCACGAATATTCAATACCAACTCGTGGTTTTGCTTTTCAAAGTACCGACGATGCAAATTTAATTCGAGAACAACGCCGCAAATCAATTATGTATTAGGTCTCCTCTATACCTCGATTATCATTATGTATGGAAATATTTTGAAACGATCCGAACGCCACGCTCAATGTTTCCCCTGATATCAAAACGCCTCACCATTAGATCCCTCCGCAAAGAAAACCGAACCAAAAGTACAGAGATTTTAGGTGTATGGCAGAAACCGAGCTAAGACATTGCATAAATTTTGAAATGTAGGTTGAATAGGAGTAGGGTAGATGGGAGAGAAAAAATAAGAAAAAAGATTGAGCTAAGGCTTGAATCACGACTTGGACTTGTCAGCGATAATCTTGTAGGTGCTTGCCTTAATGCTCCGTGGACGTGTGCGGGGATACATCCTGGTGCCTGTCTGGGAATTAATTCCATACTGTGGCAGTATGCCGTCAGCCAGGAGTTCGAATTCGGCATTCGGGCGTGCCTCATGGAGGGCCTCGAGAATGTTCTCGCTCCATAAGCCGGTACACTGATTCTGGTCGAGCTGAAAATACGGATTAAGTAGGCCACAGGCGGAGTCGAGATCAATAAAGCGAATACGCATGTGGTCGAGCACAACGAAAACGTCTAATGATCGGACAGCGGCAATAACCAGTTTCTCGAACGAGTTTATAAAGTTCATATTGGTAATGCCGGAAAGGTCATTAAATAGTGGTGAGGAGTCATCCGATCGTGGCTCACGGCAACACGCCTTCACTACAAGGTCAACCGATTTTAGCCTCGAATTCGAGACGCTCCTTTGCATAGCCGTTCGTGCCTGAGCGAATAATACCGAACAGACTTTGCCTGTGAAAGTCAAGGATTCCAACTGCGGCGCAACGGCCCCGAATAGCCTGCATAGGTGCTGTTCATTATGGGGAGTGCCAAACCAACGGTTTTGAGAACCTGCCTTGTTGCAAAAGCCTTCCAAACTGATATTCAGCCGGGTGAGCGTACTAGGAAGGTTGCTGAGAACATTTGATATCGTATTATGCCCCTCGAGTTTTGGTTTAGCGTAAGCACAATGCCATTCGCGTATATTGGGCAGTGCATTTGCGAGATTACACCAATGCTGGTAGTCTCTCATAATGTTCCATGCCCCTCGCATGATAAAGGTCTGGATCTTAGGTAGGCTTCGAAAATTTTCTTGACTTGATTGGCCCCAGGGATCGTTATCGAAGTGCCTGATCATCGGGGGCTTTTTGCAGTGACCACCTTCCAGGGTCAAGATTCGGGCATCGGGGAAAAAGCACGCGACGTGGTAAAAGATCTGCTGCAAAGTGGCATTGCGGCTGGCGAGTTTGAAATTGGCGCTGTGGGCACTAGGAGTACTCGACGTGTTTTCGAAAGTAGCTATAGTTGCCTGAAGCACGGTAGCCACGTGGTTTAGGTTGGAGGTTTCGTTCCCATTATTGTAGCGACGGTAATAGTGTTGTGGGTGGCCTTTCGGCATTCGATCCCCCCATACGGGGACCCATATTTCGACGTGGCGGACATAGGCTGAGAGATGAGGGCGCGAGAGAAACCATTCGGAACACTCCAGGAGGCCATCAGCAGTTCCCTTGATTTGAACTGCAAAAGAGTGAGCCATAAACGGGACTAACTTGAAGGGCGAGAAAAAGTATATTGCTTCGCTTACTGTGTCTGTATATTCTCTCCTGCACCAAGGGGCGCCATAGCGCGGAAACGAGAGCCAAATCGGAGAGAGCTTTTCGACGGGGGTGTCGAAGGGCTTTACTCCAGCTAGTGGCACTAGACCGGGTAGGGGAAATAGAAGCAAGGGTTGAGCCACGAACACCGAACAAATGATCTAGGATAGCCTCATGGATTTCGACGGGGAGATGCTGAAAAGCGGTACGATCTTGCGGAAGCGAATCAGGGGTTTCTGTTTCTGACATTTCCAACTCAAATGACAGCGGTTGAAGGGGTAGGGAGAGCTGCTGAGACGGGGGCGGTTTATCTGGGTGGTCAGGCTCTTGTTGGCGGTAGAGAGTGTTATGTGTGGATTTTGGCAGTGCCACGGAAGAGGGAGAGGAGGGTAATGTGAGAGAGTCGGCAGGGAGCAGGTGAGAGTGCGTCATGGCGGCTAGCATGGTGTGAATGGACTAGGGGATTGCCGGTTGGGTATGGCGGGAGGGAGGGGACTGTGGAAACGGCAAGAAACGAGCCAGAACAGCTGGTATCCAGGGCGCCTAGAGTTGGTTAACTGTCGAAGGGGGGTCAGTCAACAAAGAATAACGACAAATGAAAATAGGGCGGCAACAGGAAAGGCGCGAATATGAAACATGGGGAGGAACAAGATTCCAGGGCTATGGCGTACCCGTGGGAGAGATGTGGATAATGGGCGGGTCCGTCCTTCATTGGCGCGAAGGGGAAACGAAGGGTATAGCGAGAGTTGGCGAAGAGTGAATTCAGCTCTGGAGCAGGAAGGGGATTCTAGAGATTCTAAAGAAGAACGGAGCCCAGCCCAGAGCCGCAACGGAGGAGCAGGAATAATGATGTCGAAATGCCAACTCAGCCAGCGGGGAGAACGCGACGAAGAGCGGAGGGGGTGGACGACGCGATTGTGGCGAAGGCGGGGAGCGGCGGGACAGAGCGGCGGGAGAGGATGAGGTTGAAGATGGATAGAAGATGGCGGAGGATGAGGATGAAGATGAGATGAGGTTGCAGATGAGGAGCAGAAAATGAAATGATAGGCACACGACCCCCCCAGCACACCATGTACCGTGACTTGTTGCCCGCAGCCAAAATACGCGGGGATTCACTGTAGATACAAGTACCGGTACATTGCTTTACACGTGATGCACTAGGCCCAATCGGGACAGGGATCAGATAACGGAAGTCACGTGGTATTATCTGATCGACGGTTATGTAATCAGTTCTCTCCAAATCCTCCTCCTTCTTCTAACTCCATTCCATCAATATATCCATCTGATATTATTAGTTTGTGGCCCTGATGGTCTATCATGCAGCTGGAAACAATTTAAATGAATCCTGCATTACTGCCCAGTGCCCAAGTGTCTGCATGCAGACTCTGGTAGACAACTCCAGACTGTTGAAGAAATTACTAGCCAGGATAGACTGTGATTGAGAGCATTGTATCTGTTCCCCTTGTCTGCATATTTTCTAGCTCAAAATATACTTTGAAACCATGGTTGGCTGCCACTGAACCATGCCGTTGATAAGGTATGCTGCCCTTTGTTGGCTGATCTGCCAGCTATCACCTTCCCCTCCCCTACTGGTTTTGATAAGCAGTCGTTATTCAATTGGATACACACTTTAACCCCATCCATCGCTAACATGGTACAAAATCTCTTCAGTCTAGTCAACATTCTACGAAACTCCGCTAACCGGGCCCTTACGCTTACATAACCACTACCACCACTATGCTAAGCGCAGTACAGACCCTCATATATGAGGGTCTGACATCTCAACGGAAACCGCCATCTCAACGTCAAATTTCACCTTTAAAGTTGAATAACTCCCCAATAGAGATAGAATTAAAAGATATAAGTTAATCATGACCTAATCTAACTTATTCTGTGATCTCCTAGTAAATTTGGTAGTATTTAGATTAATTCCTTGATCTCAGCTAGTTGTTGAATTTAGATGTTTTAGTTATCATATTAATTTTATAGATGCAAGTTGGAAACCTTATATTTCTCCACCAAGGTCATTAAATTTAATTTTTATGGTCAGTAATTGAAGCCAGAGTCCCAGAGATTGAATTCCTTATTAAAATATATAAGGAAGTTATTGCATTGGGGAGTTATTCAACTTTAAAGGTGAAATTTGACGTTGAGATGGCAGTTTCCGTTGAGATGGCGGACCCTCATATATGAGGGTCCGTACTGCGCTTAACGTAAGGGCCCGGTTATTCATATTGCTTCGCCCGTTGTTGTATACTTGGCCCATCGACTCCCCCGCTACCATGAAGCGCTTGCTAGCGGGGGACAATTCGGATTGGACAGCGGGATAGTCCACGACTGACATTCTACCCCCTATTCCATCTCTAGCCCGACCTTGGCCTGTTTCCATATGGATGGATCGCGCACTGCTGCCAGTGTTGTTCTAGCACGTGCTAGAACAAGCTGGGAATGCACCACGGCATTGCAGGGATCAACCAGGACAAGATTCATTATCAGGTTTTTTCGCTACTCCTAATACTGCTGAGTGAGTTTTCCTTTCGCCTTTGCTATGTACCCTCCGCATTACTTTCCACCATGCTGTTTAACCAGACTAAGTAGGCAGCCGAGAACGTACAGAAGTAAGTGACCCATATGCAACGGCCGGATTTTCAGCCTTTGTATACTCCGCCGAGCTCGGGTTCTGCCCCCGGTCCAATTCTATTACCAGAAATCCCACATTTACGACAATGCCTTGTTCATATCTGAAATGGGGAAGTAACGAGTACCCATTATCAATTGATATACGACTACTCACCCACAGTCAGAACGCTGAAGTTTTAAATCCTATGCCATGGGCATTATCGGTTATTACCCACCTTTACGCCTGAAATTCCCAACTAGATTTGTCACAGACATCTCAATTTGTCATTGTATAGAGAGACATCGTCCGCCAAGTATCCCACCATCTTTCATCACGCATAGTCCCATCCATTCCTCTATTAGGCTCTATAGGCGTTTCCCTCGGGCATATTCTTTGGTTCCTGCTCTACAATTTTCAAGATACGCCGTCGCAGTACCAGGAACCTTCGCTTCCCAAGAGGCAGTTGGCCAGTGTTCTTCAGTTAATACTGAAGATTGGGGCCATCCTCTAGCCGGAGTACTTTGGGCCATCGGGCTGGTTGGGCTTCAAACCGACGAAATTGCGCTAGGTCGCATAAGAGCATATAATAAGCTATATTTATGCAACTTACCTTGTTGAGGTGGATGTCTTCCATGCCGCAGCCCTAATCAGTTTGCTCTCCTCAAGCAGATAACCTCGGGAATAATCCTTTCCCTGCCATTGCCGCCAGTTGAGCTCTCCATCAGCCCTTTTCTGCTTCGGCTATCGGCGTTTTGTCCTGATAGAGTTTAATCTATTTTTATAGTTCTCGGGAGGTGAAGATTATTCTCAAGGTTTAATCCCCACCACAGACAAACACACAGCCAGCCAAATTAACCCCCATAAATGCCGGTGGAAAAGGCTTTTGGCCAAGGGAGTTCTGCCGCCTGCTTCTGTTTCAATAATGCGAAGCTTCTTCTTTCACCAACTCCAATCGGTGCTCTCCTTTTAACGTGTTGTTGCCCCCTCCAAGAGTCTAAGATGGTTGGGTGTGGAGTTCCACCAACTTTGCCACTAATAACCTTTGAACGAGCCCTGACCCAACATTTAATTCTGATCTAGTACCGCATCCCCACCCATGGGCCATTGTCGGCGAATGCCCCAGATTTTTCGGCATTCCGTCATCGTAGCCGAACCCTACCCATTACCGATAGTTGCATGCTGCACCGAAGATCTGCGTAACTGTGGCTTTGCTTCTTGCCTCAATCTACTATTTTACTCTACTCTATACCGTCATCCTTTAGTTATGAGGTTCCGGGTGCATGAGAATATGTGTTTATCGAATTCCTTCGCCGAACTACTAATGCCGAAATCCCGGCGCTCGGCAATGCTCGCGGATGCATCAACCCCACCAATTGCCGCCGCCGGCATCCAACAAACCTGCAGCATGGATTTCAAAAGGGATCAAGAGGTACCTTGCACTGGTACATATTTGGAGACATCAACGCGGGGCCGATATTTTCTGGCTGATATCATCTATGTATGCCGGCAATTTCATGATATAGGATGGCGTTCGATAGGACTGATTTTTTCCCTCCCCATGAAGGAGACAACATTCTCCCCCTCTCCCCGTTCTTTACAAAACTACTCCGATATGCCCACCGGAAATCTCAGCGAATAGCCATTAGGGATGTGAATTTAGGAATCGAAAAAACCTACATCGAATTTCTCTCCGATGTTCTCTCGGTACGAAATGCTCTACGATCAAGCCTGAGTGCCCGTGATCAGGCGGCCTTGCGAGACGGAGAAGATGTTTATATTGCCCTTATTGCCGCGGGAGGATACGAGTATGCAGTTGGCTTCGTTGCTATCTGTGCGCTCGGCGCTGCGGTGGTCCCCATTAGTAAGGATATATATATATGCCTGCAAAGTTCTATACCTAAATTAGTCTGGCTGACGAAACCATAGCGATTCTACTCCCCGTCGAAGAGGCAAAGTATTTTGTGCTCAAAGCTCAATGCGCTGCCATCCTCTATTCTTCCAGCGGTAAAAAGCTGGCTGAGCCTCTGTCGGCCCATCTGACAAGAACCGAATCAAAGAATGTGGGCTGCATTGATATTGCGCAGCACTTCAGATCCTCGCCCATGTCGCCAGAGGACATAGTCCTTTCATCTGATCGGTATCTCGACGATAATAGCGCTGGGGTGGTTATATTCACGTCTGGGACTACAGGCCCCCCCAAGGGCGCCGTTATGAGAAAGGCATTCCTCCACGACACCTCCACCGCTGTTGCGGATCATTTCGGCATTACGGAAACCGACGTGACTCTTCATGTCCTTCCTGTCCATCATGCGACTGGAATTGGAATCAATTTCCTCCCATACATCTATTCCGGTGCATGTATTGAATTCCGTAGCGGTAGCTTTGATGTCGTGTGGCTCTGGGAACGCTGGAAGCAAGGCGGTCTGACTATGTTTTCTGGAGTGCCTACCATTTATATGCGCATGATGCGGCATTTTGAACAGAAGATTGCACCCCTACCTAAGCACGAAGTTGATCAATATATCACGGGTGCTCGCGAGTTTCGCGCCCTACTATGTGGGACCTCTGCGCTCCCTACCCCAGTCCAGGACTTTTGGACACGAATTCTCGATGGGAAAACCATTTTGTCAAGATATGGTGCCTCGGAAATCGGGCCAGCGTTCACGCCGTCTGCTGAGAGCGAACCCGTTCCTCTCGGTAGTGTTGGACCTAGTTTTCCCGGTTCAACCGTTAAGCTTTCCGAGGGCGATGAGGGGGAAGTGTTGATTAAGGGGCCATATATGTTTTCAAAGTGAGAACATTTCCTCTTCCTCGTCATAGGGTTTTCATCGGGAAATACTAATGTAAGAAATAGATACCTCTTCGATGAAACCGCCACCGCCAACGCCCATAATGCAGACGGCTTCTACAAAACCGGTGACCTCGCACGCCGCGAGGGGAAAAACTACTACATTCTCGGCCGCGCCTCCCTCGACATTCTCAAATCAGGCGGCTACAAAATATCCGCCCTCGACATCGAGCGCGAGATTCTTGGCGTCCCGTACGTCTCTGAAGTAATGGTCGTCGGCGTGGCGGACGAGGAATATGGCCAGCGTGTTGCGGCGGCGGTTAGTCTGCGTGATGATCAGGTGAGATATGCGTGTGATGGGAACGGGGGGGTTGGGGCGAGGTTCACGTTGGAGGACCTGAGGAGGGATTTGAGGGATAAGTTGGCGGGGTATAAGATGCCAACGTTGCTGAGGGTGATTGAGGGGGAGTTGCCGAAGAGTGGGACGGGGAAGGTGGTGAAAAAGGTTCTTGGACCGAAATTTTTCCCGGACAATTATACAATGTGTCCGGAGGTACAGGTGTGGTCAAAAGAGAGAACGGCGAAGCTGTAGTGGGGTTTTGGATCTATGCCTATACATTTCAAGGAGCCTGGTCGTACATATATTTTTTCAGTACGCGGTTGATTTTTCTATGCCTTCTCCCCACCTGGCCATCTTGTTTGGCTATTCTTTTAGATTTTGATGTTTGCGTCATACCCTAGCTAGACGTTATATAGATGATGACATACTCCTTTATTTGTAAAACGAAGGGTATTTTTGGACTATATACTTCATGGTGTACTATCTATATCTAATGCCAGAAAACAGTGTTGTAGATATGGCTCTGAAAAACTGACAAACTGATATGCATGATATGATTATGTATGTGCGTATTATTCTAGCAGGATTCCAATCATATCTTGACCTTAGCCGCCCTACTTGTCGCGCGGCTGTGAACATAGCTGACCATCTGGAAGCTTTTAAGAGCCTCGCCCCAAAGTTCAGCCCGCAATACTCCATACACTCTAAATGACCAAATCAGTATACCGACCCGGAAATATTCACAGATTGACAAGAAAGGAAAAAACTTACCCCATCTTCGCTTTGGGTGCCCACTTATTCGCCAGCTCCATGGCGACGTCAAACATGTCCTCAGGTTCAGCAATAGCGTCCACAATCCCATCCTCCAACGCCTCCTTGCCGGTCCACTTGTGGGCTTCAAGAAGCATTTTACGAGCCACGCGGGGCCCTAGCTTGAGACGGGGGAGTGATCCGATGCCGTCAAAATGAAGGCCTAGATTTACTGGGGGCATTGAGATGAAGCCACGCCGTGAGTTCATCACGCGGTAGTCATGGCTTAGTGCGAAGGGGCAGGCGCCGCCGAATGTGTGCCCTGTTATCAGGGCAACTGTGGGGTATGGAAAGTCGAGGATGGTATGTAACATCTGAGGTTACTGACGGTTAGTTTCGAAATGATGTGTTTGGGAACCTCTGTGGCATAGTGGGAAACTTACAGGATAGAAACCATCAGTGTTTGCAAAGGGGTTGGTATCCTCTTCATCGAGTTCCAGTCCCTGGACAATAAAATTAGACGAATTAAATCATAGGAATTGAGCTAGGATACACACCGTACACCAAAATTTGGCATCGTTTCCTCGTGTTATCACCGCGCCTTCAGAATCTGGACCTAGTATCTGCTGCACGGTGTGGAATGCTCGAATGATTTCTTGGCAGTACCATGAATTCAATCGGTTCTCAGGTGGCTTTTGCATGGTAATGACGAAGACATTGCCATGTCTGGTAAGCGAGAGATTGCGGAATTTAGATACCTCTGACATTCTGGGCGGTTGGGGAGTGTCTCCGGGGGATACTGTGAGAGTGGTGAAGAAATTGATCCATCAAGAGGAAGATGTAGCCATTGATGAACTTGCGTGCTGAAGCGAATACCCGACTTGGGTTGCTCTCCCCGCATTCCGTTTTAGCGCCGGGGCGGAGGAATTCTGGAACTGGGCGGGAAGTGCCGAGGTCCCGAAGCGCCGAGAAATAATGCCGACCAACCATGCGGAGTTGAAAATCCAAGATTTAAAAATAATCGAACCATCCACTTCTTAATGCCTGGATATCTCGTTGCTGGAATTGCGTACAAAAATCCAAGATCATAATTCATCACCAGGCAATGTCACTATTCCAGTCCCAGTCCTTCAGAAGCCAGTTGCCAATCCCTTCATATTGATTACAGAGCATGTCATCCGCGATATCAACAACTTGGCCTTCGCCCGGGGGGTGCATTGGGTGGTGCTCGACCACCGTGGCAAGTGGTAGGTAACCATCCAATACTGCAGGAGTGCTTATGGGAGTTTTCAACTCAGCCAGGATACCAGCCGTCATCATGTCCGAAGCTGTCCTAGAGTATTGATCATCGTCCGCTTTGCGAGGGTCGAGAAGTCCTTGGGTGTGGGGAGTTAGGATAGCCTCTCCAAGCCGACATAAATCTGTCCCAAAACCGCTGAAGCACGTCAGTTGTTCGGGAGTGAGATTTCCCAGCGGTTGCGTATCCTCCTGTCTCGTGGCTTTAGCCGCCTCCTCCTTCATGCTTTGCAGAGCCTTCAAACTACCAATTGCAGATGGCCACCGCGTGGATAATTCTTTTTGGGAATTATATATAACGCGGAGGTCTTGTTCAGCCTTAGCCCACATGTGAGGATAACGGTAGCAAGAGAGAAGACCGACTCCGGATGCTAAAAGATAAAACGTAAAGATGGGGCCGAGGAAGCGAATTTCGTCACGGGCTAAAAAGTCCTCGAAAATACCTGCAACAAAAGAGGATGCGAGGACAGCGGCAGCAGATGGCGTGCTGGCAGGGGGCGATGATCGGAATAAAATAGCCAGGATTATAAAATATAGTACGTGCAACTGGCGGGCTTCGAAACTGTATGGGGCTAGGGCAAGTTTGGTAGAAGAGCCATCATTTGGATAGACCCTCCGGAAGAGATGTAGGTACTCGGGAAGTTCTCGTGTCCAGCGGTAGAGTGCGCTCTCAATGTACTGACGTTTGTGACGGGAAATGTATTTACGACAAGAACATTGAGTTAGGTCGCCTAATAACGACGCGAGCTCCGTATACGCAATAAATAGAGGGCCATCCATAGTTGTGCCGTAGAAATCCTCCTTCGAAAGCGGGCGAACGTCACAGTCATCCGGATTGACAGCTCGAGGTCGCCCATGCCCCGCTGAAATGAGGCAATCTCTGGCCTAGCAGAAGAATAATCAGTTTCAATCAGGACCGGCCACTGCAGGGAGGGCGGATAGATAGTAATACAGCGGTAGGAAAGCTATATGTGCCAAATATGGCAAATGCCGGCAAAAGAGCATACTTACAAATAACGTCCACCACAATCTCCGACGTAGCGCAGCATCCCGACCTGGTGGTGGCTCTTTATGAAGGCCAATTTGATATGCGAGGCCAACCCCAATGCGGTTCCAAAAGCCACTAGTGTTGATGGAAACGTGCTCCGGGCCTTCTGGGTTGTACCAGTGGAGAATACACACGGCTGTGATAACGGTAATAGTGTTTTTCTCGTAGCCAGACCAGAATAGGGCTTTTGCTCGACGGTAAAATTCATTTGATGTCGCATACGCGGAAACCGCTGACGACGATGAAACCCTACTACCTGCGAGAAAAACGGCCTGAAGGAGTAATATTGATGGCTGATTTCCATGGCGTTCTGCAAGCCAGCTCCGCTCGACTATGGGCATCCAGGGCGCGCAGCGCCTCATGAATGCATCTATGAGGCCTTCCCTTACGGCACGTGGTGGTAGGTCAAAGGCATGTTGTAGATGGAGGATGCGGATATCTTCCTCCGAGAGACTTTCAGTCGCAACCGCGGGGTAAGACTTGGCCTGATCTTCGTTGATAGGAACCGCACCTCCGAGATATTCGGATCGTCCGAGGAAAGTGGAAGTTCCTGGACTCGCATCATACGATTGAGAGTCATGCCGCGATGCGAAGGGCGGGTTTGGAGCAGCTGTGCTTGGGTATGGGGCAACTCGGTCGGTCTCACGGAGGGCCGAAGTTGGCGGTGCCAGGTGAGTGTGGACAGACGAAAGTCGGCCAGCAGACGAGTCTGATGCTACCGAAGGACGATGTTCGGCAGTATTTGTTCGATCGGCATCCCATGCCACCGCCCTGGAATTCCAAACCGCCTGCCTCGGGGATGGAGGGTGGTGAATGTCATAATGGCCGTTTGCAGCGGGAGTGCCCTCTTTTAGATCGGCAGTAGCTTTGCGCCGTTTCCGCTTGCGCTCACGGGGACTGGTACGAGTTAGCGATAGCCACTCAGTAGGGTACAGTATTGCAAGGGATTTACGCACGAGCATTCCCAGCGGTTACGGGCGCAGTTGTGACAATCTTTGCTTCCCTCGGGATAAACACAGCGTATCTGGGTGACCCGGAGTCAGCAATGTCGCACAGAAAGGGATTGGAGCGAGGTCTGGCTGCCACACCACGCGACCAAAGCCATTGTGTGGGCGTACCTTTTTCATGTTGCAGGCGACACATGCCGATGCGGCACGCAGCCGGGGTGGGCTGTCGGCCGCCATGCCGCTGGCGGCGGGGGTGATTTCTGGCTGGGAGCTCATGGCGCAAGGCCCGCTAGGATCTCATTGCAGCAAGGCAGAGCGAAAGAACCAGAGGGACAGACGACATGCTCGGCGCAGAGAGGACTGGTTAGTTGCAAGTTGGAGGTTGGAGGTCGGAGGTTGGAGGTCGGAGGTTGTGGAGGCGGCTCTGGGGTGCAGCCAACCAGCAGGTGCCGAGCTCCAATATGCGGGGAAGCGCCAACAATTCTACGCAAACATCCGGAGAATGACAAACCCATCGCGGAGGTTACAGAGTCGTCGAGGCGTAAGTATTTCTACGGGAGGGACGCGTCTAGCTTGGAGGGAAAATAACAATATTGGATTAACTAGTCTGCGCGAGATGTCGCTAGATTTTCAATGGGTAAATGCCATTCTGCCGCAAAGGAAACCCAAGGAGCAGTGGGACAAGTACCGAGTACATCTGGCAGATCTGCCACATTGCTATGTGACAGCGCGTCTATATAAGCACATCTTCGGCACAACCACAGCCAGGGGAAAGGACTGAATTGTAATTTGACATCCGTGCTAGGAACAACGACAGGAGGGCGGGGTTTGAATCAAATGGCCAAGACAATTATGACCGCCAATCCGGCCAAAGATTACACGGAGGGCAGGCTAAGGGGCGGGAAACCAGTGGATTATGATGGTAATATTAAGTAATATATGGCACAGGAGAATGGAAACCGTGCGATAGGGGGGAAAAGAATGGTCATGTTCGTCATATCTTACAGCTCCTCCTTGGGAAGAACAGAGTGTTGTGGCGGGCGGAAGTTCCCTTGCTTGAGTTGCTCGAAAGCAAGATCAAAGCGAGCACCCAGCATCCACGCGGCGAAGAGCTATAGACGGGTTAGATTGGTCATATAAGTGGGTTCAGCCATATATAGAAAACTCAGAACTTACCATAATAACCGTAACAACCATCAGGATACCAAAGAGGGCAATCATTATATACATCGTGTCGCTTCGGGCCTCGGCATCGAGCCTGGCCTGTTCAACCTCTTCAGACGTCTTCTCATGCTTAGTATTTTGCTGGGCCTGCTCAGCCGTTTGCGAAGGGAAGATAGATTCAATAAACGTTTCGATCTAGGAGATTGGCGGAACATCAATAAAAGACCTAGCATAGACAAGTGGAGATAACTAACCTTGCCGCAGGTGGCGCTGATCTTCAAGAAACTAGGGTCCTTCGGGGTATTCTTCTTATGAACCTTACGCGTGTATCGCCGGAAGACATCGCAGATGGCCCGAACATTTTGGGTAGACTCGAACATCAACTGGCAGGCTTCGCCTTTTGTGATCTTGATATTCCTCTCGAGCATTGCTGGATTGCGGAAACATAGCTCGAGTGTTGCAATCGCCATTGACTGCGGGATTGCACAGAAATTGAAGACGCTCTGTTCTTTCAGCCCAGCAAGGAAGAAAATACACTCATCTGCATGATTGAGTGCATTGAGAATCATTTCAGCATTGCAGTTCAAGGCAGCTTCCCGATGCTCAGGTTTGAACAGATCTTCGAAATCGTCAACATGCTTTGACCAGATCTCCTTTGGCCAAAAGCTGCGGTTGTCAACGTGGTCTTCCTTGACATCACGGATGATGTTTGTCTTTTGCAAAAACAAACCCATGGAGATGTAGAGCTCAGGGCGTTTCAGAAGCGCTGGGTTGGCAAACCCTGCTTCAACGAACAGACGGGTGCACCCCTCACCGACCAGACCAGCAACATAATAACAGTAAAGGTCGTATTCTTCAATTGTCTTGACTTTGGCAGTTTCCAGCTCTGCCTTGCGGCAGTAGTCGGCCATCCCGTTACCCATTTTTTGGGTGATGTCCTTTATGATTGTTTGATAGGCAGGCTTCATGTTTTTGAATTCGGTGATGACGTTATCGAACTGGACCAGCAGCTCCCGGTCTTTCTCCTCGGGGCGATTTCCATCAAAGGTCCAGCCATCCTTCTCAAGAACGTTGTAGAAGTCTCGAAGCAGAGGCTCTTTCTTGCTTAGGGGAATAGAGGTGTCATCTTCGATGGTATCCAGGCCACGCAGGATCAGGTAGAAGACGGCGACAGGGAGTAGGAGTTCTGGGTGGAGCTCCAGGATGACGGAGCTGAAGCTTCTGCTGGTGAGTTTCAAGAAATGGAAGCATTTCTTCTGAGTCTCCGTTTCCTTGCTCTCAATTCTCTCGTGCACTGGGTTATGCCAGACTTTCCTACATGGGATGTATCAGCACATGGGACAGGGCGGAATTGGAGGGGACAAGAGGACTCTACCATTGGATGATGGATCTCAGCTCCTGGGGGTGGAAGAGGTAATATATGGGGGCTGAGAGACCGACCATGGTGGCGGTAGTTGGATTGGGAGACGGGAGGATAGTTCGATTGGGAGAAGGGAGATAGCCAAAAGGAAGAGTGATAGCAGGATAGCAGTTGGAGAGGAGAGGAGAGGAGAGGAGAGGAGAGGAGAGGAGAGAAGATAGAGTCCGGGGGCGGGGAATTGGAGGAGGAGGATGGATGTGTGGATGGGGGGGAAGGGTCGAGGCGGAGGAAAAGCTGTGGGAGAAAAAAGGGAGAACTGGCCGGCAGGGAGCTGTGGCCGCGTGCGCTGATTGGCGGACTGCGCGGACAAGCTTTGTTCCGGGCGGCGCCGGAAGATCTCATCGGCCCAATCGGGAAAAGTCCCGGTTCAGGCGACGTCGACTCAACCAGGGTCCGCCCAGATCACGTGGCGGTTACGTAAAGGGTCACATGACACGCATCACATGACGCTTAGTCAGGCCGCCTTGCCCTGTTTGCGCTGTTTGCAGGCTTGGCACCGAGGCAGCCGCGCAGGATGACATCGCCGCAAAATTATTCTGGCGGCGGCAACGTGCATCAACTCCAACTTCATCCCAACTCCCCGCCCCCGCCCTTGGTTTTGTCGCCCGCTTCGATATCCACTGCCCCCGGGACTTAGCTTCTTGCCTTTGTTTTTGCCGCGTTTACTTCTCTTTTCTCCTATAGAGCCTTTGTTTTCCCGCTGCCCAGCACCGCCGTGCGCCTGTTTTCCACCCGACCCCCCCCGGTTCCTCTGCCACTGGTGCTTCCACTATGGTGGCTGATACCACCTACTACGACGCCCTCGGCGTCCCCACCACTGCCACCGAACTAGAAATCAAGAAGGCTTATAGAAAATTGGCCATCACTACTCATCCAGGTCGGTAACCCCCTCCCCCCCCCTTTGTTTGCTCCGACCCCACCATATCTAACACCGTCGCAATAGATAAAAACCCGGGTGACGAAACCGCCCACGCACGATTCCAAGCGGTACTTTGGCCCTCCGAACCCCCTCCCGTTGTCCTACCGCCTCTTCTAACAACCGAAATATTCCACAGATCGGAGAAGCCTACCAGGTTCTAAGTAATGAACAGCTACGGAAACAATACGACAAATTCGGAAAGGACCATGCCGTTCCCGATAGCGGATTCGGTTAGTATTTTCAGACCTCGCAGCGTCTTGTATCCACACCTAACAATATTGCAGAGGACCCCGCCGAATTTTTCAGTATGATCTTTGGGGGCGGCGCCTTTGTCGACCTGATCGGTGAAATCTCCCTGATGAAGGACATTACCCAGACTATGGATATCACGATGCAAGAGGGCGAGGAGGAAGATGAGGACCTGGCTGAAGCCACCAAGACTAAACTGAACGTACACGACGAGGAGCCTGCCGCTCAGAAACCCACACCTGAGAAGAGCGGCGTCGAAGATTCTTCGAAGCCCTCTCCTGGCCTACCTCCTTACTCATCGGACAACAAACAACCCCAGGGAGTGCCGGACCTAAAGGTTCCCACTTCGGAAATGCCGTCCGGTCCTAGCTCCGGCACTAGCACCCCTCGTCGCTATTTGGGCCAGCACGCACTCATGGACAAATCAGACGAGGATATGAGAATGGATGCTGCTGGCATTTCAGCAGAAGAGAAGGAGTTGCGGAAAAAGGAGAAGAAAAAGGGCCTCACAAGGGAGCAGAGAGAACGACTGGCCGCTTTCGAGATGGAACGAAGGAAGCAGCGGGAGGAACGGATCGACACTCTGGCCCAAAAACTTATCGATCGTATTAGCATCTGGACTGAAACAGACATGGGCGCAGACGTGACGCACGCGTTTGAAGAGAAAACCCGTTTGGAAGTCGAGAACCTGAAGATCGAATCCTTCGGTCTCGAAATCCTCCATGCCATTGGTACGACCTATATCCAAAAGGCCACCTCCTTCATCAAGTCCCAGAAATTTCTCGGTATCTCTGGTTTCTGGTCGAGGCTCAAGGATAAGGGAACATTGGCGAAGGAGACCTGGCACACCGTGTCCACGATGATCGATGCGCAGATGAGCGTAGAGCAGATGGCTGAACTCGAGGAACGTGGCGGCGAGGAATGGACGGATGAGAAGAAGGCCGAACATGCGAAGATTGTGACTGGCAAGATGCTGGCTGCGGCGTGGCGCGGTAGTAAATTTGAAATTCAAGGGGTGCTCCGTGACGTGTGTGATAAACTCTTGAACGACAAGTCGGTGAAGTTGGAGAAGCGGATTGAGCGTGCTCATGCCCTTATTCTTAGTGGTAGGATATATCAGCAGGTATGTTCCCGCCTCATGTCAATCAGGTTATAGACCTGCGCTAACTGATGGGTTTAATCTAGGCCCAGCGGAATCCCGAAGAGGAGGGCGATTACATGGCCTTTGAACAATTAATGGCTGAGGCCACGGCTAAGAAAACCAAGGGCGAGAAAAAGAAGGAGGGTAAAAGACCCAAGACAGAATCTTCCGCGGAGAGCTCGGTGCCCTCATAAGCAACGCAGAACGTCTCCGAAATCTCAGGATCGTCGCGAGCGTAATATGAATTGTTAATGGGTGATGCTTGTTTATCCTTTTTCACACCCTCTTTCCCCTGGTTTTCTTTCTCTTTTTTTATTTTTGCAATGTTAGAGATATATCCTCCCTCCCCTGCTCCCCCCCTTTTTTTGGCCTTTTTGCGATTCAGGCGAGATGTACTGTAGGTAGAAAGAATCGAGCTCAATTAATAAAGAGAAATTCAGTGCAGAAAGATAAACACAAAATTCTTATTTGAAACTGACAATAGTTACGGGTATCACTGGAGCGGAGAGATATGTGCTTGCGCTAATGTACCACCAAACAGGATTATCCAAAATCCAAAAGCATGCCCAAACAAACGCCATAGTAAACACTGAAACGTAAAGCATAGTGGGGCGGCGCAATGCAGCCATGTCACCGTTAGGAGCATTGATATGGACAAAAGAAAAATCAAGTATATGTCTAAGTGAGCTGGATAAAAAAGGAAAATGTAAACAAATGAGGGTTCAGTCGTGCAGGGTGACCCCAGTCGCGATAGGGCCTTCTTCTATCGGCGGGGTAAATAGCTCGGCAACCCCGATGGTAGGGCTTAAAAGGGCTCGTCTGCCTTCTGTCTCGACCCCATCTATTTCGTCAGGGGCTAGAACCCGGCCACCAATATCGACGTCGCTGACGTGAACATGATACTCAAGCGCCTTTTTGCCCTCCTGAATCAAACTTTCAGTCCATCCTAAGCAGCGTTTGATGGTTTGATTCAATTTCTGGCTGTCGACTAGGAGCTGTTGATGCTTCGCTAAATCAATCATGAACCGTTTTTCGTCGCGCGTTTGATGTTTCGGGTCTTCCCCAGCTATGCTATCGGGGGTGGAAGTGTGGCCATCGGACAAGGTAGATTCGTCGTCACTGGGATCGGAAAGTTCTTCGTTCGAGTCCCCAAATGACGTCTCGCTACGGGCGTCTTCGGTCTCACTAACAATAGAAAGGGTTCCTCCAGAAGCGGCGCGGAAGGAGTCAGTCATGGACAGGCGGCCAGATCGGCTCAAGCGACGGAAGCGGCGTAGTTCTGCACTTTGTTTTCTCATCTCACGTTCTAAAGTACGGTTGATAGCTAACAGGGAGGAGTTACTAATCTCCAAATCTAGGACTTTGCGTTCTCGGCGAGCGTTTGCCGCCAGCTCATTCATCTTGTCGACCTCGGAATTGTGAGGGGCCTCCTCCTTGGTTGGGCTTTGTGAACGAAGTGGATGATCTGTAGAAGCTGTAGAGCCAACACTAACAACTCTGGGGCTAAGATCTGGGGTTCCTGTGCCTATCAAAGATTGGGCTTCGGCTGATGGAAATGACGGTTGGACAGTGGCGTTCGGGAGTAGGTCTTGCTTTCGACGCTTCGAATATTGCGAAGCGTCCATGCTCGAAGATTTTGTGTGTGAGGAGCGTTTGGAGCTATCGACTAATAGTGGAGGACTATCATGGGGTCTAGCGGTGTGGTAGTCCCGGGTGGCACTCTGAGAAGGGGGAGTTGAAAGGTGAGGGCTTGTAGGCGTCTGGTCATGTCTGGCCACAGGCGAATCTCTAGATAGGGTAGACAATGTATAGGGCTGTTTGGATCTGGATGAAACGAGTTCCGGTGACTTGAGACGAGGAGTCCTGTCCAACGACGCGACACCTCTTAGACCTTCGCGATGGGAATCTTCGGAAGTTGTACCATCTGCATAGAGAAAAGTAGTTGATGGTGTCTGCTTCGGCAGGGATCGAGAGTCGGTGTTATACGAGGCGTGGAAGAACTTGGGCGAACCAGCGGAACTTCCGCATGAAGATGGGGTTCGAGAAGTTGCCGTAAGGAGCTGATTGTCATTCACAACACTTTTCGCTCTGGCTACTCGGGGACCCGATGCTGTATTCCCATCGTGTCTTGAAATCACTTCGTTGGTTGGCCCATGCGTTGTAGGATTGGTACCCAGCCGGGGGGCACACTGGGACGTCGTCGGGGTATCGGCAGGAGAGGAGTTGCCATCTCGTCGAGATATTCGTGGCCCGGATCGTGGGGTTATGTTCGTGCTTAGAACTGTGGGCGCTGTTGAGCCCTCGGGGCGTGACTGGCCATTTCTCGGGCCGCTCTCAGTGTACACGGCTTTGTGCGGGGTATGCGTTGGGGTATATCCCGCAAGTTTCGGGGTCAAAGGGTTCTTAGTGGGTCGAAAGACAGAGCTCATAGTCGGGGTGAAAGGCTTTGTGGGCTGGCCATTGGGATGTTTCTCAGGGGCCATCTTCGCGGTGAAGAACTGGTTCGAGGACTGCGGGCGCAAGAGTTGGTCGCGCATTATGACATCGTAGGGCTCCGAAGAGGGAGGCGACCATGATGGCCGGAGCCAGAACGTAACCGGGCGCGTTGGGAAGCGGTGAAGACGCAGTCGGCACGCAATTGTTGTTGAGCGGAGGTTCGACGACGAGTGCGTGATGCTGCCGTCATCACAAAAACATCACCGGCCAAAACAGTCCTAGCGCCAGCGATCATGTGACGATAACAACATCTGACTAAGCGAGGAGTCTTGCATGGCGAGCATCGAATATTAAGGGGATGGCGTATCTATTTTGTCGGGATGGCTTATAAATGTCTGCTAGCTAAAAAACGGCCGTTTTCTCCCGCCTTTTTCTGCTGTATCGACAACCAACTGTGCTTTTCGCTTGCTTCCACCTAATGACGGCGTTGGGCCGTCCAAGGTTCCTCTTACCGCCTCTTTTATTGTTTGCCTGGACAGACAGAAATCAAGGTGCCCGTTAAAAGAAGAATTGTCAGGCTGCTGCGGCGTCAAGCAAATCGGGCAGTCCCACATCTCCAATGGCTGCTCCAAATCAGAGGTGGGCTGCGAGATAGGATCGCCAGTATTATTGAACGGCCCTTGCAGAGTTTCCCTTTCCCGGATAGCGCTCTCTAAAGCTTCGGCTTCCTCCAGCGTCTCCGACCTATCTGGAAGCTCGAATTCTTGCTCGTCAGGTGGAGTCTTTTCATGCTCTAGAGGCTCGGAAGTTGAACAAGTGTGTCCACCACGATTTGCCGTCCCGAAAAAGTTGATATCGGGCTTCTTGGTGCTGACCAAATTGGTGCATCGGAGTCCCATCAGGCGGAGTTTCATATCCGGATTCTCTTTTTGAAGCTTCATTAGCATTGGGAGGGAGTAGCGATAAAGATCCTCCGATAAATAGATGGCCCTGGGTGGGACGACCTGGCGAGATAATACTTCAAACGTATGAAGTTTGACCTTCAGGACCAATGTTCGGCCCTTATATCCAGTACGGATCATATCTTTTTCCAAGTCTACCGCTGTTGCACGGAGCCTTTCTTGTAGGTTGGCCATGCCTGCGAGGTCTCCAAACGTGCGTTCCGTGCCCACGCTCTTTCTTTCAGAAGCTTCGGCCGGTTCTATCCTCGTCCTTCCCAGACCTAAATAGCACTGCATAAGGAATTTATAAGCCTTTTGACCAAATAGATGACATAGGACACCGCGGTGGATAAATATGTCGCGACAATGTTTTATCCCTATTGCATCAAGCTCCCTTTCGAAAACGCGTCCAACGCCATTCACTTTCCGTAATGGTATATCAGACATGAAACTCATGACGGCTGAACGGTCGTTTGGCACATAGTACTGGCCGTTTGGCTTGTTCCAATTTGAGCAAATTTTGGCTATCCGCGCGTTTGGTGCGATGCCTGCGGAAACTGTCACTTTTGTTTGCTCCAGGACCTCATTACGCAACTTCTGAACTGCGTCCTCGGGGTTAAGCTCGTTGGCTGAACAGTAGTCGGTAATATTCAAATATGCTTCATCGATACTAGCGCTTTGGAACTGCGGATCGTATAATGCGAGGATAGCACGAATCTCCTCTGCCTTTGCAGTATATTTTTCGTAGTTTTGAGGCAGAAGTATGAGATCTGGACAGAGCTTTTTCGCGATGAAGCTTGCCATACCGCTTCGGCAGCCATACTTTCTAGCGTGGTAATTGCAGGTTGTAAGAACTCCTTTCCCGACGGCCATAGGCAAATCCCGTAGTTCGGGCCTGTCCAGCTCCTCAACAGCGGCAAAAAACGCATCGCAATCAATATGTACAACAGTCTGTGAGAGGTCGCGCCCCAGCTCCAGTTCCGCAAGATACTCATCAACGCGGCGGATTTGCGCCGAAAGATCGTGCGCTTCTAGCTTTTTCTTCTGGGCGAGGATGCGTTCAATTTTGGCAGTCAAGATCTGGTCTCGGGACTGTTCATGTGTAAAGAACTTGGAGCCCTTCGACGCGTTGTATATAATTTCCGACACCTGAGAGGCGGAATGAATTTCAACAATGCTGTCCAAAGACTATATAGCTAATGGTGGAACGGTCGCCTACCTTTTGCTGGTCTACAGAGCTTTGCCCGGCTTTAGTAAGAGAGGGCCCAAGAAGTTGATATTTCAGAGTCTCGTGGCTGTCGGTGGGAGGATCAGATGGCCGCGCGTCGCTGCGATCCACAGATTTCGAGGATTCCATATTTATCGACATTGGATGAGCTCTCCAGCAGCAGAGACGGCGAATATTTGATGGAGAAGCGAAGTTGCTGTCTCGTTCGGAATCCATTTGATATTGCCCCAGTCACGTGCTCTCGCGACGCGCTAACTTCCAAGGTTGCGGCTCGTGTTGGCTTCAACCTCAACCTCAGCGCATCCAAGCCCAGGAGCTGACCACAGCCTGTTATCCCTCAACGACGTCTTTTGTTCGCAATGTGGATATTGTCGTCCGAGGGAGACTTCCTCCAAGGTCTGTTTTATTATTCCCTTTGCGAAACCAAGCGATAACTTACTGAATTTGACCATTCCATAGGCAAACGGGTGTGGCTCAAGCCGGGCAAAAAATATCTCTTCGGCCGTGTGAAGAGAAAGGGAGGTAGGTTTGGCACCGGACTCTGAAATTTCGTACCGACATCCGCTACGACATACGCTTACCTTCCCCTGTTTCCTCCTAGTCCGTCATGCTATCGACAACGCTACAATATCACGACGGCATTTGGTAATTGAGGTCGGCCACGTCAAGTCGGGGGACGGTGTATGTTTTTTTAATCCAAGAGCTCCCCGACCAGTATTCGACATTCGTGGATTTACTAACGACGTTGAAGCTCCATGTTCATGCACGGTCACAGGTGATCGTTACTGACCAGCAAACCACATGTGGCACAGTCGTTGATGGTGAATCCATCAAAGGGACGAGTAAGGAACTCAAAAATGAGGATCATTCGATTGTGATTGGGAAGTATCCATACCCACTAAGGTACCCCTCCATTCTAAGCCGCTCATCTATTCATGGGCTAAATATGTAATAGGATCAAATGGTGCCCGGTTGTTCTGACCTTTTCCGTCCCCTCTAAAACTAAAGACCCCCTAAAGCACGCGCTGTCTAGCCTTGAGGATCTCGATATAAAAACTATCCTACCCTACGTTGTTGACAAAACGACCCATGTCATCCAGAACAAACGCAATACCGCAAAAGGACTTCAGGCATTGATAAACGGAAAATACATCGTCCAGAAGTCTTACATCGAGGCCATTGTCTATGCTGCAACACCAAGTGATTTGGAGAGTGAAGAAGCATTGTGCCCCCTTGAAGAAGATTTCGATGCTAGCTGGCCTGATCCTGGGCACTATTTACCTCCCCGTGGCAAAGAGCCCACCCAGAGACCAGATACGTCATACCAGCCAAACCCTGAGAGAACCTCCGTATTCGAAGGATACACTTTTGTTTTCTGCGACGCTAGTAGATTTGAGGATTTACAAGGCCCAATCACTAACGGCCATGGCAAAGCTTTGCTCTATGAGGTTGAACGAGGGCGAACATCAGCCAAAGATGTAGTCGACTACATGAAAAAGTGTGCTGGGGTTAAGGGGCTAGGCCAATTCGATAGAAGTGGAGGGGTTGGTCTTGTGCAATTCCGGAAAGCCGATGAACATGAAGATTTGGACATTGAACTGGAAAACCAGATAGCTCGTATGACAGGCCAGAAGGTTATTGAAACCAGCAATTTTCTGGATGTCATACTGGGTAACGATTCGTCGCCGCTTATTCGCCCTCTTCCGAGAGAAAGCCTCGGAAGAGAAAGCCTTGCCGATTCAACTCACAGACCCGGTGAGGTGGAATTACAGCAGAGCCCAGAGGAAGACAATGAAGCCACTCGGGTCGATGTGAGTGATACGCAGGCAACGAGCCAAGCAACGAAACGATCTCGCACGCGTAATTTCGTTAGCAAGTTTAAGGCATTCGACGATGGATTTGATATGGACTCCATCCCGGTCTACACTCTAGAGAAGGGAGATGCGCCTGAGGAAACTTCCCAAGTAAAGCCCAGTTATTGTTTTCTCGTATACTACCCAGTAGCTAACATTTTGCACAGGGCCTCGTACCTGATTCCTTCCCGGTCCAGTCGCAGGCAAAGGAATCCTTTTCCGCCGAAGAAGATATTGTAACCGATCTCCTCCCTGGAGCCGCTGCCGCGAGCAAACTACGTCTTGCTGATGGTCGAAAGCGAGGCAAGACTACTCTACCACCAGAACACCCGCAAAAGCCCAAGAGAGCTAAGCTCAATGTCCAAGAGGCTGCTCGACAGCGCCGTGAGGCGGTCGACGAGGCAGCTATGGAACGGCAGGAACAAGAAATAGCATCTTTCCGCGCTATGACTGAAAGTGTTGATATTGATCGATTGCGAAACCTTGCAATTGTTGAGGAGATGGTGCTGCCGACTAGATCAGTACAAGAAACTGCTGCCCCCCCTAGCGATCGATACGACGAACGCTGGAATGGGCGAAAGAACTTTAAGAAATTTCGCCGAAGGGGGAATGGGACCGTTGTTACACATAGGCTTCAGCCGGTTATTGTTCCTTTAGAAGAGGTTAAAAGGAAAGACTTTGGGCTCGGCGACGGGTACTGGAGCACAAGCCAACCAAGGTCCACCTCCACTCATCGAGTCTCTACTGAACCTAACGAACAGACTCCAATCACATCACAAACCATTGCCCATGAAAAATCACCAACTCCTCCGCCTAGGATAAACAAACGATCACGGGAAACTAGAGATTCTGATAGCGACGATGGGCTGAGATTTCGCTTCCGCCGGAGAAAGGGAAGATGATTTTAATAAATGGGACTGATATTGTTTATCATTGCCATATAACTCCCCCCATTTAATTTCACCCCGTCTCTTGCCGTGGTGTTTTTCATCTCGATGGTTTCCACCGCTTTCATCTCTGTTGTAACTCTATGCAGAAATGATCATTTGCCCATCAGACCTTGGGGAACAGCTAGCTGAGTTTCTGCCAAGCGTGCTGGGCTGGCCCCTTACCATAATTCACTTTCACTTATAGCCGTGGAAAACTGAATTATCCAATTTCAACCCGCCGTGCAGGGTATCCGAGGCGCGCCAAATATTGCAACCGAAACTTTCATTCCCCTGTTCGGGGGGCTAGGAAACGGACCTGCTTTTCGCACCTATGTGATTCTCCCATCAACTACAAGTGGAATAACGAATTTGTTGGGAAACAGGTCCGCCGTATCCGCGCCAAATACAGAAGAAGCGACGTTTTGTCGAGTTAGCTGGGGCCCTTCCTCTTGCGGCCCATTGGTATATAGTCTTCTCTTCTCTAGTGGCTTTGTGCTCTGCGCCATTTCAAGGCTTGCAGAACCTCACTTCCTAGCCATTTCCTAGCCCCTGAGAAGAGATCGCCTATAACATGTTCACAGAGGTTTCTTGAAGGTAACGAATGGGAATTGTTATAGGTCTTTGTTGGCCAATGCTCCACTGGAGGGGCAGTTGATAGTGTAATAATCTTGATGTTCACCAGAATAATATTTCTCGCAAACAGAGTGTATAGTATGACATTTCTTTTGATGCATATGGACGTATCCGCATTCCTCGTCTCCCGCGTTGATGGAGTATATAAGAGCGGTCTGTCGAAAAATCTATAGGCTCTACAGAGATGAACTTCATCGGTATAGCTACTACCACTGACACAGTTCATTCTATTGATAATACCCCTAACGTTGCTTCTTCGGGTCCTATATTTGCATTTAGTTAGGTAGTCAATTCCCTACTAGCGCCCTGCGGAGTGGGTGGGTTGAATTCTAATAAAATTGGAGGATATGGGGTTGAGTTGGTTGGCTGCCCCTTAAAATATAATTTTTTGGTTCTAACCAAATAGTCCCTCCCAGCCGCGGCTCCCTTCCGACCACAAGATTGTAACCCTCTATGGTCGGATCTAGAAAATGATTAATATAAAATTAATCTTATTTGACATTGTTCACTTCGTTCCCCAAATTTATTATGGTTGTGATCGACCGCGGGGGCTGGCGTCATATTATCGTCAAAACACACACGCTACCAATGTGGCTAAAGAGAAAGATATTTGATTTGCTGCTATTCCAAGATTCAGTTGGATACATATATTTGTGATTGATTCGGATATCCATCCGTGATGATATGTGCGTACATGGAAACAGATGTGTTGGATATTGATTGATGCTTCTGGATATAGGATCCCATCTCAATGTACACATATTACCACTGCCTCAGAAGCATAGGCATCAAGCCTAGCTAGGCCCTGGTTGAATCGGCTTCCAGGAGCCGTCTGTTTCCCAAATACCCGCCTTTGTGTAATCTCCGACAGACAGGTCGCCGAGGGGCAAATATTTCACATAGGCGAAGCGGAAATATTCGGGAGATTGGCTTGCATGTCGGGTCCAGGTAAATGACGAAGTATTGGCAAGGCCAACATGACGTTGGACATCGTTGACCAAGATGTTTAGGCCTGCGTAGCTCGTAGCTAAGCTCTCCCAGGTGAATGTGATATTATTCGAGGTGATGACGGGAGATAAGATCTGTGGCAGGGGGCTGCCCTGTTTCCCATCGTCTAATAGAGCCGCCGAAGTCTGGAGGATACCATCGAAACCCCAACGGGCGACCCCATTGATGAAAAGGCCCACAAGGAATCCTTGGTACAACAAGCTCGGACGAGTTTGAAGAGCAGTCCCCGGTAAGAGTAATAAGGATAGTATATAATGATGCAGGCGCAATTTTAGCCGGGGGATGGCAAGTAGTAGCAACAGAGAGCCACAGAGGATGCCATATATACCAAGATATCGAGGAAGCCTGCCCTCAATTCTGAATGCCCATGCCTGCATAAGTGCAATTCCCAGAATGATCAAAACGATGAGGATAAGAGCGGGTATGGCACCAGGTTGCTGCTGGATATCATGGGGCGTTAAACGTTGAATGGGGATTTCATCTAGGGTATAGTTGCTCAAAGCGCCAACCCAACACGCGCCCAGCCAGAGGAAGGTTTTTTCTATCGGCGCATTTAGACCGCGAAGCGAGTACCGAACGCAGTACTTGTATATAAAAAGACCAACAAACGCCGCGGGTAAGAGACGGGCTGAAGCGAATGATAGTCCAGAATCGTAATCGGGAAAGGGAGGAGGATCGGAGGCGAGAAAAACTTGGAAATAGACAATTATGCAGACGGGGATAAAGAATGCAGCGGGCGAAGAGGTAAAGGCGGATATTAACACGGTGAAGATAACCGAAAGACCTAGCAGCTTCCACCTTGGATCTGAGCAGCTCCGAAGAGCCCGCGACGCGCGATTGTCTCCTTCAATAAAGCCAAAGGAGAGGGGGAAGCTAGAGTTGAAACTGATACTGGAGATCCCATTTCTTTCGGATGCTTGATAGTCGCTTTTCTCCCCGAGGCGTGAAACAATCCCACAGCCGCCACGCTCGTCGCGAATGATACCCGCATGAAGTGCAGCTCCGCATAAGAATGAGTCTCCTCTGTATATCCACTGGGCGTGCTCACTCCTAGGCTGGGAGGGTCCACCGACCACCAGGGGCTTGTAATTAATTTCTTCGGCGCCGATAGTATATGGATTTAGGACTTTGACCTGACGGCAATTTGCAGGACAGCTAAAGGCAAAGCTATGTTCATTAAATGGGAGACACTTTAGCCCATTAAGCCCACAGTAGTTTGTGCCAGCCCTAAAAGTGTCAGCATGGGCTCATACATGAAAAGGGGACTTGCTTACCACAACCTTGTTGTGCACTTCAGTTTGAAAGGGCGGCCGTAGCCAGGGATGTCTATGGATAGCGAAGACCCTGATAGAATCAGAGTGAACAGGACGGCCCAGACGAGATAGACGAGGAGCGCAATAACCTTTTTCCATCCACCGCGATGTCTCAAGATCCGGGAGAAGTAGCGCGCAGGCGCAGTTTGAATGCGCTCGCAGATGGGGTTGATGCGGTACGGTCGTACAGGCGTGGGGCCCTTTGCCCAATGGACAAACTTCTTCCAGCCATGATGCTGCTGGGATTGTAAAAGAGCGGGTTCCTCTAGAGTCGCTGACGATTCAAGGCTGCCTCGTTCTAAGCTACCAGAAACAGGCGTATAATCCGCTGCGTTGGGGGTTTCCAGGTCACTCATCCGATATCGCTCGCCGTTAATCGACGTAGCTCTGGAGGGTCCATTGCCCATGATTTGACGGAGCAAGCACGGACTTAGTTGAGGCAAGCTTACGGAGCCTAAACTCCATATAGGTCGACGGGACAAGCCTGATGATGGGGTGTATGGGCGGAATGACGAAACTTTTCTGTTCCACCATGGAGGCAAGGCGGGATGTTTCCAAGATTTTAACGAAGGAACTAACTAATGTGACTCACCACTCAACGCCCAGTCCCACCCAACGCCCGCCTCATCCCACTGTAAATGCCTGTAGATTTTTAATGATTTCTCAACAATGCAATTAAATATTCATATTAAAAATTAAACATTAAAAATACATGTGGGATAGTACATAGAAAATTATATAGTTAATCTAAAAAATAATTGTTGGGCCTCAGGCAGCAGCCAAAACAAGAGATGGGCAGATTTGAAATAGGTGAGCAATTTGAAACTGATGTAGTAGGAAATAATGAAGGAGTAATGAGATCTTGCTTGGGGGAGTCTGTATTGATATTATTACCATTTTAGGAAGATTGTATAGGGCATAGGGGGTTGATTAAAGGTGTAATTACCTGCTCTGTAGGCCATCTTGACTGTGCACTGCCTGCCTGGCAATTTAGCTGCACCTGGAGGCATTTTGCAGCCCTTTCTTCCTTCTCTTTTTGCTGCTGCAGGCACTTAGCATCTCATAATTTAATATTAATCTAGTACTGAGTAGCTTTTACAGCTTTTTCCTCTTCACAGTACTTAGCAAGCTCTCAGCAGGCATTCTCACACTCAACCTTCCATTCAGCAGCAACAGCCTCCTTCTATTCCTTCAAAATAGAGCATTAGAGGCAGGCATCATCCTTATAGGCTTATTGATTCATTTTTTCAGCCTCTACAGCTGCAACATTCTTATAAGTAACTTAAACTTTAGATAGTGAGAAGAACTACATCATGAAAGAATTTAACACATTAAATAGCTCTATCTGCTTGCCATTCTTTCATCATTTTCATTCCTTATTTAATGCATATTGGAGATGTTGATTTTCTATTAAGAGAATCTCTCTGTCAAGTGCCATTCTCTCCCCATTATGAATAAGTCATTAAGTATTATATAAAAATCAACATTTAGAGCAGGTAACATTCTTTACAAGGCCTCTCCATGCCCATATAGATGTTGGAGTCCACTGAGTGAGCTCTACAGAAGTTCATAGGCATTGAATTTTTATAAGAATACAGTTAGGGTTGATAGGATAGATACTAGTAGCAGTAAAGACTATAATTATATTTATAGGTGTAACAGCCTTATCTCATATCACCTTGAATAACCTCCAAAAATCACATTTTGTAGTATGAATAAGGCTAAACATGGTGCAGATATTTTCATTCAGTTGGTTTAAATAGGCCTTTACAAGCAGTCCAAATATTCCAATATCTAGTTGCTGTAAATGATGTGTAGAGTGAGAAGAAAGGACTGCAAGTAAAATATGATTTCACTCAGTATAATCAATGAAGGTTATATTTATATGAGAGGAATAGTCATTTAATATAAGGAGCTACCACTCACACTCTGCTTTAGCCTTTATATAGCAGTTAAATATAGATTTTAACCATATTAAATCATATTCATCACTGCTCCATTCATTCTCTGAAGCAGCAAAGTAGGCCTGATTCTTTATACTATTAAAATCCTCCAATTAAGTATCTTGCATATCCCTTGATTTCCCCTTATATATAAGGGCAGATGGGATAGTCATTCCATCCACATAAATTACTATTAGTAGTGAGATGAATTCACAGCTCTCATTTTGACTGCCTCTCATTACCCAGTCTGATTTGAGAGATTTAATAGAGATAATGCATTTAATCATTTGAATGAGCTCAAGAATGAAGCCTTTTTCATCAAAATTATATGTATTTTGCACCTCAATCTAATATTTGAGAATCATCTGCTGCAGCTAGCAAGACCACACAAATCAGTATATAATTTCATGAAAATAATAAATATAGATAGATATAAGCAAAAAATCAATACAAAATTAAAGAAATGACTGAAATATACTAAATTGTCTGCAATCTTCCATTTTTGATTAATATTTCATAGATATAACAACTTGATCTCATTTTTGTATTAGTTGCAGAACCACACTACCCAGTTCTTCCCTATAGAGCTTCATATAATCTCAACAATAAGATTCTTAAGGATACAAGGTATAGTAGGGAAACTGCAGTCTGCAAGTCAATTGATATAGAAGATGAGGTGTTTTTCTTTAGATTTCATGAGATTTTACTAGTGTTGTAAACTCAACCTGCAAACCCACTAGGTTTCAAACTCAAAAAAAAAAAAAGCCTTACTTGGGCAGGTTCACTTGCTGCTGATTTTTTTTTTCTTATATCAGGTTTTCAGAGTCAAACCCAATTAATTTTTTCAAACCTAATGAGTTTGAAAAATAAAGTTATGTATACATAAATTCACCCCAAAATTTAATTAAGTTATATTAATACAGTACTATTATGTGCAAGAATTGAACTTTGGTTTTATCCACTATATTAGTCTTTTTCACTGTAGTGTCAGAAGAATTATTATTAACCAAGTGCTAAAAGATGAATGAAATGATATTTATTAACTATTAATAGCTATAAATATATTAGAAGAGAAAAATATGATCTAAAATAAATGAAAAGCACTATAATCTAGGTCTACTACTCCCCTAAGTAATCTAATGTGAAATGAAATCCTCCAGTTCCACTCTTTAGGGTGTCCACTGTGAATAACAGGGCAAATCAAGCCATAATGGGGTAGTTTGAAGGAGATGATTATTATTAATCATCATCTGAAGGATAGGCTGCTGAAATGATATCACATTGTATAATGTACTTTAAGGATGATAAAGCTTTCCTGGGGGAATATTAATTAACAAGGTATTCTATCTGGGTATTATCTCTTCCTCATCCTGACTCTGAACCTCATCCACAACTTCCTTAAAATCATCAAAGTTTAATATATAATTATCTGAGAGTTCATCATCTTTCTCTTCATTCTCATTGTCTGACTCATCATCCCCCATATATACCCCATCACCCATATATATATCAGAAGGTGGGATGAACACCTTCCACATCTAGCACTAATCACCCATATAATAAAGCATGATGACTCAAATAGTTGATGATTGCAAGCAATTTTGAAGGTATGCATAGATCTAACAGGAAATCAAGAATATACATTCTAGCTTTATTATGTTGCTCTGCACAGTCAGGATGTCATATGCAATATAGGTAAGAATGGGAAACTGTGCTTATCTCTATTTCTAGTAGTTGAATAGTAATATGTTTTTCACCAACTCTAAATAATGAATTAGAACTTAAGTTCAATATAATCAGAAGAAGAAGAACATACCTTCATTGAGATACTACTTAATCTCTCATGGTAAAATTGTGGGAGAAAGATAACTTTAACTGGATAACTTATATTTACATTTACAGCATTGATTCATATTATCTAAAACCTTCTCCAGTGTGATACACCCATACTTGTGCTTCTAAATATTCTTATAGCCTTGAGAGGATGAATCTATCATTAATTCCTATATCAGTTCATCCTTATATAGTTGATACATCTTCATAAAGATACTTAGATATTCCTCATATCAGTCCACATTATCATTCAACTAGATACTATTATAGAACTTTAATGGTTTGAGGCCCAGATGAAGATATATTGTCATGACATAAAGATAGCTATAATTCCTATTAATCTTTAAGTAGTACTAGCATAACTTGATTATTACATTCTGAATACCCTTTTGAAGTCAATCATGCCAGGCACAGTGCTTTCTGGAGAGAGCATGTTTGATGGATCCAAGAAGGTCAAAAAGATGATTATACATGTGAAACACATAAGAAAGAAAGGACTTCTTTTCCTGAGATAAGCTATTTATCAGACTTCTAAATACTGAATAGATATTTATAAGATAAGTAATTTACTTCTACTCAGCAGCTAAGAAAGAGGAAGGATAGTCTATAAAATTATAATAAAGAGTAAAGTAGTTCATAGTCTTTCAAAGCTTTAGCAGCCATTTTAATAGAAGGTATGTTGAGTCCTATCATGTAAGGCAATCAGTTTGCACTGTAAGTGCTGTTGTGTGAGAGAACTCAAGCTGATATTTCTTAAAATAAGAGACTTATTATGGGGAGTAGTAGATAAATCAAGTAAACTAGTAGACCTTAATGAAAATAAAACAGTCAGAAAGATCATCAGATCTAGAAGTAAAACACTTCATATTTTTTGTAAAGTGCTACTAATATCCTCATCAAAAAGATTATCATTCAGGGCAGGATTCAGTTCCTTCTGGGTATTTATATCAATCCATTGGAAGATAGCACTCAAATATAGTTGAAATATATGTGCCAGGCAAGAGACATGCTGATTCATCCCTAACTTCTGTAACTCTAAATCAGTGAACTGTGAGGTTAACTAGCTTATTCATATTGCCTGGAAAAGTGCCTAGATGAGCATGCTATTATTCCCTGCATTATTAGTTGTATTAGTTAAGATTTAACCTCTAAGGTGATACTTATTTACACATTTTAATATAAGATTCATCAGCTCCTAATCAGTATATAATCTACAAACATGCTCAAAACCAAGCAGCACATCCATGAGTTACTAATCCTCAGAGATAAAATGACCAAGTATCCCTATGAAGGAGAGGTTTCCATAGGGTGATATTCAGCAGTTAACACTAATTGAGATCTATAAGATTAAAGACAATTTCTCCAGCTGATTCATCACAATCTTCTATGAGTTTACAAGTAAATAGTTTGTGATAGTCTGTTGAGTGAGAATCCCTAAGAATGAATTGAATGCTACCATTCAAATCAGCTACTTGAACTCTAAATGATAAATAATATTAAATAGAGTCTAAGTGGTAATGATCATCTTAACCAGCTGAGTCAGAAGATTCTTCTTATTTAGAACTGAACAGGCATTTACTTTCTAGCTAATAATCAGTTAGAATCTTAATTTAATTACAAGAAATAGAAAAACTTACATCCTCCCAGGCAAAGAACTTCATCATTTTGTGTTTATACTGTGACTCACCCTATTTCCAGGTTCAAGTAGCACACTTCTCAAGATAGCAACTAAGGGTCTTTATGCTGTGGTTTTTCAGAGTTAAATTGATTATAAGCTAGTCATAATATACACACTGCACCTTTAGAACCTCATTAGGGTATATTATTACCTCATTGAATTTCCTTCACACCTAGTTTATTCACCATGTTAATCCCCAAGCAGCCATCTTCTTGGTGAGCTTGGAATGAATAATTAGCTATTTTGTAGTCTTCTATTACTGAAGGAAATCCAGATGATTCTCCTCATTAAGAATAATATAATACTTGCTGCAATTTCCCTCAGTAACAACAACCAGCCCAGGCAATACTGCATTTAATTGGGACACATGATTATTGGTTGGTGAGCTACTGAGACTAACAGTGTTAGTGCAAGCTAACTAGCCTGAAGCTACTGAAGGTGTTTCCTATACTATTAAGCTTGAGGTGGATGGATCCAGCAATGATTGGTTCTCACTATTGGAGAAAATAGAGCCAGACAATGTGGGGGATGAAAGCATTGTGAAGGGACCACTGAAATATTAAGGCTGATAAAGCTAGAAAGGAGTTAAAGAATGAAGGAATATTAATAGATTTGATTATAAGAGAAAATTGAACTTAGATTGAATTTATTAATTAAACTCATGAGAGTATTTCAGTATTTAAGAGGATACTCTTTTTCTATCAGAGTACTTCAAGGGAAAAAATTTTCTATTAGGTTTTTCAAAAAAAAAGAGAAATATAAAGGAAAGGAAAAAGCAAGTAAATCAATCACATTGCTATTAATAGAATATATCATCTTTCTATTATTATACTACAGACTAGATGTAATTTATCTGCAAAAAAACATCAAGTAAACTTTTAAAATTCAAAGAAATTACTCTGCATCAAGATTCAACCATCATTGAAGATCCTTCATATTTGTAAAACAAATCATTAATAGCACTATTAAATCAAAGTTTAATAGTTAAAAAGCTACCCCATGTCATGATCTATCAATAAGAAATCCCAACCTAATCCTCTGATCCAATCAATCCAACTACCCTATGCATTGTAATAAAGAAAAAACCAGAGCTGAAATTACTTTATTATCTTCATATTAATATTACCCTTCAATTTTGTGCTTATACACATCTGAATTTAAATGCTAATGAGGCTACCACCCTTCCCATCATTATTATCATTAATTATAGTTGTGGCAACCTTCATTACATTCAAGGCCACAGCAGATCTCTTGGATCATTTGTTGGAGGATGTCTTTAACTTTAGATTAGCTCATCCCTTGGGGGGTACTAGCACCTTCTATTTGTGTAAGACATCCTTCAAAATTTCCTCTGACAATTCCATATAGATATGCAGCTTTAAGTGTAGAATGAGATCAGCCACAACAGCCTCAGAACTCAGCTAACTTTTATTAATTATAATTACTAGATTACTAATCCTCCCTTCAATTACCTTCTACATCCATTGAATGTTGAGTGTAAATACTTTGAGATCCTCAGCTAAATTCTTGACAGAGACAGTCCAACCAGCATTGGATAATATTATAGCATATTTTTGGATGTCCTTAAAGGTCTTATTAAGCTGATTCTAAATAAGAGAGTATGAGCATTGAGCATCCAGTATTAGATATCAAATTAAACTAAAGTTCAATTTGAAATATAATTATATTTTACTATCACTTACCTATAAAGTGAAGGTCAACCCTGACATCTGCTTTATTAGAACCACCTTTGAGAATTCATTACACAAGATATTAATGATCACCTGCTTAAATCATTGATATTTAAATAGTAACCTGAAGATAGTAGTCTCAGTCCTCAACACATTCTTCACCTGAAGATTCATAAGCTATGGATATTTACAGAGCTTATAATTAGTGACATATTGGATGTTCACTACTTGAACACCCCAGAGAGTGGTTAGCTTTATATTCTTTTATTTCTAGTTAGTATTTTATGATCAGTTGCATGAACTTTATTTGCAGACACATTAGTATGTCCTTCTCATTGAAAATTGCCATACATTCCTTGAATAGATGTATTCTCACCTCTTTGCAAAGGATAAGAACTTGTCTCCAGTGTGAATGGTTAAATTTAGAGTGATATGTAATAGCCTCAATATAATTAATTAAATAATCCTTCTAAGTAATCTTATCTTTCAGCACATCAAACTATGATCTATTAGTATTAAAATGTTGAATCAAAGTTCAATGCAACTTATCTGATCCTTAAATACTAATATTGAAAATATCTGTGCCCACTCTGAGATATAGTCCTATAGACTAGTTATTAAAGAGACTGTGTGCTCATATCCCTTATCATCTTCATTATCCATAATCTCACTGATCACATTGAACCACTGAAATATATAATACTCCTTCACAGAGTTCACAGGGATTATTTAACTAGGCTTGATTCAGAAGATAATATAGATCAGAACTTTCTTTAATAGTTCTGACATCTAAGTCTGATACTTACTTATCACTGATCACATTTTAATTGCCTCAATAGATCTACATATCATCCTCAGATAGTTAAAGGCTGCCTGATACTCTGCATTCAGAAGTCTGATAAGAAATCTGGGTCATCACATTATATAGATTTTTCCTTTATATTTGTAGGAGGAGTTCATGCACAGTAGGGTTACCCCCTTGAACCCCTATTAAAAGTACTTTTCATCAACAGAGAGATCTCTCTTGAGAATTCTCACAGTGAGATTATTCTCATTTAGGAAAAATAGAGAGCAGAGGACATCATTACAAGCAAGCATACTAAAAGAAACTAGCTATTTAATATTCAGAGTGAGAACTTTCAGTAGTGACTCTTCAAATATCAAGTAAAAGTAAAGAAAGTGGCAGTGAAATATCAGCACCCAAATCTAACTTAAGTTTAATTTTGATGTTCATAAATTCTGGATGAATTGAATTAACTCACTTCATCTATTTTTACTCTGATAATCTTATTCACCAGGCTGATGGTAAAAGTCTTACAGCTATAGAATATTAACACATACATAATGAATACTTTACATATTATCTTATTGTATAGAATAGTAGTTCAGTGATCACTATTCTTAATATTCATCTTAAATATATAGGTAATCCACTGTTTAAGAGTAATTTCATTTTTCAGAAAATTTACTCATTTTTAATCACTCTTCACATCTAACACACTCATAATCCCATAAAAGCTATTATCATCATTATTAGCTCTATAGACATCATATTTATTCACACATAAAGAGTCTAATGCATCAGCATTATTATAGAGTAAAGTGCAATCATAGATTTCAACAGCCTACATGTATGAACACTGAAAAGTACAATGATTAGTATTAAATCTAGATTCAAATTACTCCACTAGAGTAGACTCACATCTTCACTAGATAGTCTCTAATTGTACTCAATCAGTACAGTACATCTATACTACTCTGCCTTAAGAATAGAAGAAGTAGAGTTAATTTCTTAATTAATATTAAAAACTACAAGTTCATTGATGTCTTAGAGGCTGAAGTTCTGCAGATTTACAATAGCATACTTATATTAAGAATCATCTTTATATTCCTTCTCATATATCTTGTAGTAAAATTTAAAGTCTAAGTATAGTAAGATCACTTTTATATGTGTGTTAATCTTACACCACTCAACACCCTTCATTTCAAATAATAAAATAAGTTTATTCATATGATTCTCTCTAAGATCTCAGTTGCAGGCCTCATATAGCCATTCAGTATTGAAGCCTCAAATATTCACCATGATAATATTCATTAACACACAGTTAATATAGTACTTATATTTACTTACTTCAAATAGAACTCTATCTTCTACTAGGTTAGGAGGATCTTCACTCAGCAGGTTCATCATCATAGATATGTATTAGAACTAAATATGTTAGCATTACTGAGGTTAATAAGTACACATATTTATATATGCAATTTGAAGTATATATATAGATTGAACCTAAGTTCAATTTAAACTTACCAAAAAGTAGAGGATGTTGAATTCAACATAGTGTAATCTGGAAAACTGTGAAATAAAAAAAATGAAAGTTGGGAGATCCAAATGAGTGTAGTTGCTAAGGAAGGAAAAAAACAGTAAGAAGGAAGATAGACTATTCTTATATAAGACTGAGATACTCAGTGCAGTTCAGTTCATAATGCAATTTACTCTAGAAATTACTGTCATGATGATTAGGAAGGTAATAAGATAGGTAAACACCATCTATAAACTATTATAGTTACCTTGTTGTTAACACCTCTCTTACAGTATATAGAATCCAACTGATTTATTTATAGCATCTTTCTTTTTCAGTAAGTTTCATAATCAAATCTAGGTTCATTCCTATTCAACTTGGATTTGTATTCAGATATTAGTTTGTCTCTCTCATTGTTGCATTCAGATTAAATCATGATGATAGATATATATATATATATCCTCAGAT
The DNA here is from genome assembly GCA_032988205.1 of Onygenales sp. PD_40. Taxonomy (NCBI): domain Eukaryota; kingdom Fungi; phylum Ascomycota; class Eurotiomycetes; order Onygenales; species Onygenales sp. PD_40. The sequence continues at coordinate 222,543 of JANTQD010000030.1, forward strand.
AGCATTAACTATCATTTATCACTACTAATATCCCCATCTTTTCTATATGAAGTGCAATTCTTAATACAAATCACTCTAGTACAAGAACATCTATATCTATAATGTAGCTTGTCAAATAATATCATCATCTACCTCATACTTTTTGCCTTTGATAATTAATATACTCCTATTTAATGATGATGTCAATGAATGTTGCTTGTTATCTCTAGATTCTTCTTCTCTTATTTATATTAGTATGGAAAACACCAGGTCTCATGCATAATCATTCTTTATTTATTTGAACTTAAGTTCAATTCATTGATTGGAATTTTCCAGGCTTTTATTGATTGGTAGAAGATCATGAATGATTAACTATTACTACTAATTATATTATCATAAAGGCTACTTTATGGGTGTAGCTTGCATGCTACACAATGAATCCTAATTCATTGTGATGATCTCATATAACTCTCTCTGTGAAAGGGCTCCTGCATTATAATGCTTGTTTGCTCAGTTCTCCTCAGTTCAAACTGGAATTCCATCTATCTGCCTGCTAAGGTTAAATAATGACATTATTTCCTTCTTAGTCTGAAATCACCCATCCTCCATCCTTCTCTCTTCTCTACTAATAGATAGTATTTACCTTACACCTCTGGACCCTCCATCAGCATGGAAACCCTAGATACCCCACTTAGCTAACATAAGTGTACCAAGAAGAAGTGGTTCCACTATCAGACCTTTAATGGCATGAGAAACACAGATATGGAAGGTACTGCTGTATATACATCTGGTTTGATCTTACTTGCTAATGTAAGAATAGAATATGACTGTAATTCTAATTGTAGAGCTTGTATGATTAAACAGAAGATTTTATATTGATATTATTAGTTAATAGAACTCAACATTATGCTCATCTTTACTTTGCACTATCAAGCAAAATACACATAAGAACTAGAGTAAGCAATTGATATGTATAAGTATATATTTATCTACACTAACCCTTATTATTTAATGATATTACTAATTGATGAATGATATAGAGTATTAACACAAATAAAACATATTCTTTTCAAAGCCTTAACAGCATTTCTGTGCCTTAGTTTCCCATTTTTACCAGTTCTTCTATGATCTGGGTTAGATTATTGATAGCTAATATGCATTTCCACAATTTCATAAGATAAGGTAAAAAATAATGGATCATAACTTCTTCAAGGATGCTTTCACAGCCATGAATTGTATTCATTAGATGGGTAAGGAGGCAGTCAAGTTCTTATGGGCTAATAATGAGGTGAACCTCCCATTTTACATTAAATGCCCAGGCTGATATAATGTGGAGATCATGATAATCATCACCCTAAATGCACAGAATAGAGTAGAGTAGTGAAAGAAGAAATAATAGCTGATTTAGTTAGTATTTTTAGTTATAGCTTATGTTCTGACCTTAGATGAGTCTTCAGACAAAGAGTTTCAAGAATTAGGTAAGCTATCAGATGACAAGTCATAGCATCCTTTAAGAACACATAATTGAGATGAATATAGGCAAGGCTATTTCTTATCCAGGGCTAAGAATAAATATGTTGAGAAGATTAAGGATGAGAGGATGACCATATATTATAAGTTAATATCTGATATCTCAGGTTCAGTCTTTTCTTAGTGGTTGTAACTGGTATCTTTATTAGTTTGAACCTAGGTTGAATTTATTGATTAGAATCTTTAGTAATTATTATGATTTGTAGAAGTTAATGCTTTCTTATCTACTTTATAGAGTAGATAAAGCAACATCCTGCAATATGACTTAGAGGGTGAGATCTGAGTATGACAAATAATAGTATGATAAAGTCTGCTTTTTAGTTGTGACTTGCATATATCACAATGAACCCCAGTTCATTATGATGATTTTATATAATTTAACCTCTAAATATAATACTACATTATGATGCTTGTCTGCCCAGTTTTCCTCCATCCAAATTGAAATCTCAGCAAGCATCCAGCCACTATAGTTAAATAATAACAGTCTTTCTCTAATATTTCAGGATATCAATGTCTTTTAAGTTCATCTCTCAATACTATCTCTAAATCCTGTCTTTCAAGCCTACCTTTCAATTCTATCTTCCAACTCTATTTATTACTGCAGATATGAAGTCCTCCCCTCATTCTGCAATCATTACTATTAATAGGGAAAGCTCCCCTTATCCTGCAACCATCACCACTAATAGGGGAAACCTGCCCAATCCATTATCTTAGCATAGAGATTACACTATCAATGAGGACTGATTCCATCATCAACTCTTTAATTCCACATGAAAGGCAGATATTAAAGATATTACTTCATGTGTTTATCACATCATATTACTTGCTAATGAGAGTATAGAACATGGCTGTGATCTTAATTATAAGACTTGTATGATTAAATGAGAGATTTTATTCCACTACTATCAGACTACTGAATTGAATACTGTTCTCATATTTACTCTGTTTGAGCAGAGTAAATACATCCAAGGTCTGAAGAACTGTATTCACAGACATGAAAGTATATTTCTCTTTATATATAATGTTTATTTACTGATGATACTAATCTATAATCTAGTTTCTTATATTATCCATAATAACATCAAATCTTCATGTCTAACTTACATTCCCAATTCTCTCTATATGAGCTCATTGGACCACTTCCATGACTTCAGCTGGTCTCTTGAGGTAATAATTGGAAAATAGTATGATATATTCCCAAAGTTTCATAACTTAAGGGAGAGAATGGGCTATGAAGGAGCTTTCAGAGATTATACCACTATAATGAATGTAATCTATCAGGTTAGTAAGAAAGCACTTAAGTTTCTATGAACTTTTAATAATATCAACCTTCCCTTCTACATTTAACAGCCTAGCTGATATGATATGGATGGACCTGTCTTCATGGCCTCAGCTAAACACAACCAGATGAAGGAGAAAAAGTTAGCTTAATAGAAATCTGATTCATACAGTTCATCAGATTAAAATCTAGCATTACATGAGTCTTTAGATGAGGATTTCCATGAGTTAGATGAACATTCAGATGATGAGGGTTACAATGTTTTCAAAATCTATAAGCAAGTTAAAAATCAAAAGGGCTATTCTTTAACTAGATTGTCAGGACTCTTTAACTGGGGAGATCAATGCATGCATTGAAGATTTAAAGTACTCATTCACATAGAAGCAGGCAAGTCAGTATTACAATCAGAGGTAAAATAAATAGATGTAAATAAGCTTATTATTTTCAGTTATCTTCTACATAGTATTTTCAGTTATCTTATACATAGTGTTTTCAGTTATCTTCTAGATAGTTAAAATTGAACTTATATTGATTTTATACATCTTCATTTATATGAATATTTTACTAAATTCAATATATATCTATATCACATGACATGTTCTACAAAATTGTGCATATACCTTCTGAAATATGCAGGCATAAATATCCATTTTAGGTAAATTTAGCAATTGAATTCACACTAGCCCTTTAAGGCAACCCATAGCAGGTCAAACAGGTTGCTCTGTTCTAACCCACTAACCCAACTTTTCAGGTTTAGTCAAACACACCCAACCTGTGAACCCATTCAGGCAGGTGCTCAAGGCAGTTTTTCAACCCAAATCCAAAAAAAAACAACACTAGATTTTACATATAGAAAGAAGCTATATCAGTTCTGGACATCTAAACACCTCTGTAGCACCAGAAGAGTGTTGATCAGCTTATGCCATATTTCTCAGCTGTATGGGAGAAATTTGGTGCCTCTTGCAATTCTAAATCACTAATCATGGCCTGAATTGAAGCTTTGTAGCTCATCCTGAGGGTGGTTGAAGATAGAAGGTTGAAGGATGAAAAGGTGGGCATTGGGTGGGACTGGGCGTTAAGTGGTGAGTCACATTAACTAAGTTTAGTTAGTTAACCAGTTAACGAGTTAGTTATTTATTTGCGCAACGCGGTCATCATCGTACCTAGGTACTGGCTAACTAGTTATACGAGAGAATGTGGGTATCTCATGATGAAGCTCTCTGCCAGCACATGCAGCAATCCAAAAGTCTCAGCGAGCTGTTCCGGAAGGGCGTTTAAGAATCAAAGTCTGCTCTAAGAGAAGACGAGTTGGTCACCAGAATTAAGCTAGGTTAGCGATGACCGTATTGGTAGCCAATCGGAATGCAGACTCGGCGTAACTATTCCAAGCTAATTAGGCGATTGAAACAAGGACTGCGAGTTTAGACCTTCGCAGTTTTTTGATATACCAGCCGCGACGTGGGCTACGTAAGGGGAGTTCGTCAGCACTCGGATTCCGGGGCGGAGTTTCGAAGGATTGTCTTCAGTATCGCATCTCTACAACTACATAAGAATGGCGTCCGACCCGTTGCGCTGTGTGGAGGTAATTCCTCCTGACTTTATCCTTCTATCAATATTTGTATTTGCTCCCGCCTTCTATCCTACCCCTTGATTTACAATGTTAGCATCCCCCCTATTCTTCTGCATTGCTCTCCTGGCCTCTACGGCATTTGCCTCATCTTCAACCCACCATTGTCGATGTCGTCCACACCAAGCATGTTGGCCATCGGTCAGCGAATGGAACGCGCTGAATGCCTCTGTTTGTGGCAATCTTATAGCTGTCGAGCCTGTTGGCTCTCCCTGTCATGATCCTGTTTTTGACTCGGCTGCTTGTGCTAATCTCGCGACGGTAATGAATAATTCCACTTGGAGGTCGTCTCAACCAGGTATGGAACACAACTTGTATTATTCTGCTACAGCAAACACAGCAGCTAACCATTCGCTACTAAAGGAGCTGTCCAATGGACAAACTGGGAGGCCAGACCGAAAACAAACGAAAGCTGCCTGATTGGAGTCAATCAGGCGGCGCCATGCGGCCAGGGAAAAATATCGCTATACTCTGTGCTGGCCAACTCCGAGGACCAAATCCAACAAGCCGTGCGTTTTGCTGGGAAACATCGCCTTCGTTTAGTCATTAAGAATACTGGTCATGATTTTTCCGGACGCTCCACGGCACCCGAGTCCTTGCAGATATCTATGCATCTCCTAAAGGATATTGTATTTTCAGAAAGTTTTGTTCCGGATGGCAGTCCTGATGGCCAAGAAGACGAGGGCCCATCTGTGACAATAGGTGCCGGCGTCCAGCTCGCTGAGCTGTATGAGCAGCTTGCCGGGAAGGGACATATCGTGGTAGCAGGCTATTCTCATGGGGTTGGGGGGGCTGGTGGATATATCCAAGGAGGTGGGCATAGCATACTGGGCCCCTGGAAGGGGATGGCCTCGGACAACGCACTGCAATTCAGGGTCATTCTAGCTTCGGTACGTCGACAGGCCAATCGTTGCAAGTCATTTGGGACGTACTATATCTAACGTATTTTCAGGGAGAAATCGTCATTGCGAACAAATATCAGAACCAGGATCTCTTTTGGGCATTGAGAGGAGGGGGTGGAGGGACATTCGGGGTCGTTGTTGATGTCACTCTTCGAACATTCGCCGATGTACCGATTGGAGTTGCCAATATTAATCTGAAGCGAGACAGCCAGGACGAGATATACTGGGAAATGGTCAAATCAACTCTGCGATTCCTACCAATTATTAGCGGCGAAGGTCGTTCTGGCACTGTCAGAGGAGTACCAAAAGCACCTACTACTGATGGGCTGTCTACTACGGCGGACCTCTCCATTCAATTGCACTTTGTTAACGAAACGTCCACCAAAAAAGTACGCAGTCTCCTTGCACCACTAACGGATAGTTTGGGCCACAACTCAGGGGCCCCTATCGACATGAATATTACAATGCATCCCACAATCGGCAAATTCTACACTTCTGTTTTTGAAGCACCGGATTTCACAGGAGCCGGCAGCTTCCTCCTCTCTCGTCTAATCTCCAAACGGTTCCTGGAGACACCTGTCGGACCAGGACAATTGTCGGAGGCGATCAATAAGCTGGGTTATAGCAACTTCGACACATTCGCTATCAGCTTTGTTGCAGGGGACCAGGTTGCCCGAAACGCTGCAATCGTTGACAGCGCATTGAACCCAGCATGGCGCGACGCCCTCATCCATTTGATGCTTGTCCGCGGTTGGTTTGGGGACAAGTCGTTTGAAGAACAGAAGGAATGGCAGGATGATATCACTTATCGCCAGGAGCCAATACTTAAATCCCTTGAGCCAGGGCAGATGGGAGCGTATCTCAACGAGGCGAACTCACAGGAGCGGCATTTCCAGCACGAATTCTGGGGCAGGAATTATCCTCGGTTATCTGCCATTAAGAAATTGCATGACCCTCATGACCTGTTCATTACACGCTTGGGCGTCAGGAGTGAGTACTGGGATGATGAGGGACTTTGCGCAAAAGAATAATTGTATTCCTAACCTAACCGACATGACAGTGTCAAAGCAATAGAAATGAGATGCTCTTAGAGATAAATTAGTAGCTGAAGAGAGTTCATAATGGCTTGTAGCTTTCTCGCCAATCCGTCCTGGAGAAACAGCTGGCAGTTGGGCAGGGTCAAAGGGATCAACCCTTCGGGCCCCAGCCCATAGCCTTACGGCTTTCGGTTGTTAAGGGGTCGGCGAAACGAGGACTGCGCTGTGGCCTGCCTTTGTCGAAAGAGTCTTGGAAGTTTTTGGATGGCAGCTACCACTCTAACTCGCACATCCTTCACCTTTTGATTTGCCATCTTTTTAAAAATACCTTTTTGCACATGAGCCTCTCAGTGTTCAAAGGGGTTGCAGAGCTAAGCTCAAAATGGAAGCCCTATAATAGGCAATTTACAAGCACATTATAGGCTTAATTATTATTAAATATTGTAAGGGATTGCCCATAGGGTAGGGTATAAAGGTTATAAAATAATGTGAGGAAATATAAACATATAATATGAAGGATTAATTATAGTAAATATAGAGATAAGAATATAGTAAAGCTCTTTACTAGCTTTATAAAAATAGAAAGTTAATAAAAATTATATACATTAAGATCTCAGATTCATTTAAATAAGTCTTATGTAAGCCTCTATCATTATGATTTCTAAGTCTTTTAGACTTATTTCTTTAAAGACTTTCTAGCCTAGTAGCTTTAAATCTTCACCCTGTGAGCCTATAGTTCTCATAAATATATTAATATATAAAATATAAAAACAATATATTTAATTCTTTAATATAAAAGTATAAGTTAATTAAGTGAAAAAAGAAAGAAAATACCTTCTTAGTAGCTAAAGATAAAGTAAAATACTACTCTGATAATTATCTAGACTTTAAGAACATTCTAAGTAGCCTTTAAAAAATTTAAAATAATTATTAATTTAACTTTAAAAGCTACATTATAAAGAATTATATTTTTATACTTTATATTTATAACTTGCTTAAATTTTATTTAATCTCTAATTATAAAAAACTTCATCTTTATATTTTATATTTATAGCTCATCTGAACTTCATCTAATCTTTAACTAACTTTCTTCTTTAATTAATTTATTTAGTAATCAATCAGATATATACTCTCATCAGCTCATTAGATCTTTACTTTCAGTACTTAGTTTAATTATTATTACTATAACTTCTACTTTACTTTCCTCTACAATCTAATCTCAGTAGTAATTAACATTATTAGATTACTATTATTCTTTTATTTATTAGATAGAGTTTACTACTACCATTCACCTTCTTTATCTGATATATAGCTTTTTAAAGACAGGAAACTCTCCTTTCATTACTTTCTAATATATTATATTAATTTACCTCTATAATCTTCTCTTTCAATAATAACACTCTTTCATCTTTATCTCTCTTTAATAATATCTGGGGAATCAGTCCTATTTATACACATTTACTTCCTATTAATTGACTTGTTAGTAAGAGAGTCTCACAGCTTACCTCTAGTAGTGCATATTTTTTTATTTTAAGCTACCTGATTTCATTGTCATTAACATCCAATTCTCATTAAATTAGAGACTAATAGCTTGTTTTACTATTATAACTTTAGAATTTCTAATATCTCTTATTATCAGTAACCATTAAATCCTAATATTAGCTTAATTTATATATAACTTTTATAATCCACTACAGTGTATGTCTTCTGAATGTCTTCCACTCATTCTATAATATCTTCCTGTGAAGAGCTACACCCTTATATCCTATATTCATAGCTTGCTCAAACTTTACTCAATCTCTAACTATCTAATTAGATACCTCTGACTGGGCTTTCATATAAATATTTATTTGCTCTGACCTCATATAATTCTCTTCTACTTATATTGTATGATCTTATGATTTCTTTTTCTTTTTTCTTTCTTTCTCTAGTAATTACAATTTTGATTCTAATATATAGCTTGTACAATTTATTTATTAGAGTGCACTTATTACATTTTATAATTACTTACTTCATCTCTTCTTAGAGATTCTCATTATATTTGCCCTCTAAATGTGATTTATATGTATAGTAAATTCTTCTAAATATAATCTATATGTATAGTAAACTCTTCTGAAATTTAAAATATAACTCACTCAGCTCAGCTCTGCTGGATGATGTGTCAGTAAAAGGCCCTAAAGTTCTAATAGTTTATATTAATATCTTATGAGATTTTTCTTTAAACTTTCTGAATCCTTCAAACTCTCTGAATTCAAATAATCTTTTAAATCCATCATAAATATAAACTCTCTATGTGAAGATAACATCTCTCCTCAGGGCTCTAATGCTAAATTCTGAAACTTTATTTAATAGCTTATAAATAAAATTAATCTTATTACTAAATAAAATCATATATCTATACTAACTCTAGCTTCTATTCTAACTTCTACTCATCTAATTGCTTTTTTTAAGAACTTCTCAAAACATCTAAAAGAAAAACTTACTATTCTTAAGAAATTCATGGGTGAATAAATTACTAAATATTCTGCCTAGTGTCTCAGTGTGGAGGTTAAGATTATTTTGAATAATCATATGATTAGATCTCTTACTAATTAGATCTAATATATCTATACTCAACTCTCTGGCACTGCTATCATCTAATTCCACCCTTAGATGAAGATTAATATCAAGTTTATTTCTATAACCTCTGATATTATTCTTAATTAGCTTGATATTCTTTTCTCTAACCTCTTAGTAGCTTAGAAAGCCTTAATCTAGCTACATAGTATTATAGTGGGGATTCACTATTGGATCAGATTAATTTTTTGCTGAGGCTTTCACTACTAGGCACAGCCATAAAGATAGATATTTTCCTTTCATAATGAGACTTCATCTGTTTGTTTGTTTATTCATGGTTTTCTGATGCATGTATATACTTCTTTAAGATAGATTTTTTGTTTCTTTTGTGTGTTACCTTATCATTCTATTACTATATTATTTTGTACTATAAATTACTAATACATTCCTCTGCTTTGACATTAATATCAATTCTTTTCTTGTGTTTGCTGCTGCCCTGTTTGGTGCTGCCTGACATGCACATCCTGTCCTCACTATATTGATGCACATGATTGGAAATTATGAATGGATGAACAGATAGCAGTATTAATATAGATAATTATACTGAGTTTCTTTCCCCTTTTTCCTTTTCTTTTGTTGAGTGTGCTGCTCAATGCAATTCTCTTATTTCAGTTTATAATAGGCCTATTTGGTTGGAGCAGGCCTATAGTTTTGTAGCTGTATCAATGATAATACCACTAGAAGAAAACTTTGAAGAATGGACCCACTGAACTATCAAATCTAACAAGCTATTCCTTAATAAATGTAGACTCTAGTGAGAAGAAAAATCTGCAGTAGATCTTACAGTTTCTTCTCTTTCTTAAGTTCCTAAATCTTTACCTGCAAAAAGATATAGATATTACTATCATTATCAATCTGTTTCTCATTTATGAATGAGAGCTGCTTGTCTATTCATTTCTCCATTAATATATATCTTCTAAATATACTCAGTCAGATTTCATCATATATTATCATACTCAGTCAGGAAAAGCATCAGCTTCACCACTAAAAATCAAGATTAATAGTAAGAAGATGTCTGACTCTGCTAATTCCTCCTCAGGCCTACTAACACCTAGCAGTATCTTACCTCCTGAAAGTAGAATGATTTATTAGTAACTTATTATACTCATACTAATTCCTGAATCCCTTGGAGCCTTCTTTTTTAATAGGAAAGATGTTACTCAGTTTATCAATCAGTTTGATGCCATGCTGAAGCTGCACCATATTCCTGAGAATAAAGCCTTAACTGTGTTGTACAACTATTATTTTATAGAACTACAGGGCCATGTAGATTAGCTGATAAAGGACCTACAAATCTGAACTAAAGTTAAAACTAAATTGATATTAGAGTTCTGGCAAGATGATATTTATTAGTAAATATACAATTAGATCTATCTAAATGCTCTATCTAATTTTAAATGATCTTTCAGCTGAGACATCCTCACTTTCTGCTACTAATTCTGTGCTATTACTGAGCTACTGATTAGCTAGAATGAAATTCAGAAATCTCTTGCCTGCCAGTTATTCTTATAAGGTCTGTCTGATGGGGTCTATAAGAAGGCTTTTCATAAGGCTAGGTTTGACTAAAATAACCCATCTGAGTGGAAAATTTTGAAGGTTTGTGAAGCTACAGTGAAATCTCAGAAAGTTAAAGAAAAGATGATCTAAATGATCATGCCTGACCTGGGTTCTCATATGATGCTACTTACTTAACTACCTTCTATTTAGCCTATCTTCAATCTACTTATCTTGGCTGTGTTAAGACCTTAAGTGGCTCTTTCTGCACTACCTACTTCTTCTGATTCAGCTTCAAGGAATTTAAATGATAGTTTACTTAAGTCTCTCATTAATCAGATAGATGTACTGTTGCTGGCTATCACTGGGTTTTAATAATAAGAAAATATATAACAGCTAGTTATAGTGCTATATATTCTCATCAATCAAGAATCCATTGATTCTACTCAAAATCTCATAAATGTTTCCTATTATAGAATACAGTGTGGCCCTGATAATCCATATCAATCTAGGTCTAAAAGTATATCATAATATGATCACTCTTCTTATGCTTATTAGAGCTGCAGCAACTTATCTTATATGCTTCCTCAGTGCCTTTAGATTGGTGAACTAATTGACTAAGAAAAGATCCATTGAAATAGAATGGATAAATACTTTGACAGATATATGATGCAGTATAATTTAAAGATCAATGTAAATTAGTATGAATCACATATCATCATCATTAAGCATACTCTTAAGTAGAGATTTACACCTCTTATTATTCTAATAGTAGTAAAACTCTGTAATAACAGCAGCATTCTTATTTCCTCTGACAGTAGTTCATTACCAGTAGTCAATTTTATCAGTATATGTAATGTCAGATTTGAGAGTGGGGCAGAAGAAGGCAACTCAGATAGTAAGGTAGAAGGAGTTGCTAGCATGATGGCTGCTCAGGCTGCTACTGAAAATAGTAAGAGTAAAGAGTTAGATGCTAATAAGAATTAATCTACACTCTCTAACTGAATTGAAAAGAAGAAAGCCCTACCTTCCACTCATTCTTAAAGAACTAGTTGCTATTCAGATAGCTTCTAAAAATTAATTTCATTTACTAAGAACATCATCTCATCTTTATCTGATCCCAATAAATTACAGACCCTTCTTAATAGCTAACTACAGGAAGAAATGCCAACTCAGCTGATTGATGAAGCTGTGCCTGATGCTAAGATAACTAAAGTATCTAAAATTTAGAAGAAAATCATTCTTCATCATCTCAGAAAATCTAAAGGTTCCAAGCTCTTTATTGAAATGAAGGATAAGGAGAACTATGCCACTATAACTTAGACTATCTTTAAGAAAATTATATATTAAGAGATTATAGAAATTTAGCTTAAGAATATTATAGCCTGCTCTGCTCAGCTGCAGCAGACATTCTTTTAGAATCTTTCAGCTAAAGTTTAATAATATATGATTAAGAAGGAATCTACTAGAGTCTCCTTTATTTAGCTCTTCTACTATATCTCAGAATATGATTCTTAGTGGAACCTAGTATCTATTAGCTATATTAAGTTTTCTATTAGTATCAGAAAGGGTCAGACAGAAGCTATATTTAACAGCAGGATAGAGATCAACTGCATGATGAAGAGTACTACCTTAAGTCTCAATCTGATCATCTAGAAAGATACTCTCAAGCTAATTCTTAATGTTAATGATTAGTATAGTGACATCATTGAAATCTATAAGAATATCTTAGTTCATATTAAATTTATATTTATATCTTAAACCTTCTTCATTCTAGAGTATGGTTCCCATGAGTGCATTCTAGGCTATCCCTATGAAAATATAATTTAATTAGTATGATAAATAGATAATGTGGGTGATATCATCATCATAGTTTTCAACTTAGATAATGAGACTAATCAGATGTTCTTCCTTGACTATTCTCTAGAAGATTATGATAATAGATAGCTAAATAATCTTTATAGTAAGTATTAGTTTTTAAACTAGAAATACTAGATTCAACTGATCTTTATAATGATAGTAGTAGATAAAGAGATGAAGTCAGAGTTAGCTGCATCAGTGTGATAGATAGCAGGATAGAAATTCTACCACATAAGAGTAATAAGAGAGAATCTAGCTAATTATGATTTCCCAGCCTAGGGCTGATAAATGCCTCCAGTCAATCAGAGGCTATCATTTAATTGCCTTAAAAATCTCTACTATATATTTCTACTATTTTATAATAGTATTTTCAGCTATTCTCACATGCTATATTTTCTTTCTTACAGTACTCTGTCTCTGAAATTCATCAAGTTTATAATATTTAACTGTACAACCTTCCTCTCTATGATTCTACTGAGTCTTCTTCTCAATCTTACCACCTAATTATCATTATGTTATACAAGTGAAAAGCAGATAAGATTCAGCCTCTCAATACACTAATAATAGATGAAGGGATGTCTAGTAGGATAGATTAATAAAGAGAGATTCATTAGAAATAGTACTAAAATAATATTAAATCTATAAAGAATTTATCTTTACTTTATAATCATCTAATTATATCTTATTTCTCAGATTGCCTGTGCAGCTCTCACCTCACACCTAATAGAATAAAAAAGCTTCAAATTGAATCAATCTTGACACTATAGAAATGTAAGCTACTAATAGAGATCTTACTCAGATAGGAGAAAGTATTAGTATAAAGCTTTAATAATTATAGAAAACTGACTGAGGAGGTCTCTTCACCAATCAAAATTCATATTATTAAATATGAGGTGTGATAGGCTCCTAAGTTTCCTATTCCTTAAAAATTACTATTAATAGTTATAGAGATACTTTGCAAGTAAGTTAATTCTAGCATCTTTAAATACTATTATGATCTATATCAGAATAAATAATTCCTCATTAAGAAGAAAGAGTTCAGAAAGTATCAAATCATCAATATCTATATGGATATGAATGTTATTACAGTTTGAGATACCTATATTTCTCTTAGTGCTAATATTTTTACAGAAGATTTTACTGAGCAGATTATCATTAGTATGATGAATTTCTTTTCTAGATACAATCAAATCATCTTATATAAGAATAGTTACAATATGATAGCATTTTAGACCCTAATTGGCCTCCTTTATCAGACAACATTGCTATAAGATGCTACAAATTTGATAGTTACTTTCTACCAGGTCATAGCTTGCATTCTTTACTCAAATATTCTCCATTAGGTAGATAATTTCATGAATGATATCAGCATAAAAGGTCTATAATCTTAGTATAATAATGAAGAAATCATACTAGAAATTCACCAATTTATTTTAAAGTATTTTCAAAATTTGGACTAGACCCTGATCAGCATCAAGCTCTCAAATATATACATTTAGATTGTAAAATCTGAGTTCAGCTGCTTTAGCATGGTTCTTATTGAATATATCATCAATATTGATAGATACCACCTTAAAACTACTAAAATTATCAAAATCATTGAATGGTCTGAATCAACTGAGATCTCTGGAGCTCATACTTTTATTAGTATTTATATGTATTATCACATCTTTGGGTTTCTATAAGGGAAATTTATAGTAAGTCTTAACATTAAATATTACCTTAATTCTAATAAAACTATATCCATTTGAAAGCTCTTATCTCAAGGAATTGAATGGTATTACTCCCATTGTGATCCAAGTTGTTTTCATGGAGATATTATGGACTTAAAAGGTGTCACAGTAATGTCATGGAAATGTCATGGAAATGTCATGGAAATGTCATGGAAAGTAGTGCCTATTTAATTCAAATTACTATGACACCCTACCATCCTGTCATTGCCATCCCCTCATTGCTATCCTGCCATTACCATTCTGTCATTGCTATCCTGCTATCATCATCCTGCTATTATCATCCTGCTGTTGCCATCCTGCCATCACCATCCTACTGTCATCATTCTATTATTACTATCTCACTATTATCATCCTACCTTCACCATCCTGTTGTGACTCATTATCATCCTGCTGTTACTATCCCCCCATTGCCCTCCTACCATCATCATTCTCTATTGCCATTCTGCTGTTACTATCTGCTCATTATCATCCTAAGATTACTATTCTGCCATCACCATCTGCCATTGCCATCCATCTCATCATTTAGCCTATAAATTTATAAATATTTCTCTTATTATCTCATTAGAATACTAGGAAAATATTATATTCTTTAATAGAGATAGGGAAATATTAGATCATGAGTAGGTAGCATGGTTCTATTGAATTAGGAAATGTAAGAATTCTGTACCTAGTACATATTTGTGGGTTATGCTAGCTCAATTGGGAACAGTAGGAATTCTGCATCTAATACATATTTGTGGGTTATACTAGCTCAATTGGGAATAATAGGAATTCTGCACCTGGTACATATTTGTGGGTTGTGCTAGCTCAATTAGGAATGGTAGGAATTCTGCACCCAGTACATATTTATGGGTTATGCTAGCTCAATTGGGAATGGTAGGAATTCTACACCCAGTACATATTTGTGGGTTATACTAGCTCAATTGGGAATGGTAGGAATTCTGCACCTAGTACATATTTATAGGTTATACTAGCTCAATTAGGAATGATAGGAATTCTGCACCCAGTATATATTTATAGGTTGTACTAGCTCAATTGGGAACAGTAGGAATTCTGCACCTAGTACATATTTGTGGGTTATGCTAGCTCAATTAGGAATAATAGGAATTCTGCATTCAGTACATATTTGTTGGTTGTGCTAGCTCAATTGGGAACAGTAGGAATTCTATACTCAGTATATATTTATGGGTTATCAGGTAGGTCACACCAGTGTCTGCCTTCAATTAATATGCATCATTCTATGTAAAGTAGGTTGTGTTGGAGCCCTGACCATAAGGCCTGTAGTGTGTAGCTCATAAACATATGATCATGTGACTCTCTGATCATGTGATCCTACATCCTTACTTGACATATCTAGATAGCTGTGCACACCACTTGAATGTAAGACCTTAAGCTTTCCACACCATCAAATTATGGCTCCTATGTTTTCTCAAAACATCATTTTTCAACATGCAAATAACTGTTAAGCTTCCCAGGCACAGGCCTGGTTAAAAGAACACTGGATGTCAGCCAGAAATTAAGGGAATAAAGCTGCTGATAGGGAGGAATCTTGAGAGTGATTTTTAGTGGAGAAAGATAAATGACAGGTGAGAGAAGTAGCATATAGAGTGCAATGAAAGGTAGAGTAAGAAGCTCAATCTTAATTGTGTGTGCTAGGAAGCTTTAACTCTCCTGAGCCTGAAGAAGGGCTATTTACACCTCCAGACACAGCTAGAAAGATTCAGAGCAATTTAAACACAATGGATATGAATACATAATAATAGGATGGCTTGAAAGATTATGGCTGCAGCTGTGACACTACTCTACAGGCAGATAACAGGGGAACTATTATAAATAGGAAGACTATTATGGATAGGGAGTTCATCATAAAGAACTACAAGGAACTTGCAGATAGTAGTTTACCCTCTGATGCTGTACTCTCTCTCATTAAAGATATACTAAAAGACTGTCAGAAGATGTATATTTAGGCTTGAACTGATTTAGTTGCCTTAATTTGTTGAATGCCCTCTATCACCTACACTTCTCACATTAATTTATATGAGAGCTTCTGTTGAGACTATAAGAATGTCAGCATTAAAATTACTGAGAATAATAAGCTTGCTGGAGACTTGAACTATACAATCTGGAGAAATGTATTTAAAATAAAGATAATCTTGATTCAAGCTGGTGACATCATCTTGAAGTGTCAGAAGGAACTACCTGAGGAGATTGATGAGGATAGTGCTGAGGTAGATATCTGAAGATACAAGAGATATCATATTTGAGAGGCCCTGTATGATTCTCTCAAATAAGATGTAATGTTGAATACTCAGGTGGTGATTGCATCTACAGGTAGCATGGAAGACCCTGTTGCCCTGTGAGACTAGCTTAAAGATACTTATTAGATGCACACAGAGAACTTACAGCATAAGCTCTTCCAATAAATTATGAACATCTTAATTAATGAATGTGGTGGTGACATAGTCATTCATGCTACAAACTGACAAAAGGCCATGGAGGACTTAATGCATTGAGGCTGGCAGCTTTCAGATAGCTTCCTCTATCAGTGATTCCTTAGTAGTCTTAATAATCATGCTATGTATTTTATGCAGAATTTCTTGAAGGATAACTGTCATAATCATCTGAAATCCTATCTCCTAGAATGGGACTTGAATGACCTCATCAATAATCTTGTATGTCAGAAAACTATTATCAACACTGGCAAAGAGAAGGGTCTCAAAGCTAGTGATAAAAAGAATGATAAGAAGAACAACACTAAAGATGATAAAAAGAATGAGAAGGATTCAGATTCATTTAATTCATCTGGGCTTTGGAATGTAGTAATAGCAGCCAATCAATTAGATTGTCTCATTGGAATTAATATATCATTAAGAGTGTCATCAGATGAACTATCATCCTGAAGTGAGTAGCATGATACAGTTCTTATTTGAGAGGATTTTTGTTGAGGCTCATCCTCATCTGATGAAAAAGTAGGGGCTGTTGAGTTCACAAACCCATTTAATTGAGATTAAATGGTCTGATAGTGAATGCCTTAATGGGTGGATTTGTAAGTGCTGGTGTTGAAATTCAATAATGCATCTTATCTGTTCTGAATGGTGTGTATGTAACTAACTGAGAGCTATGAGAACAGTGTGAGTAGATAAAGGAGATAGAAGAAATAGAATAAGGTGATTTCTCACATTCAAAATGTTCCTGCTGATGAGCCTCACATAGTAGGCTAAAGAGTATGAGTCCTTCACCCTCTTAAGAATTTCATTCATCTTGGAATACCTAGGGAGAAATCAGTAGTTATCTTCATCATTAATAACAGGTAAGACCACACCAAGCTTTAGCAGCTCATCTGGTTGCTGATCACATCCTTACTCATTCAGTATATTTACTGCTGTGAACTGGCTTAGAATATTTGTAGATAGCTTTAGTATCCCATCCACTGAGTTATTATTAGTAGAAACACTGGAGACTCTCATGGTAGAATGATAGAGTTTAGGGGGGAGAAAGAAAAAATGCATCTACTTGTTGAGTCCCCTTTAAGTAGTGTGTCTCAGTTTTAATATAGGTGAAGTTATATATCTAGTATATCCATCCATGTGTGTAGAGCACAATGGCCATTGAATGTTGCTTGTTGAATAGTTGAAGAGTTAAAGTGTTGCTCTAGGCTTGGAAATTTGAGTTGAATCTTCACATGATGATATTGCTATAGCTTAGTCCTTAATGACTCTGAATATTCAGAACTCCCAGTATGCAAGATATTCCTGCCATTTTCAAGCATGGTGATATTACTATAGCTTAGTCCTCAGTGACTCTGAATATTCAGAACTCCCAGTATGTGAGATATCCCTACTATCTCCAAGCATGGCAATGTTGTCATAGCTCAGTCCTTGGTGATTCAGAACATCCAGCCCCAGTACAGAGGATATCCCTGGCATCTTTTTGAAATCAAAGGGTGAAATTGAGGAACAGTGGGTACACTTCTGACACTATGGCCAAGGAAAATACTGTCAATTTAGAGTAAACAGTTAGAGATGGTAATGTCATCAAAGCTGAAGCTACAAAGGACTATTCTGACCTACTATTTGATTTACTGTACACTTTCCCCTCATAGAGAGCAGGCATCTCAAAAGAAGAGCACACAGCACCTCCAGTGAGAAGGAAAGTGTATAAAACCTCTATAAGATAAAGGTAAGTTCTGAGAAGAAAAGTGTATAAGTCCTTAAAACAGGAGGACATATATATCATGCTGTGGGGGGGTAAGGTATCCAAAATAAAAGGAAAAATCCAAATAGGGAAAGTAAAAGGGGCTTAATAACATAATAGATAAAATAATATCAGAGAATATAGGAGTTGTCAGAACTGTGGAGGCAAAGGTTGTTAACATAGATGATTATAAAGATGCTATAATGTAGAATCCAATTGATGCACTGATTTTATGGAGTCAATTCACCTCCTTAGTACATACTTCATAGTAATACTGCCACTCAGGCTCTTCCCTGGCCTTAGTGAAATTCCAGTGGTGACTAGGATCCTCCATTCAAGCAGTATTCTCAACATCACTAATCTTGGGTGAATCTGGGCTTGAAGGAAGGAGTGGAATCAGGGGAATTAGTAGGGATATAATGTGACTCACTACTCAATGCTCAGTCCCACCCAATGCCCACCTCATCCTGCTGTAAATGCCTGTAGATTTTTAATGATTTCTCAACAATGTGATTAAATATTCATATTAAAAATTAAATATTAAAAATACATGTGGGATAGTACATAGAAAATTATATGGTTAATCCAAAAAATGATTGTTGGGCCTCAGGTGGCAGCTGAAATGAGAGGTAGGTGGATTTGAAATAGTTGAGCAATTTGAAACTGATGTAGTGGGAAATAATAAAGAAGTGGTGAGATCTTGTAAGAGGGTTAAATGTAGTTAGAGAAATCCATGAGGAGAAAGATGATTGATTCCTTTATCTATAAGTTGGTGGATTTCACCACTATTTATAGTTACTAACATGTGATTGCCTGAGATAATGAAAATCTAATAAACCATACAAAATAAGTGTAGAAAATAATAGGGATGATCAGTTATTATTGCTATTGAGAAGGAAACAATGAAAAATCTATTAATGTAAAACTAAATGACTGAAAAATAGAGGATTGACCTCTTGCAGTCTGCAGGCACTTGGGGCACATATTGTACTGCTTCTCACATACCCCCTCAGTGGATTACCAAGCAGAGTAGAGGTAATTTGAAGGTGAAGAACTACCTTAATTTCACACTTATATTGATGAGATTAATGAGATGGCAGAATTCCTTGTGAGTAGCATGAGGAAGGGATTTGGTGAAGCCATCTACAGGTATTTTCTTTGTACCTATTCATTCAATAGATATTCAGCCCTGTTGGACTTCCTGTTGAAGCCAGTGACCATGAATGTTGATATAGCAGAGCTTTATTATAACACAGGGAGCTTTATCCTTGAGTAGGTGTATAGCCTGGGTGTTGTCATTCTGAATGACCAATATGCATTCTAGGTCAAAATTAATTTGATTGGACAGATGTTTCCACCAGTATGCCTCTTTGGCTGTTGTAGATAGAGCCAAAAGCTCTGCCTCAGTGGAAGAGGTTATAATGATCTGTTGCTTTGAGGACTTCCAGTCAATTGCCTCTCTGAAAAGGGTGAAAACCATCCCTTGAGTACTCTGGTGGGTAGCTGGGTTGTCAGCATAAGCAGTGTTAGTATAGATTTGAAATGCCAGGCCTTTGTCATCAGCTTTGGGAGCACTATATTTAATGGCAAGATTCTGGGTTTGATACCCATGAGTAATGACATGATGTAGAAGATCATCATGTTGTAGTGAAGGTTCAACTATATGATCAGCAAGGACTCTGGTAGAGAAGGTGAGATTGGGCTGAGTCCCTATGGAAGGGTAGATAATAGAGCTGATTTGGTATTGATAGCTGTGAATCTCTTAGGGAGTGGGAAAACCACTATAAGGATAGACTGGTTCAGTAGGGGTAGGTGTATGATAAGGTTTGCAACATTCAACCCTGAATTTTGCTGCTATTTTGGCTATATAACTGTCCTGGCACAATCAGAGTTTTTGAGCTGTGCAATTTTGAAGGATGTGAATTCCCAAAAACCATTTAACTTCTCCCATATCTTGGAGCTCATAAGTGCTCATTAATTGGGCTGCAAAATCAACAAACACTGATTTATGATGTTGATGATATACAATAACCATGTCATCCACATAGAAAAACACTATAAGATCTAGTCCTATAAAAAGACAAGGTTTCTTAGAGACCTAGGTCAGGCCTAGCTTCAGCAGCATCATTTTCAACTCATCATTCCAATATAGGGGAGATTCAGGAAGTCCATAAAGTGCTTGAAGGAGGAGTAATATGTAGCTGGGAACTTTGTATTCAGAAGGTGATTTGACATAGATTTTGTCAATGAGAATGGCATTGAGAAAGGTGTTAACAGTGTCATATTGGTGTGTTTCCAGATCAAAAGCAGCTGCTATAGCCATAATAAGGTGAAAAACTTTCAGTGCTAGTGTTGTAGATCTGGTCTCTACTTTTTCATTTTTCCATAGATCTCTATGAATGACAATATGAGCCTTGAATTTTTGAAGGATCCCATCTGTGTTGAATTTGTATGTAAATACCCATATAAGTGGTAAAGGCTGGTGTTTAGCCTTATATTTGGGGACCTTTTTCCAGCATCCTTTCTGTTGTAGGGTGTCATATTTGATTTGAGCAGCATGTAATCAATCATCTTTGAATTTATGGTGTAAAGCTTCCTTCCATCTGCAAGGGGGAGGGGGAAGGTTATCTCAGTGTAGAGGGTGAGATAGAGGTTCATCTGTTCAGGCTGTAGTAAAAGTAGTATAAAATCCCAGGAAATGATCTATATGATTGAGAGTGGTGATGTAGCCAGTTCACTCCAGATTCAGTTTTTGAGTATGATGTCCTGAGACTATGTGATCAGTTGATATATCACTGTGTATTTCTCTAGGAGGAGCAGCTGGGGGCTCATTTGTAGAAGACAGGCCTGACTGAAGAGAATCAAGTAGTTAACCTGATGGATCATCAGTATTAGTATTAGCATCTATATCAAGTTGATTGTCAGGATTGTCTAATTGCTGGATTCTGCTGGTTAGCATCAAAAATTTGGGGGAATCAGTAAATAGTGTAGGAGTTGGTTCCAGGGTTAGCAATACTTGAGAAGACAAATCTAGCATTATTTTTGAAGTCATATCTGCTGTTTCAGAGTTAGGCATTGAGGTTTCAGAAGGGGTGTTGGTTTTGACTTTATCTTCAGAACTCTCAAATTCCTGAACATCAAATCTGACACTTTTTGGAATGTTGTTTGGTGGTAGTAAATCTGCTGGTATCAGAGACATAAGTGAAAGATCCTTAGGTAAATCACCTGGGTCAAAGTAGAAGTCTTCATTGAATATAACATCCTGGGTTATAATGACCTTTTGCTCTCTTGGGAGCCAGATATGGAAAATATTATTCAATTTGTAACCTACCAGGTGTCTGATTTTAGTGTGTGGGGCAAGTTTTCAGAGCTTTGGAATGGTCTTATCTAATATGTATGCCCAGCATCCATATGTGTGTAGGTGACTGAGATTAAGATCCATTGGTTTATCAAGATAGGAGGTTAGGGCCTGTATTGGGGTTTTCCATTTGAGTTGCTGAATCAGTGTTCAGTTAAGAAGATATATTGTGGCCTTATATACTTCAGGTCAGAGATCTTCAGAGAGATTTACAGCAATTCAAATTGTATAGCCTAGAGTGGTAATCATACCCCCTGAGCATTCAGCTGCACCATTAGATTCTGGCATACAGGGAGGTGAAGGATCAACATGAATGCCATGTATCTTAATCTTATTAAGAAAAGCCTTTGTAAGTGATGTTTCTCCATCTATATGAAGAGTTAGAACCTTCAAACTGTAGTGTTTTTCAACTTTATTAATGAATTTTTCTAGAAACAATTTGCAATGGTCTTTTGTAGGAAGTGCCTCAGCCTGATGAGTATGAGTAAGGGGGTTATAGATGTGAGCAAGATAACAGTCTCTATTATAGGCCAAAGACACATAGGTAAGGTCAAAATGAATGACTTTGAATGGCTTATCACCTCTATTCATCTGTTTTCAAGATATTTGGAGGTGGGATTTGCCCAGTATGCAGGCTGTGCAGTCAGTGGTTTTTGGGCTGTTAGTGAGGTGGGCCCCTGTCATGGATTTGGGTAGATATTTGAGAGCTTCTGGGCTGGGGTGACCAAGGTATTTATGCTACAGGGCTGTTGAGGCTGGGACAGGAAGCCAAGGAAATGTTCAGGTAGTAAAGATGGCATCATTTAGAGGGTTATATTCAAGAATGAATTTTTCATAGTGACACTGCAGTAGGAATTAAACATTACCTTTCTTATCAATTAGCCTGCAGTTTAATTCATCTATTCATATATCTTGTCAGTTAAACACTGAAGCTGCAGCAATATTTGTGAAGAAGGTAGGCATGTAGGTAATGTTAGGTGATATATATAATTTTTTGCTGTAAGGGGTCTGAAGGCATACTGGGATGTTGCTGTGACCACAGATCAGAACTACAGTATCTCTGGCCTGCATCTTTTCCTCAATAATGTGAAAATCCCAAAAATGTCAGTAGTCATTACAAATATGCCAATTTGCTCTATTATTATAAATGAAGCTATTTCTGAGTGGGTAGTTATCAATCTGAGAAAAATCACTATTTAGAATGATCAGAATGGTTGTAAATGTGCTGTTAAAAGCTTCATCTACATCTTTAATGAATTTAGTTTCAGAAGCAATAGTAGTGTTGACATCATTTTTCAGGGTCATTGAGGTTTTTAAATTCTTTTCCTTATTCTTTTTAGCCTTCATCACAGCCTTTTCCACCATCTTTTTGAGCTTCTTATTGTTCTCCAACTCTTATTTGACCTTTTTCTCAGTCTCTAGATTTAAAATGAAGGTTTTCAGATGAGTCTCTAGGTTGAGATAGAAACATCTCATAACTCAATGTTTTCCACCACATATATATATTTGTTGGGATTCTGATTGATTACCCCCTGAGTTTTACTGTATGTCTGATGGTTTTTTTGCTCCTGCTTTCATTCCATTGAATGTTGCAAATACTACAGCTGATGTTTGATTATAGGAATCTTTAGCACTATTAGTTCAGAGTTTGTCATGGAATTGCTCCATCAAATCATCTATAGAGATGAGATCTTTTCCTGCTTTTTCACATTTGAGAACTCTGAATCTTTTGATTTGGCTCTAGTTAGCATTAACCTTGGCTGCTGCATCAAGGAATTTGAAGATAGTAGAGTGTTTACTTCTGTCCTCAGGTCCTCCTGCTGAGGTCTGTGATAATTCTCCCCTCATTGTAGATGGATTCTATTCATTGCTGATATTTGACTGTGTTTGTTCCTATATCTTCACTTCTGTGTAGAGCTGATGTATGATCTCATCCTCTATTAGGAATTGATTATTAATTTGCAACAACCAGGCTTTATCCTCTGAATTAAGGTTAAGGGTTGGGAGGCTCTAGCTATCATCCTGTGAAGGTCCATTCCTGACTGGTATAGGGCTGTCTGGGAGTGCTGTAGGGCTGGTAGGGGACTCTGAATTAAAGTTAGAGGTGGATGAGAGCTCACTATCTGAGTCTGAGGTGGAGATGTTTGAGAATAGGGATAGCATCATGCTTCTTATAGTTGAGGCCTGCTTGTCAAGTGAGGTTAGACATGACCAGGTGATATTGAAAGTAAGAGTGCTGATGATGTGTTACTGGTGAGGATGCAATGAGAATGCAGTGAGAGTATTAAGAAGTAAATAATAAGATATTAAAGTGAAAGTGAGGGGAATCTAGCAACCTCCCTGATAACACAACATATAATAATAATGACACTATAAATAAAATACTGACTTGCTTTTTCCTCTTTACCTACCCTATTAATACTTCTGTATAACCTATTTAACTAATTGCTGCAACAACCTCCTCCTATTCTCTTAATAAAATAAAATTGCCCTACTACTCAACAGGCCTACCTGCTGTATTACTAACCTATCATACTTCTTCATCATTCTTATGCCTGGAAAATTCTGTGGACACTCCTGATAGTAGATGATATGATTCAGGTGATATTTTCTCATTACCCTGTCCTTATAGAATTTCCTGATGTGTATTGCTTTCTCATTTGCTGATACTCAGAACATCAGTTTAGATTCTTTTTACTGGGGTCTGAGTTTTATCTCTATTTGCTTGTTGCTTGCATGATTCCTGATCAGCACTAAATCCCCCTCTTGAAGATCTTTATTGTAAGGGTCCTTCAGCTGGTAATCCCTATCAATCTCTAACTGCTAATACTTAGCTGTGATACCCCTGGCTAACTCTCTTTTCTCTGTTAGGCTTTCAATTTGTAATCTTGCTTCCTCCAGTGTAATTTGATTGGGAATATCCTCCACCTCTAACATTATAACTGGGGAGACATGTTGCCATCCTCCTTAGTATGCTCTTAGGAGGTAGCTAAACATAAGTGTGGCAGGTTGGTATTCATAAAGTCTGAGTAGCCTTATATTAATTGCCAGTGAGGCCTCCTTAGCATCCCATGCCTACCTTGTCAGTCACCTGTGTTACATAACACTTCTGATGATATAGGCCTTGATCAGTTGGACAGATTGCTCATTTAACCCAACTAATGCTGAATGAGAAATAGAGGCAGAAATATACTTAACCTCTTTTGCTTTGAGTAGAGCTGTGATTTGACTACCCATAAAATGTGTTCCATTGTCTGTGTAGAGTATAGTTGGCCATCTAAAGATAGGAGTAGTTCTTTACAAGAAATCAATAACTGCCTTCTATGTTGCATTTACATATGGGCTTGTCCATACAAATTGTGTGAAGTAGTTGATGACTACTAATATATATTAGCACCCATCCTCTACTACTAGTTGTATAGGTCCCAGGAAATCCATGCTCATAAGGTTTATAGGTTCAAATGATTGGATTTAACCTACTTCCCTTCTCCTTGACTTTCAACTGACAAACTGGTAGGTCCTGCAAGCATTATAATAGACATTTACATTCCTTATTCTGGTCAGCTAGTAGGCCTCTCCCACCAGCCTACTTAATGTTAATGCTGATTCATAATGATCCATTCTATCATAAAATGCTTTGAGTATGTTGTCAACCTCCTCCTCAATCACACAAGATGCCTACTGTCTGTTTGCTTCCATGTATAATAGGAGTTCCCTTGCCATGTCTATTATCATGTATTTGGTCACCTTCCTGATTGAGGCCCTCCTGATATGCTGGGGCACCCCTATGAGAAGGTTATCATCTAATACTATCACTATGTGTTTGTAGAAATAGAAGTACCTGTACTTGAGATACTTAAGGCTGATACCTAATAGCTCTGTAATTATCATTATTAAGTTCATTCTATTCTCCACAATATGTTCCATTATATAGCTGGTGATTTTACTTAGACTGTCTGCTATTCTCATTATTTGATCCATATTCAGTTGGTAGTGGATCAGGTAATTGTATTCTCCCAACCTTACTATTTAGTTGATGACACACATATTATTTGTATTCTTAATGAGTGTTGCTCACAATGCATCATTATCTATGTAAAGGTAAATTTTGTATGCTAAGTTAACTATCAGCTATCTTACCTCTATTAAAGCCCTCACCATCATTAGTACCTTCAAGTTGTTGCTATGGTAGCACATCTTAGCATTTATGAGCTTAAATGAAATCCACTGCACTATTTATATCCTATCATAGTTGAATGACATCAATTCCTTCTCTAGCTGACTTGCTTTTATTTGGAATAGCACTTCTCTCAGCCCCATCTTCAATGTGTCTGTTGCTAGGTAGTAGGCCAAGCTAGAGTCAGCTGGGCTACATACATTATTAATAATAGCATTCTTAATGTACTTAAATTTTCTCTACTAGTCAGCACCTCACTGCTAATTCTTCTCCACCTAAACCCTCCTAATTGATAGGGCCTTCACCTATAGTTACCTGAGCTGCCAGGATAGGTCCTCATCACATTCCTCTATATTAGGCTTTTTTTTTAGTTTCAACAGCAGTGCCTCCTCCTGCTTGAGATATGCTAACTTGAGGATCATAACTCAGTCAGCTCTATCTGATATAAAGTTCTGCAAAAATGGTGTAAGCTATAGGAACTCATCAAGCTCTTTTCTGCAAGTTAGGACTGGTCAATCCTGCAGAATTTATCTATACTTTGGTGCTGATTGGATTCCTCCTACTCTACTAGAGAACTTCAAGATATCAATTATCAGCATGAAGACCTGCATTTTTAATAGATTCAAATAGACTGGGCTAAATGCTATCTGGGGAAAATAGTGCTCATGTAGAAATCTTAGTATACTATTAAATTTAGTTGCTACTGCACTATGATCATCTATGAAGGGAGCAAATGCTACATCCCCTTGATCTCCTATTATTATTAGCCATACTTCTGCTTCCTCATCCTTAGGGATAGAGTCAAATACCATGTCTGTAAACTGCAAGTATGTATGAGGTGTGCTCATTAATTCCTATCTCATATAAGTATAGGCATACTGCCCCACTGGCAACATAATTCCTGCTTTATACTCATTGCCTGCCCTGATAGGAATCACCCAATACTCATTAGATGCATCTATTACTAAGTAGACTGTAAATTTTGATTTGAACAATATATTCATTGTAACATTAATCCTATGCATTAGGTAGACTGACTTCCTTGTGCTAGCATTAAGTGGCCTGAAATTGTTGATGATTCTTAGGTCTGCTGACCCTTTCTTCTTTGGTGGGAATCTAGTTGCTGCCCCTCAGTTGCTAGTTATCTAGATAAATATACCTGCTTCCTCCAGCTTGGAGAATATCTAGGCTGTGAATTCCCTCTCCCTTACTGTGTACTGTGAGGCAGGTTGCTTCACTGGCCTTGCAGCATAGGTTAAGTTTATTGAATGCTCCACTAAATCTATAGCCTTTATTTATGATAGTTTAGTAATAAAGTAGTTTCTCTAGATATACAACATTCTCTTCATCAGTAACCTCCTTTCCTCTATATCTACCATATCTCCTATTATAATATCTGAGTCCTTAAATCATACTTCAATCACATCCTGCTTCTCCACTGACATTGCTCTCCTTTGGGGCCTCCTTTTTGTTGGAAACCTCCTCCTAACTTCTAAACTAAATAGTAAATAGTTAACTTCTACTTGCTGATCTATTTCTACCTCTACTGGTTTGTCCTCTACATGCATGATCATTCTCCTCCCTCCTGTAGCCTTCTCAGCTATCTGCCCCACCACCATATGCTTCATTAATGATCTGTGATTGGCCAAATTGTGGCTCCTGCTGTGCCAAACTGCTGTTTCCTTTACTCTTGGAATTTGTATGGGATCAGTAATAGGTTCTAAACAAAAAGGATATAGTTGCTGAATATCAACTTGATACATTTAACTAGATTACTGCCCTTCTGACCCCCTCTGAGCTGTCAGGGCCAGGCAACTCAGAAGCAGTCATTTCCTGACTTCTTATTGAAGTTCTCTCTATCCATAATGTGCTGCAAGGCTGCATTCACATCCTCCCAGTTGCTATCCTTAATCTTGTCCCCTTTTATAAATGGCTGTCCTGTTAGCACATCCTTGATCATTTAAATAGGCACTATCAGACCTTTGGCCTGCTTCCTCAACTCATTGTGCCCCCTCAATTGAATCTTACCTATACTGTAATTAGCAACTCATTGTATCCTCCTCATTCAGTTTACCCCCAACAGCATGTTGTATGAGGTGACATTCAGTATGTAGGCCTTAATTGTGACTTAGATACCCATGAAATTAACTGGGATCAACACTGCTTGATCCAGTGTTACTATATTATTATTTGTCAGACTGACCAACTGTGGTTTCACTGAATGAATAAATCAAGCTGGGAACTGCTGAATGACCTAGTGAGTAATTATCTCTACTAATAATTCTTTATTGATGAGGGTTTATTCTATTTTGACCTCCTCAATCCATGTTATGATAAATAGTACCTCACTATTCTCATTATCCAGCAGAGCTTCAGCTACTACAACTGGAGGGGCTGACTGCTTCTTTAATATCATCATACTAATTATCATCACCTTTGCATTTGCTCCTCCCAATGTTTGCCTATATTTAGGGGCCACACTTTGCAGATGCTATACAAACTTCCTTCAGATAGTTTCTAACTTATCTAATAGCTGAGCTAAAGGTACAGTTACCTCTAGTCCTATTAAATCCTGTATGTCAAATTAAATATTATCACCCTCTGTGAAGGCCTGAATTGGTGGTGGAATGTGAAGAGGTTAGTAGTTAATCTCCACTTTACTCTCTAGCTTTGCTGTTTACTCCTTGCTAATAATTACTGATTGGGCTGAAGGGTTGGCCTCCTCCATCTTCATAGATTCTGATCCTATTGGGAGTATTTCCCCAGAAGATTATCCCACCTCTCTAGAGCCACTTACTTCCCCTTTCTCATTTACCCAGTGGACTGCTTTTGCCTTGCCCTTCATTGCTGCAGCCTTGCTGACCCTACCCTCTATGATTTTCTATAGCTAGGCTTCCTGCTCCATGACCTTAGAAGGCTGAGATGCTGCTCCTGCTAAGTTCACTGGCAGAGCACATGTGATGTGTGAGACATCCTCTTGTTAGTCATACTCCTCCAATACTGAATGGGCTGGTACAGCTGGCACCCTCTGCAAAATCTGGGTTGGCTGAATAGACTGTTAGAGTTTACTAGGGCAATTTGATGTATAATAACCTATCTGCTGACAGGTGAAACAAGTGATCAGGTGAGGAGTCCTTAGAATACCTCTAGGCTGAGTTGCTAATAGGGCTTAAGCTGAACCTGCTACTCCCTTCATTAGCACTAAGTTATCATTCTTCTGATCTGCTAACTACTTGTTAATTGCCATCATTTGTCTCATTAATTTAGAAAATGTTTCCAAGATTCTCTTCATTAAATTCTCATTCAATACTAGCTGAGGAGCAACTAAATTAGAGGGTTCTACTTATCTAATTTCACTTTTGATAGGCTGCCTGTTGTCTGTGTAGATCTGCCTGATGACCTTCTTAACATTGTGGAAGGTATAGTCTCTCTAATATTCAGTTCTCATTAAATCCCTCCAGTTCTCATTCCACAACCCTTAAATTAATATGTAGCCTAAATTGACTGTTTCTGCATCCACCAAACTAGCCACCATCTCTACTCTACTGATGTAGTCCTTGACCCCCTCTTCCTTATTCTGACCCAGGCTGATGGCCTACTTCATAGCTAACACCTTGTGGGTGTCTGGATCTACTTGCTCCACCTCATAGTATCTCAGAAATTTCATCTTGAGAAGGTTCCAGTCCCTCTTGGTTTCTGTGAATTAATTGTCATACCAGATCCTGACTTCCTCCCCTAGATGTCATTGGAAAGTTCAGGCTTTCATTTACTTAATCTTTTCCTCCTCTAAAGCTTCCTACTGATCCTCAACATCATCTTCCACATCCTCAATGTACTTCTTTGGGTCCTCTACCCTGTCATTACTTCCCTTAAAAGACTGGATTTGAATCCCCTTGCCAGCCATGATTGGTTCTAATTCTATTAGTGGGGTAATTAGAGGGGTAGACTCTATTAGGGTAGACTCTGTTTTCTGAGCTGACTTGCCTGACCCTAGATCCACTTCTATTCTACTTTACTTGCTATCTCCTCCTGACACTTGAGATAGGATCAGTCAGCTATCTGCCACTGATGGTCTTAACACAGATCATCACACTGTAGAATGAGGAGGCTGTCCCCTGCTTGTCATTCATCTAGCTACCTCTCTCCCTCCTTGTATCCTTCTTATTTGATTGTTCAAATAGCAGAATGAAGCCTTCCCACAGGGACACCAAGATGAAATGGCTGCACATCAACCACTCTCTAAGTTGGCTAGCTAGGCTGTAATATGATAGATAATGAAGAACACAAAAAGGAAATCTCTGATCCTGAAAACTGTCTGTATCATGGATACTCTAAGAACTATTAAAAAGCTGGGAAATCTGCCTCTTATAAGAGGGTAGGTTGGCTACCTAATTGATGAGGAAGGAAAGCATCCATGATGGTTGGTGACTGTGTCATCAGTTGGTAGTTAGTAATCATGTGACATCTCCCTCACAGTACTCTGTACTGGGTATATAGCTGCAATTGTCATGTGGGGGTTACATGGAGTCACATGGGTACTCTGTACCAGTAAAATATGATCTTATCCTAGTCAGCTGTAGCCTAGCTTCATATCACTATATGACCTTGGCTTGATTCTACTCTAGAATAGATTTATAACTGTTATTAAAGGATGATGGATGCAATTCTGATCAAGAGCTTCATTCTGGTAGAAAAAGAAAAGCTATGCTACCTATGGAAGATAAATAAATAAACAGCTATGCTAGAGTAAGTTGGGAAGCTGCAGTGTTGAATGGCAGGCTCTGATAAAGCAGTAAGAATAATAGATGTCAGCTCTCTATATCAGGTACAGCACATTAATGGCTGCTGTGTTGGCTGTAGGCTGCCCTAGTCCTGAAGTAGCTTAGTGTGTAGAGAGATTACATGTTAGATAGATTCTCACCTCTAAGATTAATATAAGAGTCTTCAACCTTTCTACAAGTTAAGCCTCAGAGCTTTTCCCTTCAAAGTTCCTGGCATATCTGGCATCATAGGCTACATAGTCATAGAGCACAATGAGATGTTAAAGCACTAAGCAGACAAATATTTCTATGGTTCTAATCTCTAGTCTGATTTAAAGATAAATTTCCAAGTAAATAAATGATTTTCTAATATACTAAGCTTATATTATCTTCAGCCAGGTTGAATATATAGGACTAATTGGAATAACCTTTATCTATCTATGATGCACCTATCCAGCTATGCTGGCAGCTATGCCTGATGCTGCTATGATGTTGTGATTCAGATACATCAGATAGTAGAAGAATATAGAGTTGATGTAGCTGCACATGACATAAGCCCTTCATGTATATCACCTTGTAAAGATATGGGGGCCAATGAATAGCTTTACTACTAACCTATCTCTATATTCAATATTACTACTTCCTTGCTACTATGTGTTTATATTCTCTCACATCATTCTATAACCTCTACACTATATACCATACAGGCAACCCTCTTTATGCTACAATTAGGGGGGAAGGTAGAGACAGCAGATGGATTTGTGGAATTAATTGTGCCCATTAAGATATTAAAATGAACACACATTACCCTCAAAGGATAATATCATATTATATGGAAATGGAACAGCCAGCAGAGACTCCTGAGATGCTGATACAATGCCTCATCAAAAGTATCCATACCCTCCTGTAATATTAATGCACTTTGAAGTCTTTTCTCTGCATTCTATAGCTATTCAGTTTCACAGGGAGTACCTGATTTTGTTGCTGAAAGTCTTCTATGGCCTTACTATGCTATTTAGATCTGTATTCTTTTCCACTAAAAAACAATCAAATTTCCTGGTTTTTTTCTCCCTTATTCATCAGGTTTTTACTTATTGCATCACATAAGGTAGCCACTTTTCATAAAAATAAATAAAATAGCAGTTAGGAGGGGGACATTAATAGACCTGCATTTAAGCTACTGAGGTCACACAGTGCAGGTTGGCTGCTTCCAGTTTAGTAAGGCTACATTTTCTGTACACACTGGACCTCTGGGAGGCCCCTCCCCTCCACTGCCTGGCCTTTACTGTGTAATGCTGTGGTTTTCATGGGAGAAGGCAGTAGTGACAGAACATCACTATGGAGGGTAGTATGGATTTTTAGTGCTACTACCTGAATATTGCTGCTATCTTGATGTTAAGCCAGAGGATATTATTAAACATTAACTAGATAAAATATATAAATGAAAAGCCCTGAAAAGCATACTGTAAAGAGAGACAGAAAGAATATAATAAAAATATACTAAGAATTCATTGTGCTATTTTGCACCCTACAATCAGAAGAGAAAACCCCTTCACAGGCATCAGAACAGAAAAATGTGCCTGGCCAGCTTAATAATTTATTTCTTTGCATATTAAATTTATAATAGAATTAAGGTGATGATCATTCAGATGAATTCCAGCATAGCTAGGAGACACACATCTGTCATTTCTAGTCAGAGTTAATACTGGTTAGCATCATTGCATGGTTGCATGTAACTTGGGGAGCTCAGTTTCTCACCTCATATACTCAACTTTTAAATTCTATACCCTATCTTTAATATCAATGAGGGTCTGATTTATCAGTAGTGACCTATCCATCCTTTCATCCTTCTACTTAATTTGAACCCAGTCTCTCCCATATCTATTAAAAAGTATTTCTAAGTGTGCTGTCTCCTCATCTGACCATGGGCACTGCAGGTGCTGATGTAGAATAACCCCAGCTAACTTTTTTCTTTTTCACCTCTCAAGTAGCTTATTTAAGCAGGCTTGCTTGTTAGCCTGAATGCATATTTACTCAGCCAGATAGGTTGTCTCTGCAATAGTCTCATTGTCTGATGTAATGGGCTCTGACTGTGAATTAACCTCTAAATCAGACTTCAATGAAGAACTCAGCTCATCTTTCTCTGCATGGCTAGATGACCTCCTTGAGTCTATGGTATCTGCCAGTGTCTCTGGGACTAATGACTGATGATTTGTTTGAGAATGCTGGCTTTGAGGGTGTTGTCTGGAGCTCAGCATGCTACAGATTGATGGTAGAGGTATTTGAGAAGATTGGTTTAGAGGGGGTTGCCTGGAGCTCAGTATGTTGCTGATTGATAGCTAATGATTTATTTGAGAATACTGGCTTTGAGAGTGTTGTCTGGAGCCTAGCATGCTATAGATTGATGGTAGAGGTATTTAAGGAGACTAGCTTAGAGGGGGTTGCCTGGAGCCTAGCATGTTGCTGATTGATGGCCAATAATTTATTTGAGAATACTGACTTTGAGAGTATTAGCTGGAGTCAGAATGCTACCTTTAAGGGTATTAGGTGAAACTTAGCATACTCCTATGGCTGTGCCTTTGTAGCATCTCTGGGATTGATGACTGACAATTTATTTGAGAATGTCAGCTTTGAGGATGTTAGGTGAAACTCAGCATACTTCTATAGCTGTGCCTTTGTAGCATCTCTGGGATTAATGACTGATGATTTGTTCAAGAATGCCAGCTTTGAGAGTATTAGCTGGGGCCTGAGATGCTGCTATAGCTGTGACATGCTTGTGTCTCTAGAATTGATGACTGATGATTTGTTTGAGAATGCCAGCTTTGAGGATGTTGACTGGGGCCTGGGATGCTGCTATAGCTGTAACTTACTTGTATCTCTAGAATTAATGGCAGACAAGGTATTTGAGGAGACTGGCTTAGAGAGCATTACCTGGAGTCCAGGATGCTTCTATAGCTATGCCTTGTATTAATTGCTGGGTCTGTAGGCATGTTTATTATATAGAGCTGATGTTGCTGGTTGATGAGAGCTGCAATTCTTAAATGTAACTTGCATGGAGACCAGATATCTTCATCATCATCAGAGTCTGAAATTAGAATTAATAAATTAGATATGACTTCCTTGATCTTATTCTAATGTACATTTTGAATCATAACTTCTATGAATGGAAAAATGGGCTTTTTCTGTATCAATAGTGTGCCAGGGTTCTGAGGTGGAGGCAGCTGCACTGTAAGGTCATTCATGTCAGGAAAATTATGGTTTCAGAAATGGTGGCATCTGGGGCTATTCTATCACTCATAAGTATTTTCCCAGGCCTGGGATCCAGGGAGAGCTCTAATAGTCCCAAATTCATCACTAACCATTCACTTCCTTTCATTAACCTCATGGTTGATGTTTTCCTGATCTTGACTTATTTGAGATGATGAGCTATTCAATAAATCTCTCAGGATTCAATGCTGCTTTTTGCTAATAGATAATGTTGCTATAATGGTGAACCTCTACTTAGCTTTCAGAGAAGCAAGGAGAAATGTCAGCCTGAATGAAAAAAATGTGTGTATGAAATAAAACTGTTTGATGTAAGAAATAAATCTCTAGGTGGTGATTGGAAATCATAGTTCATAATATAAAGAGATAGTAAAAGGAGAGGTGTGGAAACCCTAAACCTATAATAGCACAGCAGCACCTAATAATAATTGAATAAATAATTGAAATAGGATCACTAATTGTGGAAATTTACTGACAGAGGCCAGACAAGTGGCAGAGGGGGGTTAGAATGAGATTGCCAAAATACATATCACATTATTTAAGTTGAATATGGGAGATGGGCTGGCCAACATCTAACTTACTTACAGTTTTTATTTTACAGGAAATCATGTAGGAGGAGGTATGCCCACCAGAACTAGATCTCAGGGAATTAAACTCTCAGCTGCTTCCCCTTCAAGGTGTCTAAGCTTATTATGTCTTGATGTGCATAGACTGCCTGTCCTGATTCTGAGAAGAGGGAGTGGGTAGACTATCCCATTCTGCTGCTAAACTCTATGATTGGGGAGTGAGGCAAGCCAATATAACCCCACAAGGAATGAGATTGCC
Organism: Onygenales sp. PD_40; assembly: GCA_032988205.1. Classification (NCBI taxonomy): domain Eukaryota; kingdom Fungi; phylum Ascomycota; class Eurotiomycetes; order Onygenales; species Onygenales sp. PD_40. The sequence goes on from JANTQD010000030.1 coordinate 257,178, forward strand.
AAAACACACATCACATAGGAGATAGGCTAGCTAGTGTGGGAGCACTGAGAATAGTATTATTTCAAAAACTAACTGGGCTAAAAAGGTTCAATCCTTACTGCTCATGCCTTTGCTTATTTCATCCAGGTGGAGAAGTGGATGCATAGTAGAGGCTAGTAGTACTCTTAAGTTATATATCTCTGAGTAACTGACACAGAATGGGGATTACTAGCTGATTTTTTTTGTGCTAGCTGACAGCAGTATTTAGTGTTCTGGGTTAGAGTTGACCCTAGTCTTCTAGTGGTAGTTCTTAGACACTGTTGTGAATATAAAAATAATAATTTAAAACTTTTTTTCCCACACCAGAAGCTATGTTGCCAAGGTTATGGCTAGGGTAGGCATGTTAAGTAGATGCTATCCTAACTAGGGATCTAACTGAGTTTATAACTATTAAAATCCAACTGGGCTAAAAAGGAAGAATCAATTCTTATAGGCCAGTGGTCTCAAGGTTTTGTATATAGAGTATTAACCACAAAATAATCATTACATCCTTCTTGAAGTTCTTGTTGAGTTAGGGGTACCTCAGTACTCCATAGTCTAGATGGAGATAGATTAGCTAATGTGAGAGCCCTAAGAATGGAATTATCCCAAAAATACTTATCACACCCTTCTTGTTGAATATAGATTCTTGTGGAATACAGAAGATGGGCCAGGTATAGTTGTAGCATCAGTCTGTCAGGGCATAATACAGATAGTAATTATATGCTTAAAAAGCTATGATTGTTTTTCTATGACTAATGTTTGTCTATCTCCCAAGTTGATTAAGGTAGTGATCATCAGTCTATTGGCAACATGCTGCACTTCTTTTGGTAAGGGAGAGAGCCTAAAGAAAATTATTATTCATTTCCCAAATTTTAGCATGTTCAATTTGGATCTGATAGCTAGGGTAGCTATTTTCATCTCTCATATATATAACAGGCTTATCTACAGAGTACCTTTACATCATTCATTTTGATGAAGAAAATAAGCCAAGGTTGTTTTTCCTTTAATATCAAAGAGTATGCTTGTCCCTTCTAGATCAATGATGAGGCAATTTTTTGGGATTATATGCTAATAATGATACAACACAATATAATGCCTCAAACCAACTACCTCAAGCTTGCTAGACATCAAGCTACTGCTGAAAGATGTGCTAGTTCTACTCCAGTTCTCCATTAAGTAGTCTACTTACTAAAAATCATCCTCATCAAGAATGAACCAGCTCTCTCTCCACCTTAATGTATTAACTCTTCAATAATCATCACCTTTAAGGATGAGCCTACTACCCCTCTCTAATCTTCTATTTCAGATGAAATTCCTTGGACTCTTTCTACAGCATAAATCAACCACCTTCAGCTTACTAGACATCAAAATACTACTAAAAGATGTGCCAGTTCTGCTCCAGTTCTCCATCAAGCAGTCTACTTGCCAAAAATCATCCTCATCAAGGACAAACTGGCTCTCTCTCCACCTTGATGTGTTAACTCTCCAACAATCATCACCCTTGAGGATGAGCCTGCCACTCCCCTCCAATCTTCTATTATTGAACTCTCTAAGACTTCCTCTCTATCTTGACATGTTAACTCTTCAACAATCATCACCCTTGAGGATGAGCCTGCCACCCCCCTCCAATCTTCTGTTGTTGAACTCTCTGAGACTCCCTCTCTACCTCAATATGTTAACTCTTTAATAATCATTACCCTTAAGGATGAGCCTGCCACTTCCCTCCAATCTTCTGTTTCAGATGAAATTCCTTGGACTCTCTCTATAGCACAAATTAACCACCTCCAGCTTGCTAGACATCAAGCTACTGCTGAAAGATGTGCTAGTTCTGCTCCAATTCTCCATTAAGTAGTTTACTCATCAAAAATCATCCTCATCAAGGATGAACTGGCTCCCTCTCTACCTCAATATGTTAACTCTTCAATAATTATTATCATTGAGGATGAGCCTGCTACCCCCCTTCAATCTTCTATTGAGATTAAACTCTCTCAGACTCTCTTTCTGCCTCAACATGTTAACTCTTCAATAATCATTATCCTTAAGAATGAGCCTGCTACCCCCCTCCAATCTTCTGTTGTTGAACTCTCTCAGACTCCCTCTCTGCCTTAACATGTTAACTCTCCAACAACTATTACCCTTGAGGATGAGCCTGTCACCCCCCTCCAATCTTCTGTTGTTGAACTCTCTGAGACTCCCTCTCCACCTCAACATGTTAACTCTCCAAGAAATATTATTCTTGGATATGAGCCTGCTACTCTCTCATCTCCAGAAATTCACTCCTTATTAACTATCAATATTGAGGATGAACCCACTCTAGCCACATCAGCTCCTATTGCATTTAGCACCTCTGGAATCACTTCTTTAACCTTTCAGTTTACCTTTAACCTTTCAGTTTACCTTTAACCTTTCAGTTTACCTTTATGCTTAAGAGTATGTGCACCTCTTCCCTTCCCTCTTATAATTATGGAAAAATGAATTCTAGGATTATAAGAAGACAGGAATTGGTAATTGTATATGCTAATAGAGATGTCATATAGTGTATCAATTTGATAGGGATGAAGTTACTAGACATGTAGCTAAGGCTATGACACATAGTGTTACAGTGCCTCATTGAAAGTATCCACACCCCCCTGTAATTTACACCAAAATCCAGCTCTTTTGATAGTTTTCAAAATCAAATATCTCAACAAATTTATATAGAAGCATATTATTTTAAATGTAGAAGATTTAGGATTAAGATACAATCTAATGTAAAGAGAAAATAAAAAAAGAAAAGCATATCTAAGCTTCAGAATCAAGACTACACAACTCAATGCTCTGATTTGACATGGTGTAGCACATCTTCATAATACATGTTACAGCAAGATGCTTTCTTCTCTGATAAATGCACCTAGAGATGATCAAGAAAAGTATGCATTATCTACTGGAAATGTTTGTTCTATAATGCATCTACTGTAACCCTTTTTAAAAACTCAATCTAACTATCTAGTACAACAGTAATGATTCCTCCTTCAAACTCATTGTGGAGAAAATGCAGGACAGTTTTTGTGTATTAACTAAAGTCATCAAGTACTGCATGGCAGGTTTAGTCTAGGCTTGAGAGATGTATATTAACACTCTGAGCCATGACATTTAGACCCTCAAGGAATTCAAAATTTATGCCAACTAATAATCCAGATTGAGTAGTAAAAGTTGCATGTAGCCAACCAGGAGGGATATACATAACTTTGGTTGAATCAATACAAGCAATATATCCACCCATAAGTTGATTTGAGATTTTGGTGAGATGGCCAGATTCACCCAAAAACTGTACAAAAATCTCAAGGTTTTTATCTGTTGGGGGATATAAAAGCCATATACACTCAGAGTTATCAATAGATTGGGACAAACCATGCTGATTCTGGTTTGTTTTTAATTAGCTAATATCCAAAGAATAATGGAGAGAGTCTACACAAACTAATATAAATATCAACAAAGCTGCCTGAAGGTGCAAAATTTGCTAATACATGAATTCTATCATCTTGTGCAATCCAAAGCTAATCTCTTAGAGCCTGACTGGGTTGTAAACAGCAAAATTCTTTTGAAAGAGGGATGTTGATTAAAAATGATTTGGGTGAAACATCAGATTCATGAAGAGATATATCAGCCTGGTAAAAGGCATTGCTGATATTTATATTCTTATCCTTGCCCTGAATGCTCTCATCATTCTGAAAGATATGTTCAATAGGTAGATCTCTCATATGCAGATACACAGCATTAAATATCTTCTGTGGAGAGAATTGTTCATCCCAGATCTCAGGTGGAGAGAGTAAAGCTGGTGTGTCCCATGATAGCTCTAGCTCATCAGGAACAAGTAGTGTGAGGTTATTAAGTCTACAGTTGGGAAATTTTTATTTCTTTTGAAGGCTGGAGATCTCACTGACAAGAGTAAATAGCTTTAATGAGGATTTACTATTTATAACTTACATTGTATTAGTTAAATGCAGAGAAAGAATAGTAAAAGGGAGAAAATACTAGGTAATCACTGGGTTTAATATCAGGTGTTTTGGGTATAGGTTTACTTGCTTTATGATAGCATACTTTAATATGGTGACTAATATTTATTGCATCTTTAAACATTCTACATACCAGACAATATTTTCTATCACTTTTGAAACATTCATGGTCTTGAGGGACTATTTAGTTGTAAATTGAACAAGTAATAGCTTCTGATCTGTTTTGACACTGCTTCTTCATATGATAATAATATTTCTTTGATAAAATCTATTTCTCACAAAGAGGGCATTCCTTCATTGGGGGGCTCATTGTGAGATGGCTGAGTATGGGAAACAATGAGAGAGACAATAAGAAACACAATGAGAGAGATGATGAGGGAGATGATGAGGAAGACAATGAGGAAGACAATAAGAAAGATGATGAAGGAGATAATGAGAAACACAACAAGAAAGATGACAAGAGAGATGATGAGGGAGATGATGAGGGAGATAATAAGAGAAATAATAAGAAACATAATAAGAGAGATGATGAGGAACACAATGAGAGAGACAATAAGAAAGATAATGAGAGAGATAATGAGGGAGATGATGAGGAAGATGATGTAGGAGATGATGAGAGAGACAACAAAAGAGATGACAAGAAAAATGATGAGAGAGATGATAAGGAAAACAATGAGGAAAATGATGAGGAAAATAATATGAGAGATAATAAGAGACATAATGAGAGAGATGATAAGAGAGATGATGAGAGAGATAATAAGAGAGACAACAAGAGAGATAATGAGAAAGATAATGTGTGAGATGATGTGAGAGACAACAAGGGAGACAATAAGAGAGATAATAAGGGAAACAACAAGGAAAACAACAAGGGAAACAATGTGGGAAATGATGTGGGAAATGATGAGAGAATCAATGAGGAAGATAACAAGAAAAACAATGAGAAAATTGATGAGGGAGATAATGAGGAAAATAATGAGGGAAATAATGAGAGAAATGATGAGAAAAATGACAAGGAAATCAATAAGAAAAACAATGAGGAAAATGATGAGGGAATCAATGAGGGAAACAACAAGAAAAATAATGAGAAAAATGATGAGGGAAATGACAAGAGAAATAATGAGGAAATCAACAAGAAAATCAACAAGGAAATCAATGAGGGAAATGATAAGGGAAATAACAAGAAAAATGACAAGAAAATTAATAAGGGAATTGATGAGGGAATTAACAAGAAAATCAATAAGGAAATTGATGAGGAAATCAATAAGAAAATTAATAAGAGAAATGATGAGGGAAATAACAAGGAAAACAACAAGAGAGATAGGACTTGCACTGCAAGGCTCATGAATCCTACTTTATATGGAATGATGCATATTAATTGAAGGCAGGCATTGATATGGCCTACCTAATAACTCACAAATATATACTGAGTATAGAATTTCTATCTTTCCTAATTGAGCTAGCATAACCCATAAATATGTACTGGATACAGAATTCCTACTGTTCCCAATTAAGCTAGCATAACCCATAAATATGTACTGGGTACAGAATTCCTACTGTTCCCAATTGAGCTAGCACAACCTAATGAGGGAGATGATGAGGGAAATAATGAGGGAAATAATAAGAAAAATGATGAGGGAAATGATGAGGAAAATAATGAGGAAAATGATGAGGAAAATGACAAGGAAAATAATAAGGAAAATGATGAGAGAAATGACAAGAAAAATGACAAGAAAAATGATGAGAAATATGAGGCTTACACTATAAGGCTTATGAATTCATAGTTATATGACCCACATTCTTGCTTACTTAGATTGATGTGGGAAGATTGAAGAGACTCTAATTGCTATTAAAATATGAGAATCTATTTACTGTGCAATCACATAATTGTACTAAGCCTGATTGGGTGACTGGAGGCTTATAGCTACTAACAGTTGATTGGTTGCATACCTATCTCAATGATAGTCAAGCTTCTGCATTAACAGGTTATAGCTCTCTTCTTTACATTTTAAATTGCTAAGTCAGTTATTTCAACATACTATGTTTATTTCAAAGATTATCTAGCTTCCCAGTGAGGATCTGGTCAACCAAAACTAAACACAATGTCTGCTAGAAGTTGAGAAGATAGTGTCAAAATACTCAAAAACCATTCTTACCCTAAGAATTGATTCTTTTTAGTCAAGTTAGATTCTCATAGTTATGAGCCTGGGAAAATCCCTTACAGGGATTACTTTTACCTACAACATACCTACTCTTCATGATTTGAATCTGAATGCTCTGGGAGAAATCTCATTTTCATGGGCCTTACAGCCAAAAATGCCACAGTCAAGTACTATCAAGAAGCCTAAGTGCCATCACAACTTACTACTGGTCAGATACCTACACTAAGTGCCTAACCTTTCACACATGAGTTCACCACCTCTAGCACTAGAAACTGCCTCCCACAATCAACAATTTCTCAGGGGATAAAACATACTTAGAATCATCCTTCCCTCAAGAATTAATCCTTTTTGGTCTAGTTAGATTCTCACACTGGTGGCCCCTCAATAGCTCTTCCCCAGTGATCTCAACTATAACTCTGTAGTGATTTCCCTATGATGCCTGCAGCCCTCTTCCCCTCTATGATTCCCCCATACAGTGCTTCTCCTATAATGCCTGCAGCTTCTCCCCCTATGATTTCCCCCCCTACAGTGGCAGAGGGGCTGGGGGTGTCATAAGAGAAGCACTGTAGATAGAAGAATCATATATGTAGGAGAAAAGGGCTGCTACAGGCATCATAGGAAGGCACTATAGAGGGGGAATCATAGAGTTAGAGCTGGCCACAGGCATCATAGGGGAAGCACTGTACAGGGAGAGATCATAGGTAAGAAGAGAGAAATTGTGGATACATTGAAATATTAGTCATTTTATATGTAAAGTTGTGTATAGGCTATGCCTTTTTCAAAATAGTCATTTCTTGAGTCAGGTGCATTTAGCCAAAGTATGGGGTGTATTTATCACACTCTGAAAATAGGAAAATATAAGGAAAAAGAAAAGGGAATGTGACCATGAAAGGGAGCACCAGGGAACCATAGCAAAACTTATAGTGCTGAGACAGTCTGTTAGCACTGTATTCTTATAAGGCCCTTAAACTTAATTATGTTAGCTATGCTGAGTAAGTTATTCAATGGTAGAGGTCAGCTTAGCCAATACAAGCAAACTAGCCTAGTTACTCCAGAATAGCTCCTGGGCATGCATCCTTTTTCTGGCCCTAATAAAAAGGCTTGTTGAATAACTACTTCCACATAATATCACCAATTGGTTGAATCTGAGTGGTGAAAAAAGGACACTAAAGTTTGCTAGTGCCCAGATGAGGAGAGAGGGAAGCACTGTTTACTTTTTAGTGAAAAATGCACAAACTTTTCTTCTCTCTTTAATAAAAAATGGGAGAACTAATTTTCAAGCTCTATTCATATATTTAAATATTTCTCTGAAATGCCTGTGGATAATAGTGGTCACCACCCTAACATGCAGTGCTGACACAGACAACCACCTAAGTATTCATCAAAAAGAGAAGGAGATAGAGTGTGAAAGTGAGAGCAGCAGAAATAAGACCAAGTAAGAAGAGAATAAGCACAAGAAAATATAACTCAGAATGAATCTAATTAGTTAACTCATAACTTTGAGCCTCTGAATGATTCTTTCCTGCTGTTGAACTCTTTTCAGTACTTAGATGCTATTAAGCCATCTGAAGGTTCATCTGGTGCTTCTAGAGGTCTAGAGCATGATCTTGGTATGATAGTAATTAATCAAGAGGAGGATTAAATGAGGCAACTATTTGAATAGAATGGCAGTCACCATCTTAACCTGCATTGCTGACACAGATGACCACCTAAGTATCCATTAAAAAGAGAAGGAGATAGAGTGTGAAAGTAAGAGCAGTGGAAATAAGATCAAGCAAGAAGAGAACAAGCATAAGAAAATATAACTTAGAATGGACCCAATCAGTTAACTCACAACTTTGAGCCTCTAAATGATTCTTTCCTGCTGTTAAACTCTTCTCAGTACTCAGGTGCTATTAAGCCATCTGATTATCCTGTCCCAGCTATTACCTGTAATGACAATAATAATGAGGTTTTTTTACCTACACTATTTTCAAAATTAGACTAATCAGTATACTCTAGATCTAACAAGCTATGGCTCTGAGCCTTATAACCCCTCTATTAGGCTAACTAGAGATGATGATGAAGTAAGGGCATCATCTGATCAGAACTCTGAATATTCCTCTGGCTTTGAGTTTGATGATGATCCTCCTTTATCTATAAATAATAATGATAATAGTGGTAAGTAATTTATTATCTATACTATATTCTATAATGAGCTAAACAGTATGCTAGACTCTATAAATCATGGCCTGGAACTAGATTACTCTCCTATCAGGCTAAATAGAGAAGCAGCTATCTCCCAGACTGAGGTTCTGATCTCAGACTTTGCTGTTATCACACCACCTTTAGGGTCATACTATTTAGACTTACAACTACTTGCCCAGAAGATAGTTAAGCAGCTTCAGGGCTACCATAACTGCTCTAGTCCAGCTGACTATATTACAACTTCTACACTAACCAACACAGTATCTCTAAGTGAGATGATGAGCTGAAATTGCCTAGATATACTCACAGAAGAGGGTATCTCCTGCCATTCAACCTCTTGGGAGACCATGCTTCCACCAGAAAAATGATGATAGCTATACAGTGGAAAGTCAGTTCCTACTGCTGCTACTGCATTTTCCTCTACTATGACTACTATCTTCCCACTAAGCAGCAATGACTCTACAACTTGCTCTACATCACATTTAATATCATCAGAAGCTCTCTCATTAGACTCTACTCTTACTGTAGACCTAGATTATGATACTATCCCACCCCCTCAGTCACTACAAGCTATATTAGATATTGATAGTGCTGGAGGGTTTGCTTCAACCCTGGCTGTAGCCAAGTAAGATTTTAAGTGGAGATTAGAATGACCTTCAGTCAGCAATCTTCAATCCTCTCTTCATCTTGCTGCTATTCTAGTCTCATACTTGAATCTAGAGACAGGCTGATCATGCTAGACCCATAAACTAGTACACCAGATTCCACACCTTCCACTTGGATGATTAGTTGGGTTTCTGCAGGTAGAGGTCTATATGTTATTCCCAAAGCTCTTTGATTCACTTCTCAAAAATTATATTCTCTCAAAAGATCAATTTATACAATGAACTGATAAGATATTCCTCCCTGCTCTTCATGCTAGCTACCCCTCATCTACTCTTCAATAATTGCCATCTAGTGCTGAGCAAATCCTTCTTAATGCAACTGCAGTTTAGGTTGAAAATTATGCCCAGACATAATATAAGCAGCCTTGAAAGTAAGACCTTCATTACACCCTATAATACTCTGACTTACTTAAGCTTTGAGATGAAGTCAAAAGATTAGTTGAAATAGTAGGGCTATTACATTTCAGGAATCCTCAACTTCTGCTCACCACAAAAAACCTCAAGCTCTTAATACAAGCTAAAATCTAGTCAGGTGTGTGTCAACACTTCATGGGCATGTAGGAGTATACTATTAACACACAGTATCTAGTAGAGGACTTCTATGACATTGCAAAAGAGATTATATCAGAATGGAGTTACCTCTCCAATCAGCAGCCCTCCAACACACCACTCATACTTACATGGTGATGATGTTGCATGGATTGCTTCTATAACTGGCTTGCTAATTTAGAAGCCTCAGTTGAAACCCAAGACAGTAATATGTTATCCCCAGATTCTAGCCAGGAGACTATAATTAAGAGGAGAGTATCCTCTAAATCTCAAGATCCTCCCTGCCTTCAAGCCCAGAGGTCTGGTTGAATTAGAAGCCAGAGAAATAATAATATAGCAGCTCTGAATTTAGACACCACAGCACAAGACAAATATAGTAATAGTAGTGAAGATAGCTATGAGAATGAAGGGCTAACATCTAGTTCTGAAGCTGAGTCTACTGGTTCTGAAGCTGAGTCTACTGATTCTGAAGCTGAGTCTACTAGTAGCTCTGACTTACCTCTAAATAATAATCACAAGAGAGCCACCTGGAAGAAAAAGTTCTACCTACTATCATTTCTGTGAGATATGAGGTCTTTAATACTAGAGCCAGTTCACCACTCCCTACTTTGCAGATGTAGGCTACTCTACTGTTAGCTGTACAATGTCTCTAAGGGTGTTCTTGCTGTTGGAAAGAATTATGTCTTTCATAATTAAAGTCTAGAGACTCTAGCATTGGACCCTGAGCTAATTAAAGCCTGGCAGCAAGTTGGAAAGGCTGCTAGTAATTCCCCCTTTACATTACTTTCTACCTACAGCCACACTAAGTAGTAGTGCCATGCCTCCCTGGCTGGCTGCTATAACTGATCTTTTGGGATTCAAGAGGAGTACTGGGTTACTGGGACTCTTCTGGCAGCAATCAACCAGAGCTTCCAGAAGGAAGGCTTGGCTGACAGGCCTCTTATTATGTTATCTACTATGTTAATTTGCTCAGCACCATTCTTCTGTCACCTAACAGATAAAATTCTTGGATGACTGTAGTAGAATATCAACAAGCTTTATGCTGGATTTGAGATAGTATACAGCCTGCAGCCACAAGCAGTAGTACACTGAGAGCATACACAGATTATGATAATATTCTTATGGTGCCTATAATATATATATAGTAGCCAGGGCAACCACATTCAACACAGTAATAGTCTATGACTTGACCAAAAGGTTGGACCACTGCTGCAGGGCTCTAACCAGAAATGAATATAGGAAGGTGTTGGAATGGGCTTTACAATAGAAAAGTATGAATATGTATGGATTCTGAATAAGCTGGACTGAGCAGCTATGGTCTTCTATTTACCACATCAGGCACACATGGTCTTCAATACTCTGAGCCTTCAGTCTGCATTTAAAAGATAATACCAACAGGTTGCATCAGTTAAAAGTGACTTCATCATATTCAATGATGTGTTTGCTCAAATGTGTCAGTGGCAAGCTAACTATTCCCAGTCTGCACTGCTTCTTCAGCTGTTGGTGGACCTCTGCCTCTGGGTTTTCTGGAAAGATGTCTTTAATATACTCTCTAGTAGGGCCAAGAAGGATGTGCTAGATCTAGCACACCTTGATACTGCCTGTCATGAAGATATTCCACTTATAAGGAATGGTATCTGCAAGGTCTTCCAGAATTCCCCCTTCAAGAGTGACTTGAACTTAGTCACTAAGCATAATATGAAGGTTTCTAGCATTAAGGCCCTTTTCATGCTCCTCTGGGATTAGAATAGGGATGGAGACAACATCATCTGACAGTAGCAACACTGGAAGTACAAACTGTACTACATCTTTTTTCAACAGTCCCTCTCTAGTATTAAAGAGGTGTTTAGGCAGGAGTAAGCACAGGAGTGGTAGAAAACCTTAAAGTACAGCTTCATCCACAGCCATTTAATCCTCCCTTATCCTAGTATCATTAGCTTCTGGGCACATAATAAGAAGGGGCAACTCCAGACTTAGGCCAGCACACATCATAATCTCATGAGGTACTATCATGATCAGCAGTAAGAATATCCACCACACATCCAGCCAAATGAAATACTGTGGCTTTCTTTAGTTGATTGGACCTGCAGTGATAATCCCCCTAACTTGGATTTAGTATTGCCCATAATTCCTATAGACCTAGATGCCTGAGTTTCTGCTGTAAAACCAGTAGATGCTGCACATTGCTCAGCCATCCTACTTCCTACTATTAGGGTAGAGTCAAGTAAGATTAGCCAGTACCTTCAGAAGGAGAATATCAGGAACCCACAACACTATACTCTTTGAAATTTCTTGCAGAAAAGTGGAAAGTAGTCACTGGACTTAATACATAAAGACTTGGAATGGCTAAGTGAACATCTGGCCTTATATACTTGAGCTCAGATAGGTGCACTGAAGCAGCAGATTGACAGTTTAAAACTGCTGAATATTACTTGAAACTAGTAAAGATAGAACCCCACACAAAGGTAACTCATGCAAGAGCTAAAGCAGATGGAGAAACACCAAAGGAGAGTGCTCAATGAACATGTAAAGCTTCATAAATCTCAGTTAGACATTTATGAAGCAAGGTGGAAAAATAATTGGGATAAACTTTACTTGGCCAAAAAATGACACCATGAAGTGGTTCAAACATTGAGAAAGATATCCAAGCAAGTAACTCAAGAGATAGATGACATGGGGGTAGTATAATATAAAATTTATTAATGGCAGATAGAGGAGGTTAGTTGTATTGGAGAATAGCTAGCTACTAGTTAGTACTAAAATCTATATATAACTGGATCTCTATAATATCTACTATCAGATTTAAATCTATAAAGGTGATAATTAGAAGACCACTTTCTACATCATAATATACTATAGGTATTTTAAGTATATAGTTCTACCTTTCAGACTTACTAATATACCTACCATCTTCTAAGTGTATAATATATATTAATAAAGTGTTAAGTAATCTACTTAATACCCACTACATAGTCTATCTGGATGACATTGTCATCTATTCTAATTTAATTAAGAAATATGAGGAGTATGTTAAGGTAGTTGTTAAATACCTGTAGAAGTTCAACCTATTTATAAAAGCTAGTAAATGCAGCCTCTATATAAACTATATTAATTTCCTGGGATTTATTATATTCACTAATAGTATAAAAATGGAATTAAGTTATATAGCTTCTATTCCTAAATAGCTTGTACTAGAGATAATTTGTAAACTTTAGGTCTTTTTCAGCTTTATTAATTTCTATTGCTGTTTTATTAAAGGCTTTATAATAATCTCTGCCCTATTGATAGACCTTATAAAAAGGGAGGAGAATTAAAAAGAATAAAATAATATATTAATCTCTTTTAATTAAACTGCCCTTACAAGTTACAGCATTTATAAAATTAAAGAAAAGCTTTAAAAAGGAACTATTACTTACTCATTTTAACTTTAAATACTATCTTAAGGTTAGACCTAATATCTTTAGTATTATCATTATTACTATACTCTTATAGTTAAGGTTTAACAGCCTATAACATTCTATCACATTCTAGTCCTACAAGCTTACTAAAATAGAATACTGGTACTAAATATATGATAGTAAACTTCTTTTAATCATTAAATTATTTAAGTAATAGTGATACTACCTATATAGTAGTAAATACCTAATTATTATATATTCTAACCATGTTAATCTATATAGCTTTATAATAACAACTCAGCTAAACAGATATTAAATATATTAAGTAAAACTACTTACTATATTTAATTGTATAATTAAGTACTATTTAGAGTTAAAGAATTCAACAGACATACTAAGCTATCACTTTAACTATATTAATAAAGTTAAACTACTTATTTTCCAATCTATACTATAAGAAAAGCTCTAGAACTAAACTCTTAAACTTTTAAATTCTCACTGTAAATCTACATAATTAAACTAAATAATTATAATAGTAATTAGAATATCAGATATATCATATATAATTAATCTAGACCCTAAATTAGATTTAAAAGCTCTAAGCTCTTAAAGAGTATATCCCTTATATTAATACCCTTATAGCCTATATAGCTTAGAATACTCCTATAGATGAGAATATTACTACTAGTATTATAGATGATAACATAGAGCCCCTAGTACTATAACTCTTTATTAACCTAGTATTTAAATCTAAAATAATCTACTCATATAAACTAGTAGAGCTACTAATTGATCTTCTACTTTACATTTAAATTTAGAATGCTGAGTATTTAAAAATTTTAAAGTAGAATTTATAATAGCTCTATAAGTTTAAAGATTAGATATTCACTCTAGTCTATTAACATAAATAGATTAATTGGATATGAAGGCTGCACTTATATCCCTAATAACTCTAGTACTATTAAAGATGAGATTCTCTGTACTAATAATAATAATCTAATGAGTAGTCATTTTAGGAGAAAAAGGATATATAAAGTAGTAGCTAGCAAATAATTTTAGTATAGTATAACCTGTTAGAGCCCTGACCATGAGGCCTGCAGTGTGTAGCTTACTGTGAGAAGGCTGAAGACTCTCATATTACCTAGCTAGTAAGAGATCTATCTACTGTGTGACCACATGTTTGCACTAAGCCTGATTGGGAGATCAGAGGTGGCCTACACTTGCAAATGTGTGATGATGTACTTAGTAGATAGCTGCATGCACCACTCAAATGCAAGATCTCAAGTTTTCCACACCATCAGGTTATAGCCCTTATGTTTCTTTAAAATGCCATATTTCAATGTGCTACATGACTGTTAAGCTTCCCAGGTGCAGGCCTGGTCAAAAGACACCAAATGTCAGCCAGAAATCAAGGGGATAGAGCCACTGATAGAGAGGAATCTTAAGAGCAATTTTTAATGGAGGAAGACAAACAACAGGCAAGAGAAGCAGTATGTAGGATGCAATGAAAGACTGAGCAAGAGGCTCAGTCATAGGTGTGTCTATCACTACTAGAAGGCTTCAACTCATCTGAGTCTGAGAAAGGGCCATCTACACCCCCAGACACAGCCAGGAAGATCCAGAGCAATTTGAATGTGATGGATATGGATAATCAACAACAACAGAGTGGCTCAGAAGATTGTGGCTGTGGCTGTGATGCCACTCCACAGGCAGATAACAGAAAGACTATTATAGATAGAGAGACTATTATGGATAGAGAGTTCATCACTAAGAACTACAAGGAGCTTGCAGATAGCAGTTTACCCTCTGATGCTGTACTTTCTCTCATTAAAGATATACTAAAAGACTACTAGAAGGCACATATTCAGACTAGAAATAACTTTATTACCTCAATTTATTGAATGCCCTCTGTCACCTGAACTCCTCACATCAATTTATATGAGAGCTTCTATTGAGACTACAAGGATGTCAGCATTAAGATTGCTGAGAATAAAAGCTTGCTGGAGACTCAAACTATGCAATCTGGAGGAATGTATTTAAAATAAAGATAATCTTAATTCAGAGTGGCAATATCATCTTAAAATAAAATCAGATGAGGATGACACCTGCATCTGGAGGATAATATAGCATTTAATCCCAAAAACCCCAGTCTGAATCCCTACACATCAGTGAGGGGAATCAGGCCAGTACTCAGAGTTTTATGCTTCAGGGGCAAAACTGCCTTAACAGATTGATACAATACATGCCTAACTACCTCCCATGAAGATGTGGGAAAGCAAGAGAGTGAGGAGGGTGGCTGTGAGAAGAGGAGATATATGATTGGCAGAGCTAGGGGAGGTAGAGAACCTTGGAAAGGAAGTTAATAAGCTAAATATAGGATTAATTTGTATCCTCCTTATTCATTTTTTTCATCAGAATTAGTGTGATTTCATTAGCATATATTATACAGGATTATGTTTCCATAGTTAATTCAAGAGAGAGATAATAATAAAAGATAGTGATGTACATCATGGGGTCATCAATGAAGAGCTATAATTTACTCCACTTTCAGTAGCTAGAGACCCCCTCTAGTAAATAAAAGAGCTTCTTTTGATATCATGCTGATTGGGTCAAAACAAAATGGATGAGGGGATAATCTGTATGAAGTTAGCTATGGAAAGGCTGAAGAATCTCATCTTGCCTAATCAGACCATTATGCTTATATACTTAGATATAGAGTGTATAATAGAAAATGTAGTTACATAACAGCCACTACAGCAGAATAAATTACAGTCTACAAGTAACTTAATTAGGCACTAATGATCTCTCATTTCTGAATTACTGCATTAATGAAATCTTTAGTAGCTTGCTCTGCAACTAGCCTATCATCCTGCTTACTCCCCTGAGCCTGTGGCTCAGGTGTTGGTTCCAGTGTCAAAGGACTGATATCATGTGTTTGACCACTTTGACAGCCAGATTTAGTGGTTTTCTCTATTTATTTGATGTCTCTGGGGCAAAAAACATCTATGTCAGCAGACAGCAGTGTCTCCTTCTACTTGTAGACCTCAGAGATTACTGGCTTGATTATTAGTATTTGCATCACCTCATTTATGTTGTAAGTGTAGGATCCAGTTCAAAGCTCTCATTTGATTCCCAATCTCATCTGAAATCTTCTAGGCCTCTATTTCCACCCAGATGGGCTAGCCTCTGATGAGAGCTCTGAGGGTAAACATCTGTGTATCTGCAAATATCTGGCTTTTTCAATTATAAGAGCACCTGCATGTTCTAGCAAGGCCTGAATGCATGCCTGTTTCATTGTCAACCTATATTTTAATGTTTATTGAACTGACAGCTGTTTCTAGTTTCACAGTACTTAAATGACATTTCTATTCATTAACTTCATCATCCATCTGATGTATGACAATGCCTAGCCCATCTCTGCTGCCATCCATATAGGCTACTATTTCATTTTTGATTTATTCTCAGCAGGCTTGGAGTTCTGCCTTTAATGGGGGCATTTTGATTTCCCATACCTATAATGATTCCACTGGTGGCTGATCTTTTGATTATCCTTCATTTATAATTCTACCACTGAGCATAGTAAGAAAAAAAAAGCAGTGATGGAAAACAGCATGAAGAGACTGTTATGTAGGGTTTTATGGTAGAAATAGATATAGAGATATTCAGTGTAAAAAGAAAACTCAAAAAGAAAAAGATGCCTGTGATTTAATATTATGAAACCCATCTCTGATGACCAAACTATAGAGAAAAGGGGAAAGGAAAATGAGAAAGGAGAACAGAGTAAAAAGGGACTATATGATTTGATATTGTAAACTCCATCTTCAACAACCAACTCTAAAGAAGCAAAAGAAAAGAGGAAAGAAAAGACACTGGTGACATTGACAGCTCTGGTAGAAAGATAAGAGATTTTGCAGGAGTAAAGAGCAAACTGTCAGATTAGGAGTATATAACCCAATAGCACCTTTTAATATGATATAGGACACTTTTGTGCTCTACACCACAGCATTTCACTGTCTTCTGTGACAACTCTATTTGTAAATCATTAAGAAAATGACTCATTACTGGCTGGAAATATAAGTTATGTACTGCATCTACAGACCATTCCAGAAACTGTTGCTAACTATTTAGTATAGAAGTAATGATTTCTGTTGCATTCTCATTATGAAGAAAATGCAAGATGGTTTTGATATATTAACTGAAATCATCTAGCACTTCCAGTTGAGTTTGGCATAAGCTTGAGAGTTGTATAGTAACACTTTGGGCCATGATCTTTAGATCCTGAAGAGATTCAAAGTTTATTCCAACTAAGAAACCAGATCAGGTCATGAATGTTGCATGTAACTACCCTGAAGGGATATATATAACTCAGCTGGAATCAATGCAAGTAACATATCCACCTGTAAGTTTGCTTGAGATCTTGGTGAGATAGCTGGAATTGCCTGAAGATGATATGAACACTTTGAGGTTTTCATCTATTAGTAGATACAAAAGCCATATATGCTCAGAGTAGCCAATAGATTGAGATAAACCATGTTGATTCTGGTCTGTTTGGAATTAGCTACTGAGAAATAATGGAGAGTTTACACAAATCAATATGGATATTAACAGAGCTCCCTGCAGGTGCAAAGTTGGCCAATAAATCAATATTGTTATCTTTTGTAATCTGAAGATGATTTCTCAGTGCCTGAGATGGTTATAGGTAGTGGAATTAGGCTGGAAGAGGAATGTTCATCAAAGATGATTTTAGTGAGGAATTAGAGTCATGAAGAGGTATATCAGCCTGATAGAAGGCATTACTGACAGTGTTCTCCTTATCCTTACTCTTGACATGCTCACTACCATGTAAGACATGTTTAAGAGATAATTTCTGTGCAGTAAAATACACAGCATTGAATATCTCTTGTGAGGAGAATTGTTTATCCCAGACTTCAAATGGAGAGAGCAAAGCTGGTCTTTCCCAGGAGAATTCTAGCTCATCAGAAACAAGTAGTATAAGATTATTAAGTGTGCATTTGGGAAACTTTCATTCCTTCTGAAGGTCAGATATCTTTTTAATAAGAGTAGGTAGCTCCAATGAGTGTGGATTATTATCTGCAGTTCAAGTTGTATTAGTTAATGTAGGAAGAATAGCTAAAAGAGAAAAGTTTGGCAGTTACCTTGTATTTGATTAGGTACTCTGAATATTAGTATACTTACTTTATACCAGCAAGATTTAATATATTTCTCATACTTTAACTTCTGAACTTATCTCTTGCCCTGGATGCACTATAGGGGCCATCACTTCATTGGTTGGCCCATCAGCAAAAGGTATGATGGAGATGGTGAGGAGATGGCAAAAAAGATAGTGAGGTAACAGCAAAGGTGATAGTAAAGGCAGTTGTAAAGGTAGCAGAAGATGGTAGTGAAGGTGATGGCAAAGGAGATAGTAAGAGGATGGTGAGGTGATAGTGAAGGTGAGTAAAGGACATGATGAAGAGAGAAAAACACAAAGGATATAGTAAAGGGGAAAATAAAGGACCTCAAACTCATAACACCTCATCAATTCCACTGGATGGGGTGAAAGAGCCATTCTGATATGATGCTGTAGGGAGATAAGGTCTTCATCACATATTACATCCTTGGGGTTTCTAGTGCTTTTTGCAAGGGTGGCATATATATCCAACAACAGCTTAATACTGATATTGTAGGGGGAGAGAAGATAATATTCCTACCAGAGAAGATTCAGAGCTATTTGAAGTTGAGGGTAAAGACATCTAAGATCTCTGCCAGAATTAGTACCAGCTGCAGCTTTCCATGGGGCTTATGATTCCATGGTTTTGCTAGTTAGTATGACATGCATTTTTGAACATGCTCCCTTAGTCACTATAGGTGTTAGGGCAGAAGAGGCTCCTCTTTAGGAGGTTCTCAATCCTCTCAAGACCCCTGTATCTTGCATTATTATAGCATAGCTGAAAGATGTCCTTGCATAAAGCACTAGGAATGCAGAGCTGTTGCTTGCCCTTTCACATAGGGTACAAAAGGTCATCTTCCTTGAGGTGGAAGCCATTATATTGTCAAGGGTCATATAAGGATATTAGCATAATGTGGTTGAAGTTCATGAGGAGCTGATTTATTAGACCATTCTAGTAAACTCCCTATGAAGGGCTACACCCTTATACTCTATATCTATAGCTTGCCAAACTTTGCCCAATCTCTAACTGTCTGATTGGATGCCTCTAACCAGGCCTTTACACAAACATTTATCTGCTCTGACCTCACATAAACCTCTTCTCTTATATCACACAATCTCATGATTCCTTTTTCCTTTTTCCTTTCTTTCTCTAGCAATTACAATCTTGATTCTAGTGTATAGCTTGCACAATCTGCTTATTGGAGCATGCCCATTACACTCCCAGGTGGAATAGGTATCATATATGTATCATATATGTATGTTCTCAGTTGGGTTGGCAGAACACTATCTGTTGGAGGATGAAAAGCTTGATGGATTGAATCTAGCTATGTGGTGAGAGAGTAGTGTAAAACCTGGGCACATAACCACAGTGCCTGATACCCCCACTCACTACAAGGAATGAGCAACTATTTACATATAAAATTGGGTGTACAGACTTGCTTGATCCAAATCCAACCTGAAAATCATAAAATAATTGTTCCTCCTTTGGAAATCAACCAATAAAAATGAAGCATTCATTGGCATGTAGCATTCAATTTGACCTCTTATTTTTATATAAGGGGGGGTTCATAAATCATTTGGGAGGCTGCAGGCAGTTTGTAGGCTTGCAGGCCATTAATTATTGGATAGACCCTGAGGGGGGGGAGGGGGGATTTATTCAATTAGCATTAAAACTGTTCATTCAATTGGTGTTTAAAAAACCATTTATTTATATATATATTTAAGACATATAAAAGATGTTCAATCTCTGCAGCTCCAGATATAAATCCTCCAAAATTCTCCATATAGAAGGAAAATCAACAAATACTAATATGTTCTGCAGGGGGTCTAAATCCTCATCCATGTAGTGAGTAATCTATGCCTGTATCCAGGAACATCTATCACACTTCAGAGGCTATAGATGGTTCATACTCTAACTACTGAGGAGCCCTGCAAATGAAGAGCTATACAGCTTAAAGAGCCCCTACTGAAACTCAGTCAGGTAAGAGGCAGTTATAATAAGGTAGCCATCATGGCACACTGGGGGGTTGATTTCCATACAGATAGAGGTGTAACAGGAGGAGGGAGTCATTGTCAATGCCAGTTGGGAGGCTATAATAGACCTCAGGGGTAGTGGTCATATTTGATGCACCCAGTGAATGATAGGGGGGAGGCTGTAGTTGACCTCAGAGGTGGCCACACAGAGTAGCTGGCTAGAGGTAGAGGGGTAGTCACATTTGATGCACCCATTGAACAGTAGGGAGGCTGTAGTCAGCCTTGGGAGGGTGATCAAACATGACCACCCTCATTGAATGGTAGGAGGGTGTAGTAGCCCTCACTGAACAGTGACAGAGGCTGTGGTAGTATAAGAGGGTTGAATGTAGTTAGAGATATTCATGAGGAGAAAGATGATTGATTCCTTTGTCTAAGTTGGTAGATTTTGCCACTATTTATAGCTACTAACACATGATTGTCTGAGATAATGAAAATCTAAGATACCATACAAAATAGATGTAGAAAACAATAGGGACAATCAGTTATTATCACTATTGAGAAGGAAACAATGAAAAGACCATTAATATAGAACTGAATGACTGAAAAATAGAGGATCTGCTCTGCAGGCACTTGGGGCACATACTATACCACTTCTCACAGATAGGCCTCATTGAATGATGGTAGAGGCCATATTTGACCTTGTCAATAGGGGTAGGTCCACATTTAACACACCCATTGAATGGTGGCCACCAGAGCAGCCATCAGATGGTGAGAATTAAGATTCATCAAAAAAAATTCAAATCTCATCTGATTTTAACAGTTTCTTTTGCAGGATGCCTCTCCTGGCAGTCACTACAATGATCTTGACATTTTTGAAGTAATTCAGAGGTCTTGGTTGTGAAAAAACCAGGACATAACCTATTAGAGGACAAAAAGCTTGATGGATTGAATCTAGCTACATGGCAAGAGAATAGTGTAAAACCTGGGCATATAACCACAGTGCCTGACACTATCTCAGTGACAAGTATTTTAGTGTCCTTTTGCTCACCACCTTTCAGTCACATGTTTTTAGTCCCTCCACCCTAACCTTCTCTTTTCATTCTATCCTCAATGTCCTACATGTTCTGCCTCTTTACTATATATATATCTTATGTCTGCACTGTCAGTATGTTCATCCTCCCCCCTACTGAGTACTCTCCCCTGCTCCCTGGGCCCTGTCTGACCTTCAATCCTTCCATTTTCTTATTATCTTCAGTGGTTGTTTGGGATCCTTTCAGCATCCCTTATTATAATGCCCTTAATGATGTCCCAGGTCCTAGGCTTCCTATCAGTTTTATGAAGACCCTGTTGTCTGACTGGGTAGATAAGGCTACTTGGTTGGCTGTGCTAGTACCACCTGTCCCCATTTTGCCTGCTGTTAAGTCAGTCCTATAGGTACTATCTGCTACTGTGCTAGCACTGCTGATACAGCCTGTCTCTGCAGCTCTATTAGCTGTGCCAGTACTATTAGTATGGCCTGTCCCTTTCTCACCTGCTGCATCCACTGGGTTGATCTCTGAGTATGAGGCCTGTGATCACTGGATGCATGAGATGAACTATTATTTTAACTGTCTCTTATGTTATCTTTATTGGTTCTGACATTCTCTGTGTGTCTGTATGCTGCATACCCCCTCTGTGGATTCCACTTCTTACTCATTTACTGCTGATTCCTTTTCTCTTTTTATTTTTAGTATGCTGTCTCTCCACTTTCTTAGTGTCAGTATTGAATCATTGGTTTCATTTGTGGGATTATGGGATTATGGGGTTATATTAGGTTGGATTCAATGTCTTCATTTAGCATGTATATATATATCCTATTGTCTGCTGCTCTTTATCAGTCTCTTTTGTTGTCTGTCATCCTCTGTGATTTTTACTATCTATATCTTTATCCATCTTACTTTATCTTCATTTAAATACTACTATTTGCTTTTTGCTGTCATGCCTTCTATTACTCTACCCTTCTAGAGTCCTTCATCTTCTGCCCCTTCTGCAGTAGATTCAGCATCTTCTCCTCTTCCAGACTCTATACCTGAGACCCCTCCAAGCTCTGTACCTTCATCAGGTCAAGCTCTCATTAATTAAGTAATGTGAATTGCCATCAGCTCATAGATAATGTGGTTTATCCTGAAGTTCTTCACTTTTGATTTCAATGTCTGTATCTAGCCTCTTTACTTCTTTTTTTTTTAGCTCTCTACTGAATTCATTTATCTCCCTGCCTCACCTTTTCTCATCCTCTCCCTCACAATGTCTCAGTCCCAGCCCCAGACCTATATCTTTATCTCCAGTGGTTTTATCATCACCAACCTTAGCAGCTGTGTTCCATCAGATAGGAACATTAAAGTTAACACCTTCACAACCCCTGCCATCCTCCATGACATCCCAGGTTTTGAGGTTGAGCCAGAGCTGCCTGTAGTACTTTAGATCTATAACCTCAGTCAGCTGAATTTCATGGAGGATATGTTCATTCAGGCTGAGAGTACTCTAACCATTAAGCACATCTCTGCCACCAACATGGCTGCTACACCTGTATTGCCATGGCTGTCACATCTTTTCATCCTCAGTTGGGCCCCAGCACAGTTGGATCCTCTGATATATAGGGGCCAGTATTAGCTCTGATAGTCCATCTTTATTCACTGTTGCTATTTGCACCACTCATTGTGATATACCCACTGATTGTCCTGATCATGTTTTTGAGGTCACTATCAAAACTTATGAGGACTACAGTAGTGACAGACACCCTGAGTTTAGGGTCTTCAGCATCTATTATATCTTCCTGGGGTCTCTGCATTGGAGCTGTATCCCCAAACTAGGCTATCAAACTGAGATAAAAAGGAAAATAAATAGCTAGGCTAGGTTTGGGAAGTAGCAGTGTTGCACTGTGTGGCATCTAAAGTGGTAAGATCACTCCAGCTCTCTGCCTCATCCAATCATGTGATTAGAGATCAGGAAATGTTCAGGTAAGCTACAGATATAGGGTATAAAGATGTAGCCCTTCACATAGTATCATCATTTGCATTAGTATGCTCATTTCAAAGATTTAGGAGCCAGATTCACACTCATGAGCTATGGCAACTAAGGTCTCTATCTGTTTGCATTGGAGATTCACCACCATGATTATAACAATCCTGTTAACTATTAAAAGAAACAAAATGAAAAACAACCAATGAGAATATCATATAAATAGAAAATACCCAAGAAACATCATTTAATTCACAATAGGTTCTCATTCTCATTAGAATGCTTATGATGCTTTACACTACATTCATTATCATCACTATTCTTCCCCAGCTTTTACTTTCTTCTTCACTGCTCATTGATATCAATCACATTCAAGCACACATTAACATCAGACTGCAGCAAAAGCTTATCCTGTCTCAATTGAAAGTATGACTTTAACCCAAAAGCCCTCATCTCCAGGGTTTTCAGCTGCTTCCAACTTTGAAGGAATATTATCTGCATGTCCTTGCACATATTATGGATAAAGTCCCATGCCCTTGACCTATCTTTATCAAGGAGGATACCTTGCTCCATTTTAATCAATGTATCATCCCATGGGTGCTGTCCAGCAACAGCCATACCAATAGCTAAGGGGCCATCTACTAGAAATGAAGCTGAAAACTTTTTGTATGAATTCTTTGGCACTCCATACTGGTAAATAGCATGTAGGGTCTTAGGGGGTAATTCCATGCAGCCTAGTGCCTGTATAAGTAATGGCTGATCATGCATGCTATCTACTAGCAGATTAACCCTATTATCATCAACCCTAATAAATGATGTGGATAGGCTAAGCTGACAGCCTCTGCCATGGGGTCCATAAAGTGCAAATGGATGTAGAACCCTGACCCCTCTGATATTGCATATACTTTTCATAGTTTTATAATCAAGCTTTGTAATATCAGTAGATGTAAAGGTTTGAAGCCTAGATTCATGAAACTTAAGCTTTTCAATGTTATTTGAAGCACTATTCATAATACACTGACATCCATCTTCTCCCTCTTCATAAATGGGGAGCTCCAAAACAAGATGATCTGCAAACTCTAGTCATGTTTCTGAGAGGTATTCTCTTGGACTGACTTCACAAACAAATGATGGTATGAAGTCATCCACATTGAGAAGATGTACTGCATCTAAATAAGGGTGAATGCATAAGAGGTAACCATTGAGAAGGTAGTGTATTAGGACATAAACTAAAGGATCCTGCCATAACATTTGTTGGCCAATTAAATACTGCTGCAACCATAAATATCCATCTGCTGATTTATGATATGAGTAATAGTGAAACATTTGAGCCTTAATATTTGCAATCTGAGCTATAGTGATTCCTTCACCATCTATTGGACTAAACTAATATCCCATGAGTGATTTAATCTCAGCAAAACCTCTGATGTCCAGTATTTTATTTGTGAACATACTTAGATTGCATTCCAGTTGCTCTGCTAGATCATTTAAAATGATAGAGGCATCTATATCAGGATCATTTCACTTGGCTGGCTCATCTAGAGTATAATTAAATAGTAAATTTGTGTGCACCTTAGTCTGGTGCCCATCCAATCTGTGCTGGTTAGGGTCAAGGTGGTCCTTATCCTGTACTAGATATGATATTAGCAATAGGCATTTACAATAAGATAGATAAAACCTACTGTATCAGTATGGATATTCTCATCCCCCAACTGAGAGTCATCTGCATTGGATGTGGTATGACAATCATCCTCATTCCCACCCTCTCTCAATTGAGATTTATCTGAATTAGATGGAGTGTGACATCCATTCTTATCTCTATTCTCATCTCTCAGTTTGGACCTACCCTCATGAGGCAGAGTACAGTTCTTATCCTGTACCAGGTACAATATTAGCAATAGATATTTACAATAAGATAGATGAAACCTACTGTATCAGTATGGGCATTCTCATCCCCCAACTAAAAGTCATCTATGTTGGATGTGGTGTAACATTCATCCTCATTCCCAGCCTCTCTCAATTGAGACTCATCTGGATTAGATGAGATGCAATATCCATCCTTATCCTCATTCTCATCTCTCAATTTGGACTCATTCTTGCAAGGCAGAGTATGGTCCTTATCCTGTACTAGGTATAATATTAGCAATTGACACTTACAATAAGATATATAAAACATACTGCATTGATGCAGACATCCTTGTCCATTTGATAAGAATCCCCCTGGTTGGGCAGACTGTGTTCTTTATTCTATAACAAGTATAAGATTAGTATTTATGGTAGTAATAAGTGGTATGAAACCTACAGTCTCTATGTGGTGTAGATC
Source organism: Onygenales sp. PD_40 (assembly GCA_032988205.1). Taxonomy (NCBI): domain Eukaryota; kingdom Fungi; phylum Ascomycota; class Eurotiomycetes; order Onygenales; species Onygenales sp. PD_40. The sequence goes on from JANTQD010000030.1 coordinate 282,616, forward strand.
TAGATCTTCATTGTTTTTCTATCTAGTAATGACCATAAATTTGGTCAGAATGTTGAGAGTGTGGCCACAGAAATTATATTCCTTGTCCTTGAGGATTGAGTTCAGCTTGAGAATGTGGCTGAGCACCTTCTTGATCTTGATGCTGTGGATAATACTAGCAGGTAAATTATAATAGGAGTCTAGCTTTTACATGAATCTAGATATTGACTTCATTTCTTCCTCCTTGGGTACCTGATTAGGTAAAAGAAATGCTTTATGGAGCCTCTGATGAAGGAATAAAACTACTCAAATGACTGTCAGTTGTATGCAACAAAACATTTCTATACTGTAAAATAACATAGAGGGGAATAGGAAATTAGCAAGGAAATTAGTATAATACCTTCTTTTTCTTGCATTGCAAACTCTTCTGGATCCACTGGCTTATCCTGTTGTTTGGAAGGGGCAGCATGAAATGCATTTAGTTTACCCTGTAATAAATGCAATGTCAGCTAGTAGTATTAATAATAAGACTTATAAGACTTACAGTGCTAAGGCCTTCTTTGTCAAGTTGAGTAGGGTTAGAATATAGTACCTGTTTGTTTTGCTGTACCAGGTACAAAATTAGCAATTAATTATGATTATAATAAGAGGTATTAAACCTACTTGCTGTATAGGATTAGCCCCTTCATTATCTTCCTCTTCACTATTCTCCTTCTCATCATCATCATCACCAGCTGGATGAGCAACCTGAGCTTCTTTATCCTGAACCAACTATAGAATTAGTAATCAACTGTAATTATAATAGAAGATATTAAACTCACTTGACTGATTTACCTATTCTCTTCATCATCCTCTTCATCATTCTTCTTGTTAGCTTCCCTATTATCATTATTCTCCTTATGGTCTTTCTCTTCATCATCCTCCTCCTCTTGATCTTTCTTGCTACCATCTAGATGGGCAACCTGAGCTTCTTTATTCTGAACTAACTACTAGATTAGTTCAGTAGAACCATAGTTAGATGTATTAAACTTACTTAGCTAGCTTGCCTGTTTTTCTCACTAATACTCCCTTCTTCATCATTATTCTCAACTGGATGGGTAGGCACAGTTTCTTGTTCCTTTACCAACAATGAGATTAGTAATTAACCCTATTAACTGTAAAGGTACAACTTACAGGGGTGTGATATTCTTAATCTAAGTAACTATAGTCAGGGCATGGTGTCTGTTCTTCAACCTATCCTAAGTTGTGGACTTCTTTGGTGGTTGCCTGGGTAATCCCAGCACAGAGTGGAACTAATATATTCTATACTAGGGATAATATTAGTAAATAGTACTTCACAACATATTACATTAGTGTTTTCTCATACCTCATTGTGCATTTCTTCAAAATGGGGACCTGCAATATGGGGGCTTGGTGTGGGGGAATATTCCTGGTATGTTGGAGCTTGTTGAAGTAACTCAGATTCAGAGAGACAGCAGTTTATTCATTTAAGTTCCTCATTTATTAATGGCTTGAGCTTGGTCTTAATCAGTGTTGAGATGACATGTTGAATGTCATTAGGACATATATTAGGGCATCAGCTTCTATTATTTGTAGGATTGATTAATTGCCAAAAGACTGCTTGATTAATGTGCATTGCTGCATCTGAAAATATAGAATATACTCTTGTAATCTGCCCTATATTTCAAGTGCATATAAACCCCTGATTTTTAGTTAACATCACCCCAATCTCACCCCAATATCTCTCAGCTGCAATGCAAGAGGTATTAACCCTATCTTGATTGTGCTGTGCATTTCTTTTGTGGTCAGCAAGTCTTTTCCAGGTTGCATTGTACTCTTGAGTTCTTCTGAACTTATCCCAGTTGTGATCAGACTTATGAAAGTTGAAATACTTGACAAGGATGTTATTAGCAATATCACCCAATTTAGCTATCTGCTATCCCCCTATAATCTGAATTTCTTCATACTTCTTCTTTATGTAAGTCTCCTGGGCATTCTTCTCATATTCTATTGCAGCTTCTATGCTGGTAAGGGCAGTATCACCATATTTGATTGTAAATTGTGGCATAAAGGGCAATACAAGAGCTAAGGACCCAGCTTTAAGTAGTTTAGAGGCCTGATCTTTTTTTGTAGGTGTGTCTTCCATTGCAATTCACTTCAAGGTGACATAGGAGCTGGGTTTGGGAGAGTTTGGTTAGTTATACTGTGAAAAATGGGGAGACCAGTATGATGGTGATAACTTCACTGCCTGAAAAGAACTGTAAATCAAATGAGGGAGTCACAGAATGCTAATGAACTGACTGGGTAAGTTCTGGGATACTATGAGGTGTGGTTGGTGTTTGATAAGCTTCCAGATGCAACTATCTGTTAGTTGTATTTCACACTTGTATTTGAAGCCTTTCAATGGTGATATTGTCACCACCTGGGCTCTAAAAGGACTGTAAATCACACAAGGGAGTGGCAGAATGCTAATGAACTCACCAGCTAAGTTCTGGGGTGCTATGAGGTGTGGTTGGTGTTTAATAAGCTTCCAGATGCAACTGTCTGTTAGTTGTATTCCACACTTGCATTTGAAGCCTTTTGACAGCAACATTGCCACCACCTGGGCTCTAAAAGGACTGTAAATCACATGAGGGAGTCACAGAATGCTAATGAGCTCACTGGCTAAGTTCTGAGATGCTATGAGGTGTTATTGGTGTTTGATAAGCTTCTGGATGCAACTGTCTGTTAGTTGTATTCCATGCTCATATTTGAAGTCTTGCAATGGTGACATTGCCATGACATACATTCTGAACAAGCTAGAAATAATATGAGGAGTAGTAGAATGCCAGCAAACTCACTGGGAAAGCTCCTGGGTTGTTAGAACAACAAATGACAAGGTTTTTTGATAATGTAGACTGTTGGTAGATGGTTATGAGAGACAAGCAGAAGCAGCTGAGTTATAACACTGATTTTCTTAGTATTGACAAAATGTAATACTAAGCTTCAGTATCATTCACAGCTTTATACTGGGTACAGAGCTTGGACTATTACATCATGCCCTGCAGTCATGTACTATAGCCTTGCACTAGTGCTATGTTATTCCACCATCTGAACATTCCATAACTACCACATCTAATATCATTTATATCATCATATATCTCATATCTTCTGGTGTGAGATTCCATGCTATATCTACTATATTAATAGCCTCAACACTGCTATCAAATCAATCCACTACACTTAACTTCTGTGATTACATTCATTTATTTAATCCTTTCAGCATTTTCTTATCTTTCAGAAATTAGATAGTTTTCAGTTATCTGCATGATTTTCCCTATGTAGTTATGTGGCTTTTTCTATTTTCATTATCTCAGACTATTAAAGATCCAAACCATATAAATAGCAGTCAATAACTTACATAGCTTAATTAATCAATCATCTCAATACTCATGAATAATTACATCAATTCCATTTATACCTGATATAGCCAGATCAGAGCTGTGAGTGTCATAGATAGATTCAGCAGCTTCAGATAGTCTATTTAGATAGCCTCTGATCTCTGAGGTTTCTGGAGGTCTGTAATTTATTTCTTATTTAATCTAATACATAAAAATGCTATTATCTGTTTGCCTATATATTTCTCCCCTTTCTGATCTAGAACTATCTATCTCTTTAAGGCTTATAAACCTTATATTTCTGAATGCAATCTTCTGAGCTGTAAATGGCCTTATTTATCTATTAGCTTATTATCACTTATGAGTATTACTCTTAATACTGTTGTTCTATATAATAGTGTGAACCTTATAATTCTAATGATACCTTTAGGTATATATTATTATGTATGATCTTACATTTTTTTTATCTTTTTTCTTTCTATTCTCTAGAAATTTTAATCTTATATTATGAGAATTAAATGTACATAGTAGTGAGGCAAAATAGAGATGATTGATTTTTCTATGGTAGGCCTTTGACTGCTACTTATAGATCTTGGATACATGATTGTGTGAGATAATGAAAATGTAAAAGGCCATGTATTTACATAGGGAAAATCATCTAAATGAACAAAAACTATCTAATTTCTGAAGGAATAAAGGGTTAATGAAAAATTCAATAAGTGAATGTAACCCTGGCAGTTGAGTGCAGCAGGTGTAAAATGATGGCATTGAGGCTGTTAATATAGTAGATATAGTATGTATTTTCACATATATATAGTAATATTTGCTAGTATATATCATTAACCAGACCTGGGCCATTATTGTCATGACACTGCACATTTGAATGGTTATACCAGTAAAATGTTCTGCCAGGCTATCTATATCAGCCCAGGAGGTATATCATGATTGTTGGTGTGATGTATCTGCATTACTACCAAGGCATGTATATAGTTAGCTGCTGACCTCAGTCTTCTGGAGGTCAGCAATTTGTTTCTTAATCAATCTATCTATATTGTTGCCACTGTATATCTACCTATGTTATACTACATGCTATTAATCAACTATACCCTTATACCCTGATCTACTACCTCACCTTCTTGATGGTGCCAAGTTTGCTATGCTCTGTCTACATTGGTATGCCTGTGTCCTGTCACAAGTTCAAATTGCTCTCTTAACTATTGCAAGGGCAGGTTCATTGACAGCATGTTGAACTGAGAGAGTTGTGGCCTTGCAGGCCAAGACAACTTGACTACTCATGAGCTTATTCATGAGATGTTAGAGCCTAATGACTCTGAGCCTTCATCCCCTGAGAACTCTACAAGTCATACAATTCACACACACAATGCACCCATGAGACCTAACCAGGGAGATTACATCTTAACCTGATCTTGTGGGATCAAAACTGGAGATCCTGAACCCTATTATGGAAAAAGTATTAATGAATACTGAATGTTTACTTGATTTCTTGAATGAAAATTCACCTTAGCTCCAGATTCATTTGAGCTTGACAGCTCTTATGTTTTATATGCTGTGACACATTTATGAGGCATAGTTGAGACAACTTGAAGCATAAAAGAAACAGAGCTTCACTATGAAGGTCTTATATTCACCTGAGACAAATTTAAAGAGTTCCTTATGGATCAGATTGAGGATCATTGTAATTGTGGTTATACTGCTGCATCTCAATTCCATGATCTTACCCAGCAAGAGAATCAATCTGTTCATGCTTTCAAAGCCTCCTTTGATGAGCACTAGAATGAACTAGAACTCAATCTTCATACCTTATGAACACAGCTTTTCTATACTAAGCTGCATCCTACTATTTGGAATACTATTAACAACTATCAAGCTATTCTGATAGATCAAACTGAATTGATTAACTTGGCTGCTCATCTTCAAGCTCAGTTAAAAAAGATAAAATAGCCTCAACAACCAAAAACAACTGATGCTGAACCAGGTGGTTCTCAAAATTCTCACTCTATGAGTAGAAGTTTCAAGAGTAGGAAGTGTCAATAAGGTGGTTCCATTTCATGTCTACCTCTGAAAAATACTTGTCCACCAAAAGAACACAAGAATCATAAAGATAAGAACTTGTGTTTTAACTGTGGAAAGTCAGGCCATTATGTAAAGAACTGCTGATCTAAAAAGGGGAAAGGAAAAGATGCTAAAGATGTTCCAAAAATCTTGGCAATTTAAATGTCTGATACCCCTTTTCAAGAATAACTACACTTGGACCCTCAGCTTCATATCATCATAACTGTTAATACCCCATACAGGGCAGTACCAACTCATTGCCTATTCAATTTCAGGTCAGAGGTGAATTGCATTGCAGTAAATTATCTAATGCAAAATGATTGGAGCATTTCAGAAATGGTGAACATAGTGGAATTCCCTACAGGAGATAAATATCCTCATTATAGATCTATATCAACAACCTTTCAAGCAACAGATTCAGAGGGTCAAATGAAAAATGGAGATCTCCTGTGTCAAATGATTAAAATGGTAAATAAAGACATTATCTTAGGAGATCCATGCATATGAGTAAATAACCCACTTATCAATTGGAACTCAGATATGTGGCATTTCTGAATTGACAATAAAAGAGTTATTATTGAAAGCTCTAAGGAGTTTGAAGAGACAATAAAAGATGCCCCTTGTGTTTATTGCATTACTGGAGATTAATTATCTGAGGACTCTCCAGATTAGACCTCAGTAGCACCTCATATAGGTGCATTTGAATCATCATTAGATCCTCATATACAAGAGATATTCAATGAATTCCGAGAAATTTTCTCTGAGGATGGAGCATCTAAGTTAGCTGATATGAGTCAGATATCACATGAAATAAACCTTGTTGAAGGTGCTTCACCCTCTTACAGATCACTATATAACCTCTCCATTAAAGAATTAGATACTTTATGAAAGTATCTTGAAGAAATGCAATCATACAACTAGATTCAATCATTGTGGAGTCCTGCCAGAGCTCCTATTCTCTTCATACCCAAAAAGAATGGTAGTCTTAGACTTTGCATAGACTACCACAGTCTTAATCAAGTGACTATAAAGGATTGTACCCCTTTACCACTAATTGAAGAGATGATGGATCAAATAAATGAAATGAAATGCTTTTCAAAATTGGATCTACAGGATGCATACTATCATATATGTATTAAAGAAGGTGATGAATGGAAAACCACTTTCTAAATAAAATATGGACATTTTGAATACCTTATGATATTCATAGGTCTATGTAACACACTGGCTACATTTCAGTCCTATGTCAACCAAGTGCTTGATGGACTTATCAATATATGTTGCATGGTTTATCTTGATGATATCCTAATCTTCTCTGAAAATGAAGAAGAACATAGAAAGCATATTCAATAAGTGCTAGAAAGGCTTTAGCAATTTGCACTTTATATTAAAGAATTAAAATGCAAATTCTTTGCTAAGGAGGTTACCTTCCTAGGTTTTGTTATTAGGGTAGATGGAATTCAAATGGATCAAGATCAGGTAGCTATCATATTAGAATAGCTTGAACCACATATGTTTCATGAGATGCAAGTATTCTTAGGGTTTACAAATTTTTATTGACAGTTTATATATGCCTACTCAAGGCTTACCACTCCAATAACAGACCTACTAAAGGGTAGTGTCAAAGGAAAGAAACCTGAACCATTTGAATTTATGAAAGAAGCTCAAGAAGCACTTCACAAGGTTAAACAAGTGTTCATAAATGCTACATTACTTAACCACTTTGACCTCAATCAATCAATGCAATTGGAGATAGATGCTTCAGGATATGGAATCACCAGCATCTTATCTTAATTAGCAGTTGATTCAGCAAAAGATTTTGTGGATCCAAAAAGTACTACAAGTACACAGTGGGAAGGCACCTATCCACTTATGACTCATAGGCAAGATTGATTACCAGTTACTTTCTATTTGAAGAAGTTGAATCCAACACAATATCAGTATGATATGCACAATTAAGAATTGCTCATAATTATTAAATCATTTTGAATTTGAAGACATTATCTGCAAGGCAGTAATCTCCCTATTCAAGTCTTGACTGATCATGCAAATCTACATTACTTCTTCACCACCAAGAAACTGTCTAATAAACAGGCTAGATGGGCAGAAGAGTTGTCTGAATATGATTTTTATATTTATTACTGTTCAGATTGGTTTAACCCCACTAATGCACCTTCAAGGCAATCAGACTATGAAATAGTCCTTAGAGAGGAAGATACAGATGATGCACTTCCTACATTGCAGTAAAAACTGGCTGTATGGGATTCAGTCATGCCTAGTTGCAGATTCCAACTTGAGGCTGATGAGCTTATGAGAAACAACTGAGTCAGTAACATTACACTGACTGGGATGACACTATCTAAAAGAGCTGGCACTGATGGTCTAGAACATCTCATACTACATTTAGCAGCTATAAAAGCTGCAAAAGACAAAATGGGCTACAAACTTTCCTCCAAAATATTTATTGAATTCATTAAAGAGGTGCAGGAAAGGGACACCTTTTCAGTATCTTAAATTCAAAGGTTAAATGGTTGTGAAGATCCTGGAATCTCCCCAACCAGGCCCAAGGATTTATAGCCAGCCATGTCAGATATAAGTCATTAGCATCTTGGGGATTATGGACTTCTGATGCTCAATGGATCTATCTTCATCCCTGTGAGTAGGGCTATACACTGGGAACTACTATGCATTCACCATGATGATCCATATGCAGGTCATTTTGAAATTAATAAGATGAAGGAATTACTTCAAAGGAAGTATATATGGAAAGAGATCTATAAGGACATTGAAGAATTCATTCAAATATGCAATATCTGCCAAAGAATTAAGGTACTGAGGCACTTACATTACAGTAACTTATTGTTGCTACTAATTCCAGACCAGCTGTGGAAATCTATTTCAATGGATTTCATAATGAATCTGCTAAAATCACAGTTTCAAGAAAAAAGATATAATAGCATTCTAGTGATTGTAGATTGCTATACAAAAATGGCTAAATATATTCCCTGTGCAAAGATTATTAAAGCTCCAGAACTTGCTGAACTTCTTATAGCTTCAATAGTTAATGAATATGAGCCTCCATTGTTGATCATATCTGATTACAGATCAATCTTCACAAGTCATTATTAATTAGCTTTTTACTATCATTTGAAAATTTGCTGGAATCTTTCAACAGCCTTCCACCCCCAAACTGACAGGCAAATAGAATGACAAAATCAAACACTGGAGCACTACCTACACACATACACTGTGTATTATCAAAATGATTGGCCAAAACATCTTTCAACAGCCTAATTTACTTATAATAATGTGAAACAAGCTTCAATGAATGTATCCCCATTTTTTGCATTTTTCAGATATAATCCTAATTTACCTCATGACATTGCAGACAACATCCCTGAGGGGGAGGCAAGCTCCACTGTTAATCAATGGAGGCCTAGGGAAGTACTAGATGTGATGAAGAGATTAAATTTATTAGAGGAAATCCATGACAAGTTGATGAATAGCCTATAACTCACAGCTGAGAAGCAAACACAGTACTATAATTGAAAGTATAAGTCAATAAGCTTTAGTATTGGAGATGAAGTACTGATATCAGTAAAGAATATCAAGACCATAAGACCCTGCAAGAAGTTAGATAACCACTGGCTTGGTTTATTTCCAATTATAGAGATAATTGGGGAACAGACATATAAGGTTCAATTATCTCACTTGTTCAGCAGTATTCACCCTGTTTTTCATGTTTCCCTTCTGAAGTCCTATCATCAAAGGGTTGGTTCAGAACCACCTCATCCAGACAGAATAGAGATTGAAGGTGATATTGAATATATTGTGGAAAAGATCTTAGATAAATGTGTGGGAAATAATCAAAAGCTAAAATATTTAGTTAAGTGGGAAGGGTATCCTTCATCAGAGAATACCTGGAAGCTAGTGGATAACTTGGATAATGCATGGGACCTGGTTATAGACTGGGAGGAAATGAATTGTAGCTGAGATATAAGAACCCCCTATTACTGTAAAATAGATTGACATTAGAATTGTTAGATTGCTCATCCCTCTACCCCTTTTATCTTATTGAGTTTTTGGGTAGGTAGGCTGGGGCAAGTCACTAATAAGGCATAGATGAGAGATGATACTCTTCTCCTATTTTTTCCTTTAAGTTTCAGGAGTTTAATGAGACTATCATCTTATAAAAATTGGAAAGGAAATATGCCAGAATAATGGCCCTGAGGGGCAAGTAAATATCATTTTATTATTTTTGCCTGAAGGCTGCAGGAAAAAGAAAAAAGTAAAGATACAGTAGTAGAAAATACAACCACATCCCCCTCTGACCTGCTATTCTACAACAAGCAGGCTGCAACCTATATCATACAATTAGCATACAAAATGAATGTGTGAAGGATATAATAAACTTACTACCTTCTCCATTAACTCCTTAATCTCTAATAACTACTCTATAATCTAGCATAGTAGGGTAATAGTTTCCTCTCTCTGAGTTGCAGGGTGTGCAACTCTCAGCTTGCATAGAGAGTGCTTATGAGTGTAGGCTTTTACATTAAAGATAAATATAGCCATCAAGATCTTAATCATCTCAGCTAATATCAGCTCAGCAGCCTTGAGATCAGTCAATTCCTGTAGCTGGCACAACTGTTTGTGAAAGGGTGCTGACACCTAAAACCTAATTAGTATATAATGCATATACATGGCATTAATATGTTATGAGAGATAACCTACAGTGACACAGGAGTTGCAGCTCTTTGCACAGTAGTTACAATAATAGTATGCAGATTTATAATTATATACAACTCTTTTACTGTGCTAGTAGAGCTTCACACATTGCAGATAGAAATTCTGCCCTGCAAACTGAGTCACTGTGGAGACAGCTTTACCAGTTTCCTCTTTGAATTTAGAGGAGGAATTTAATGAGAATGACTTAGGAATGTTGCCCAATCATATCTCCTCATCCTTCTCAAATTTTATTAATACTACTATCTCCAAAGGATGCTCAGAAAGCTCTCATACTTAGAGAAGATCTTGCATGTGATGGGCTCCATCATCATGATTCTTAATATCTGAGAAACACAGAGTGTAACCCTTTTTCAAGAGCACATTAAAACTGGCACTTGGAGAGTGTGGATTCAGAGGCTGCAACTTATTAGCTTCTCATTTCCAACTCATATATGAGAACTATATTGTTGCCTCTCCCTCTTTCTTCTTCTCTATCTTCTTTTCCTTCTTCTTCTTCTTCTGCTTCTCCCAACCCCCCTGTCAGAAGCACACATGTTTGGCTAGCACTTTAGCACAACTAGAGGGGCCAGGAGTAGCCAGACAAACTGGCAGTGCACTGCAATGAGTCACTATACTATATTAGCTAGGTGTCTTAATTGTGACTCATATAAAACCATAAAACTTACCAGTAGGAGAGGGCAAGACCAGGTTGAGGACCATTGTTTCAAAAAACCAATGAGATGAGACTAAAATTGTGGATATTTTGATCTAAATTGCATGTTAGCCTTGCACTTGTCTTATTCCCATCATAAATGTATGTTTTTACACACATTTTGAATGTTTCTTGATGTTTTTTGGACTTACCAGAGTAAATGTCTGATGGATTGTAGAAAGAAGAATTCTAGCAGTCCTATAAAATCTTTTATTAGTATTTCTCTGTTGCTAGGGAACTTACCCTCAGCTCTCAATTTAGAAACACAGTGTTCACATCACTATAACACATCATCAATGCTACATAGCAACCCTGATGGCTGGTTGCCCCCCTGAAGGGCACATGATCTGAACTTTAGAATGAAGCCTCTTAAGGAGGAGGTAATTGTTATGATGCTGCACATTTGAATGATTATACTAATAAAACATTCCACTGGGCTATCTATATTAGCCTGGGAGGTGTATTATGATCATTGGTGTGACATATCTATATCACCACTGAGGCATGTATATAGTTAGCTGCTAACCCCAGTCTTCTGGAGGTTAGTGATTCATTTCTTAACCAATCTATCTATATTGTTGCCACTGTATATCTACCTATATTATACTACATGCTATTAATCAACTATACCCTTATATCCTGATCTACTACCTTACCTTTTTAATAGTGTCAAGTTTGCTATGCTCTGTCTACATCAGCACATCTGTGTTCCATCACAATTATACTTTAATTACTATAATTAACTTTAAGAGTGTATAACACTATCATTTAACTATAATTATGAATAATGAAGATACATACTATCTGTTTACTACAAGCTATAATTACTGTAACTTTTCATTTATCTAGTAGAACTATCATACTTAGAATATTTTATCAGCTATAACATATTTAAATATATTCTTCTGGGAGCCCAACAAGTCTTGGAGATTTACTAATGACCTCACTATAAGTATATTTAGTTTTGGTTGGACTTAATCAGAGGCACTGTTTTAATCCCATATAATTGACCTTAAATGTCTGAATATCTTTGACATGGATTCCGCAGACAATCTTGCAGGCAGTTATATGATAAGAGCTTTCAAACAAAAGAACCCTCATCTTTGTACAATCAATACTGATGGAGATAGGGTTAGTCAAACTTAGTACTTCAAAATTGTAGTTGTTATGGCCTCACACTGGTAATATGTTATTTCACCATCTAAACATTCTGCAACTATCTCATCAAATCTCATCATATATATCATCATATATATCATCATATATCTCATCATAGATCTCCCTCTGGGCATAGCTAGAGCACAGTGTTATAGATAGATTCAGCAGCTCTGGAGAGCTCTATATAGATAGCTACTGATCTCCCAGACTTACTGGAGGTCAGTGATTTATTTACCAATCTACCTGATGTTTAGAAATCCTCTCACCTTTTCATCTATATATTTCCTCCTACCTGATATCAAAATATCTATCCCTCCTAGTCTAGTAAAGCTTCCATTGATGAACTCTATCCTCTGAGCTCTAGATAGCCTTACCTACTTATTGACTTCTCATCCCTTACAAGCATCTTCTGATATAGTGTTGTCTCTATTCCTATATATTAGTAGTGTTATCACTTAGATATCAGAGTGAGCTTACAGAAACCCATCTTCTTATTATAAAGTAAAAGTTTCAAAAATAAATTCAGTTTAATGGTAATTTTTCCCTTACCTTAGATGCTTGGACTGCTTCTAATCAAGCTGCATTTCTTAGAATTACTATTCATTATATTAGTGTAAACTGGCATTTACATCCATATTTATTGAATATGAGACTGTTAAATGATTCTCATTCTGGAAAGTATATAGCAAGAGTTCTATGGGATGGATTGAAGGATTTTAAAATTGAAAATCATGCTCTAAGGTCTGTTTCCTCCTATTATCTACTTTTAACTTTATTTATTAAAATACTAACTATTTTCTATTTTTATTTTAGTATTACATGGGATAATACATCATCCAATAATAAGCTTCTTGAGCAATTTGAACTTACTATGAATAATCATTTAGATGATAATTCAAACATATTTTTATTTTCTACTAAAAGAGGAGATATTAGTTTCACCCTTTAATTCTATAATGGCTGAGGATCATACAACTCTATACCCTCAGTTTTATATGTAGATAATTGTTTGTTCCTTGTAGTGAGTAGAGGTGTCAGAGGCTAGAGGTCATATGCCTGAATTTCTACCACTACTCTGATTGCACACAGCTAGATTTAATTCATCAAGCTTTTCATCCTCCAACATTTTACCATGCCTCCACCTGGTGATTTTATTTTAACTCCCCATGAAGAGTTAATTCATTATCTCATTGAACAAGGCTGAACCCAACATGCTATTCTTCAATATCTAAAGGAAGAGGTGCACCTCTCTATTGGCCATACTGCTCTAACTGATGTACTGAAATGCTGGAACATTTCTAAGTATTAAAAACTAAAGGACACTAAAGATATATGGAGCACTGTTTAGGATTTATTCTCCCAGAGTTTGCAAGATGATGAAATCCTCTGAGTCCTTACTAATAAAGGATATAAAATTACCCCTCATGAACTGTGCTAAATTTAATGGCAGATTGGGCTTCCACAGCAACAGAATGATTATGATACTGAAGAAGTACAGTGAGAACCAGTAAAATCTATCCAGAAAGAGCTGAATGATGGTTTTATTCAGGGATTTAGATATAAATATATCCACACATATTTTCAAAAGAAAGGATATGCTATCTCTTGGTATGTAAACTCTTACTGACTGATATAATAATTGCAATAAAAACTAATATGGAAAACTAATGGGAGAGATTGCCTATTCTCCACTGTTCATCAGCTGGATCCTGATGGGATTAACTGCTGTCTTAATGACCTCCAACATCATCATGGGATATATATCATTCCTGGTCCAAATTACCTTTTTATGGAGTTTGTACTGGGGTTATTCAAATTTTTTAGTTTCAGATCCTTAGTGGAACAGTTCATCAACTACTTTATAAGATTATTGATATTAATGTTGATGATTGTGTTCTGACCTGTGAAAAAGAACTCATTGAGGTAAGTCTTAATAAAAGATTTCTGAAACTCCTTTAGTCCTAGAAGGAAAAGATTATGATAGATGTCCTCCAGATTATCATACAATTCACAGTGATGAGTAATGAGGTAGTGAAAATAGCACTAATAGGTAAGATATTTAGTGTTTTTAATTTTAAGATAGATTAACTCTCTGACAACATTCATATAATCCTCTACTAGAGAGATAGTATATTCAATATTCATCTTCTCTCATAGGGCTGCAGCATTGTCAGCTTCCAAACTGCCTATAGTGGTATGAATGTTGCTAATTAGACTTGATAGCATGTAGTGATATAACATTTTTGAACATGCATGTCACTTATCTCTATCTAAATGGCTAAGTCCTAATGGGGGTTGACACTGATTTTTCAATAAGATATTCAATCCATCAATCATCTCAGTGTCATTCAAGATTCTGACTCTCCAATTTTCATAGTTGGATATGTCAAACATGGTGATGAATTTGATCTCCAAAGCAAATTTAATTTTCTTTTGGAATTCATGAAGTTCCTCTTTCATGCTATCCATAGCAGGTAAGAAAGTAAACTGATGACTGGCATTCAAAAAAGTTTGCATTATTATCATTATAGCTTCCTGAGTCATCATAACTAGTTTATCTGGATCTCTGCCAATGACATTGAACTCACTGAGGCTCAAGGCAGTAGACAGGCATTGGAATTCAGGATGATCACAAATTTCAGACTGATTATAATTCTATTAATGATTTTTAAAATGTTTGTGCTTATGATCTCAGGCTGCAGAGTATTTGTGTTTAAGATGTGCAACTTGATTCTGAATTGAACATTTAAATGTAGATGTATTAATATTGATACTAAATCTATTAAATGCAGAATAGCTAGTGCTGTGAAAATATCTAATACTACTATCTAATGCACAACAATTTGGGTGAGATAAGTATTCATATTGAAGAACATCCTCAGTCTCATTCATATTAGTTAATTTCAATAGATTCTCAGTGTTCTCATAGAGGTTATCATCATTCTCCTGGGCAGGCATTTTTTCTTTTCCTTTGGTGGACTGGGGTAACATGAACTGGGAAAGCTTGAAGACACAGGGTTTACTCCCTGAGAGTAATGTTTGAAGGTCACAGCTACTGCTCATTACAGTATAGAGCTAATTGAATCAATTAAATGAAAAAACACATTGAGAATGACTATCTCAATGAAAATAGGATGTTTTAATTCTAAATATTATCCTACACACATGACTTAATGATAAGCAGTCACAGCCTTGGCATCCCTATAGTACCTATATGTTATGAGGGCAGATTCAAATCCTGCTGAGGGCACATGCTTTTTACCCACTAAGAGAGGTGTTTAGGCCTATCTCCAATTAAAAACCTGGGTGGTTTCAGGTCCATTCTCAACTAAAACTCTTGGCCTTTAACTAGGAAATGCTTTTAAAAATTATCCAATTGGTGGGGTGAATTGATGGTGAGTCTAGACCTCAAAGATTGAGTACTATAAGAGAGGGAAGGAGCTAGACTGCATGCTAGGCCTAGGCCTCTGCAAGACTATGATGTTGGGTGGCAGTGTTAGAGTAGCATCCAAACCTATGCTTGTTGCTTCATCACTGGCCCTTCTTGTGGCTGAGGCTGAGCCTGACACTTAGCCTGCATGTTCTAGTAGCACTAGTCTCTGTAGCACTAAATGCTAGCCAGCTCTTTCTTCATTGAACATTTGAGAGTGCCATTCATTCATCTGGGGGCCACTGGGCAGAGATTATGCCCAGTCAGGTAGGGGCTATGATAGTTGATGTAGTAAGGTTTTATAATGCACTGTGTTCCTGAGGGGCCTTTATGCTGGTGAAGATGAACACTACAGTTCAAGTAATAAGTAAGTCTGATGCATCAGAGGGGTAGTAATACTTCTAATAGCCTGGGTCATACCTTTGGACAGCAGGCTTTTTAATGATGAGTCTTGAAGACTTGCTGATGTTAAACAGTCAGAATCTGGGGACTAACTTGAGTAAGGAGATAATTCAAGTCATCTTACCCATCTGGGGGTTGGTATCATGTTAGGAGGGGTGGCAATTAACTGTATTCTGATCATACATTTTGCTAGAAATCAAACACTATGCATGTGGTCTACTGAAAAAGAAACTATAAATAAATGAAATAAAGAAAAAAAAAAGTGGGCTAAAAATATCTTCTTCTATGTGTGTCTTTATAGGATGCATTCATGTTATCAGCAGAGAAAATAGGTATCTTTAGATAGATATTCATAATTAATATATACATACTTTATACTTTCATATTAATGAGGTTTTAAAACTAATTTGGCAGTAGATCTTGCATCAAAAGTGGCTGAATCCAGGTCAACAAGGTTGGGTCATGGCACATTGTCATTCAGATAAATGCAATTAGTGCCATTGTGTGATATATTTATGAGCCTATATTGTGGCAGTATGATATGTAGTTATGTTGACTATTTAAAGATTGCATCTGAATCATAGTTATATGGGGATGCTTGTTGAGGGGTATTATCATCCCCCTTGACTAAATCAATAGGATTTCAGGTCAGTAATGATTCATGTTATATCCAAGGAAAAGTAAGATATATGATAAATTCCATACTAAATGAACATGTAGACTCCACACAATCAAAGATGTAGTTTCCACAAACAGTAGGTTTTATTGCAGTTATCTGATTCTAATCAAGCATAAAAACACATTCCAAAAAAGGCCTGAGACCTACTTTACAGTGAGTGCATGGGTTTACAGCAAGAAGTCCCTGGGATTGGAAAATAGCACTATCATGCTAATGGCCCTTGTATAGGTCTATTTTAGAAGTATTGAGAATGTAAGGGCTCTAATGTCAGAGAATAACATGTTGCATGATACTTAAACTAATAGTCTCTACTATGTTAGAGTCAGTATAGATAAAGAACAATTAATTAATATAACAATATTCTAAACAGAATGATGCAGCTAGAACATGCTCTAGAATTTCAAAGCTGAGTGTGACTTTAGAGCCTAAAATACAATTATAGGTTTAATATTAACATTTTTGAATTAATAAAGATAGAATGGGACTGAGAAAGTAGAGAGACAACATATAGGATAAAATATTAAAGTGTACTCATAGATGATCATCATACTCATTGATTATATAGAGATCAGGAATCTCACAATATCTTTCAGACTCAGAATCAGTAAGGTCAACTGGAAATCCCCAAAGACACTGTGGGTGAACTGTTTGATCAGGAAAGCTCTATTTGGGGGGATGAGATTGAGATGATGTTGGGGATTCAGATGTCAGGTTAAATGAACTTTAATAGGTAGAAGTAGAGTCAAGCTTTATAAATAAAGATTGGTTTGGAGATGAAGGTTTTAAACTGTCTTCTAAAATATTATAGTTGGTAGAATAGTGATAATAGTGTTTTTGAGAGCACTTGATTATTGGAGGAGAGGTTAGAGGTAGATCTCTTAGTAGTAATAAAGAAAAGAATTACTTGATATTTTTACCCATCTTAATATAGGCATAGAGCAACTAGCAATAGCTAACTATTCAAATAAATAGTGAAGGAATAGCTTGTCTGTGATGCCAGGTCAAAAAACATAAAAGAAGAGTTACTTCCTATGTAGGTGACTGAGAGCTCACAAGAAGGAGGTTGATGTTAAATAGAATTTAGGGATGAAAGAGGTTAAACAAGTCAATCACATGATGAACTTTGAAACTAGGTAGATAACTAGAGAGATTAGGTCATCAGGACCCTGTATAGGAAAACCTATAGTTTATATTTTTAATCTTATCATAGTTTGCCTAGGTACTTGCAATGGTTCCACAGTAACTTAAATTAATGCAATATGTATTCCCAAACTCATCTTTATTGATGTTTGAATTTATATCAATTTTTTTCTGATAGATGATAATAGTTAATTATTTATTTTATTTTTAATTTTTATATTTAGCTAACTATTTTCATTATCTTGTGCTACAAGGTATAAAGCATAGTAAATGGTAGTGAAAAACTTGTCCTCTCAGCTCAAATATTATAGCATTTTAGTTATTATTAATTGATATACAAGAACATCTCATGCCACATCTGACAGCAATGAAAGCTGTGCAAGATGAAATGAGCTACAAACTCCCCTCTAAAATGCTCACTAAATTCATTGAAGAGGTATAGAAAAGAAATGCCTTCTCTATAGCTTAAATTCAAGAGTTAAATGGTTATAGTGATTCTGAAAAGAACTTCCCAACTAGGCTTATAAATTCTAGGCCAGCTACATTAGTTACAAGTTATTAGCATATAGAAGATTATAGACTCCTAATACTGAATGAATTTATCTTTATTCTAGCTAGTAGGACTATATACTAGGAAATTCACAGCTATTCTATATAGAAAATCCACAGCTCATTTAAAGCTATTAAAATCTTCTCTACTCTAAAGACCTCTCAGTATGACCATAATAGCTCTAGAGGCCCATATTAATATAAACATGCAGGTCACATAAAACACAGCAGATGTCATGAGTGGAGATTAAATACTCTTAATAGTGGCTATAAGATATCATATAAGGGTTTAGCCTTAAATTTTGAACAGCCTCTCCTATTCTCATTAACTGAAAATTCTCCACATGTTGTGTATTATTCTTCAATGTATATGGGAATTTAATCTCTACATGGAGTTAAATATGTTCTTAAGAAATCAAATTAAGTGTAAAAGGTTTAACTTATAATAATTAATAAAATTATTAATATAGGCCTAAGAGATTCTCTTGACCATTCACTCTTCATCAAGTAAGTAAGGCATGTCAGGCTATAAAATAAAAGGGAAAGAAAGCTTGAATTAGCTTATGAATAACCTAGGATACTAATATAATATTAGATATCACTAATCTGATGTATATTCTAACTAGAATCACAGTAATATTTAAGTACTCCTCTAAATGCACTGAGCTTAAGAGCCTGGCCAGCCTCAGCCTCATATTCTTTATGAGTAATGTTAGGTAGAGTGAGAGAATGGTAACCCCAACTTAAGTAAATAATAAGTAGATAGTCATCAATCTCATGTAGAAAGATATATATAAAGAGAAATTAAAAGATGTGAAATCTAGCATCATCTGAAATTACTGTGAAGGTCATTATATCATTAACATACTAGAGACTCTCAGTATTAATTTAGTTTTAATTATTGCTGAAACTAAACTGAACTTACTTACCTAAGTATTAATATTAACTATCTGAGCATGAGAATTAAAGTGATCATTTTATTCTTCATAAGAATGATCAGCTAAGTAATTAATGGTTAAAATTATCTCATCAATATAGATTAGAGGAAAGATAGCTTGCATAATAGAGTAGAAGAAATTAATTAAATTAAGTATAAGTATTATATTTTCCTTCAGCTGACTGTATTAGCCTGGCTGTTCCAGAGATTTATCATACTATACTATTTGATGAGTAAGATACTAGTAAATATGAGAGGTAAAAAGAAGTTTCAGATAAAAGTAGATAAAAGTAACAATAAGACTATATTCAGCTAAAGTTGTGGGAGACTTTAATAAGTCACTACTATAATAGTGCTGAACAATGATGAGATTGACAGAAATTAACATGGTGATATAACTAGTTAATTAGAAGTTGCTCATTAACAGAACTGTGCTATCAAGTATTGGTGGTAACAAGGGATGAAGGTAGGCAGCAGCTGTGATAGGGTTAGGGTTTAGGGTTAGGGTTAGGGTTAGGGTTAGGGTTAGGGTTAGGGT
>JANTQD010000300.1:0-13724 GCA_032988205.1 Onygenales sp. PD_40
TAAAAAGCTTCAAAAAGCCTTCAATCTATACTTTTTTATAGCTTTGAAATTACCCGGATAATATTCAAAATATCCGAGTTTTATAGCCTTTAAAATGAGGAATATCCAAGTTATAATAAACCTATTCAAGGCAAATTAAAACAAGTAATTTCTGAGTCCAAGTTAAGTTTTAAACTTGAAATTATTCAGCCTTGTCTGCACTCTAACTGTAAGGAAAGTCATCTCTCAAGCTCCCTACAATTAGAGTGCAGATGAGGCTGAATAATTTCAAGTTCAAAGCTCAACTTGGACTCAGAAATTACTTGTTTTAATTTGCCTTGAATAGGCCTACTTATAACTTGGATATTCCTTGTTTTAAGCCTATAAAAACTTGGATATTTTGAATATTATCCGGGTAATTTCAAAGCTATAAAAAAGTATAGATTGAAGGCTTTTTGAAGCTTTTTAAGTAGTTATTCCATAGTAAATGTATATAAAACTACTAATATTTTAATAAAATACACTAATAATATAATTTTTAATGATTTTCAATAGATTTTCTACTATTCTTATTCTATTATAAGTTCATTTTGAGCTATTTCTTCAAATTATCTGGTAAATACTTGAGTTTTTACTCGTTTGGACTCACCCCAGGTATATATATATATAACTCAGATTTTACTTAGTTATATATACCCAGGCAAGTAACCTGCCCTGACATATATATATATATCAAGTAACTCAGCTTGAATACCTTTATATTAGACTTGACTTGGACTTGTCTGCAGTCTACCTACAATGCTCTCTAGCTCCAAAATAGAGAGATAGGATACAGAGGAATAGAGAAAAAACCTCTGAGCCTGAGATTTCAACTACTTTAAATGGAAAAAGAAGAAACTCTCAGGTTGAAAAGACCCTAAATTATAGATCCCCTATGAAAAAGAAGTAGTTAGCTCCTCTGAATCTTCTAAAGACTCCCACCAAGTCAAATGGAAGAGGCCTGGAAAGATTAGAGGAGATAATAGCTGTTGAAATCACTAATAGTAATGAGATGAAGCTTTAAGTGGAGTTAAATCTTTACTATAACTTTACTTATTTCTTTCTCATGTTTATTACACTAAAAAACACTCAAAAAAAGACAAAAAAAGACTCTTCAAAGGTTACTTTTATTCAAAATAATATAGGGAGATCAAGTAAACCCCTATACTCTTATTTAAATATAGCTTTTGAGGAGAAAATTGATTTCATCCTTATTTAGAAGGGGAACTTTAATAAAGAGCCACAGTTTTTAATTTTCCATTCAAGCTACTATTGCTTTCTTCCAGAAAAAACTGATGTTAGGTCTAGAGTTATAATATACTCTAAGAAAAGATCTAGATTTCAATTGAATTTAAGATATAATTTAATCTCAGATCCTGACATCTTAGTTAGAGATATTATTAATAAATTTGATCAGATAGAGCCTATACAGCTAATCAATATTTATAATGAGAGATTTTTGAAAGAAAATAATAGAAGCTAGACTTTTAACAGAGCTTTAAAGAACTTTAAACTAAAAAAGCTATCTATAATTAGTGGGGATTTTAATTCACACTACTTCTGATGGAAAGATAAATGTGTTCATCCTACAGGAGTAGCAGAGAATATAGTTAAATAGGCTATATCTAGTGAGTTAGATCTACTGAATAAGCTAAATAAGATGATATTTAAAAGAGATAATCAGGAAGGATAATCAGTCCTTAATTTTATCTTTTTCTTAAAGAAACTTTGTGAGAAATCATGTCAGTAGCTTATAGAAGATGAAAGAGCCTCAGGTTCAGACCATGAAGTTATATACTTTAATATTCAGTTAGGGATAGAGGATTTAGTTGAAAATCCTTTATTCTCTAATCAATATAACTTTGAAAAGGC
Source organism: Onygenales sp. PD_40 (assembly GCA_032988205.1). NCBI lineage: Eukaryota > Fungi > Ascomycota > Eurotiomycetes > Onygenales > Onygenales sp. PD_40. Next base: position 1,891 of record JANTQD010000300.1, read on the forward strand.
TGACTGGCCTGACATTTTTACTCATTTAAAAGGACTAAAGGAAAAGAGGAAAGATGAACTTAACTGAAATAATTTAAATTAAATATATGAGGAAATACTGGAGGGAAAAGCTTCCTTAATTACAGAGCTTATCCTAAAAAGTATTAAAAATAATATTTCAAAGAAGAATCTTTCTGAGCATTTCAAGGCCTAGTGAACTGAAGAGATAACTCAGAAGAGAAAGAAGCTTACTAGATCTAGAAAAGACTGAAAAAATAACTTAGTACCTGTTGAAGAATATAATAAGACTAAGTCAGACTATTTTTCTATGATTAAAAAGGTAAAAACAAGCTGCTGGAATGAATTCTTAGAGAATGCCTAAGGAAAAGATGTCTTTAAAGCCTTTAGTTATACTAAAAATAAAGGTGTAGCTAAGATTCCAACTCTTAATTATAATTATAAAGAGAAGGATATTAAGGCTGTTACATTTAAAGATAAATATCAGACATTTATGAGGGTTTTATTTCAGAAACCTTCTGAATCAGAGAGTTATACCCCCTTAGATGAATATCAAGAGGACTTAGAGAAGTAAGAGTGGCCAGTTTTATCTCAAGTCTTAAGATGAATTAGAAACAGCTATATATTCTAATTCTATTAAAACTACTGCTAGTCCTGATACTATTAATCATTTAATTATTCAGAAGGTTTATTCAGAGTTAAAAAATGAACTGTTTAAATTATTTAAAAGATTATTAGAGATTGGATATCACTCACTTTACTGGAGAGAAGCTACTGGGATTATAGTAATAAAATCAAATAGAAAAGCTTTAATTCCTAAGTCTTATAGAGTTATATCTCTACTGAATTGCCTAGAAAAGATACTGGAAATGATAGTAGTAACTAGACTATCTTATCTGACTACTACTACTGATATTTTCTATGAGGATCAGATAGGTAGTAGAAGGCAGAATTCAGTGATGGATGTAGCTCTATTAGTTATATATGATATTCAACTTGTAAAGCATGAAGAGCTGGTTTCCTTAGCTGCTTTTATAGATATAAAAGGTGCTTTTAATCATATTTTATTGAATAAACTTATAAGAATCCTTCAAGACTTAGGGTTACTAAAAGCTTTAATATATTAAATTATCTGTTTTATGTCTGAAAGGACCATCCAGCTTCTCTTTAATGATTAAAAATAAGATAAAACAGTCTTTAAAATAGGAGTTCCTCAGGGATCTTCAGTCTCCCCTATTCTATTTGCTATATATGCTACTGTTCTATTTAAGAATAGGAGAATAGTTATAGTAAGAATACCTAGTTATATTGATGATTTAGGCTTGATTGTGAGTTCTCATTCTATAGAAAATAACTGTAGAGTTATAGAGGAAGCTGCTCAAGAGGTTTTTCAAAGAGGAAATGAGAATTTAATTCAGTTTGATATGAATAAAACTGAATTAATTCATTTCTATCCTAAATCAAGAGAGAAGAATCATTCTATTATGCTACTAGGAAGAGAAATCAAGCCTAAAGAGTCAGTTAGATGGCTAGGGGTCTGGTTGGATTCAAAGTTAACCTTTAAATCTCATGTTAAAATCAGACTGGCACAGGCAGATAAGACACTAAGTAATATACTTAAACTTTCTAATACTGAAAGAGGCTTATCTTTTCAGGCTATAAGATAACTTTATATAGTCTGTACAGCCTCAGTGTCTGATTTTACAGTCTAGATTTAATGGAAGAATCAAAAGAATTATCTAAGTTAATTTTAAAGACTTCAGAACCAGGCTTTAAGAAGGATTCTAGAGGCTTTAAAAACTTTTCCATATAGAGCTATAGGGATTGAAGCTTCTATTTCACCTTCTGAGATAAAGCTGGAGAAGGTATATATAAATTATACTTTAAGAATAATGAAAATAAGCTTAATACATCCAATTAGATAGAGAGTTTCCTCATCTTATTCACCATATAACTCAGGAAATGAGTTAGATTGGGATAAATATAAAGATTGAAATAGAAATTTGGAGAATTCATTAAAGTTAATATGTTCCCAGCTTTATAGAATATGTTCTACAGTTAAGAAATATTTTAAAAGCCTTAATATAGAAGATATTCAGCATGAGAGGTTATATCCTTAGAGAAAAACTCTGCAGAATCTAATTGATATTAATATTAGTATCTTATTAAAAGAGAAAGAGAAAGAAATGCATTTTTAAAAACTAGAGAAGATTAATAAAGATAGAGCTTTATTAATATATTCAGATGGTTTAAAAAGTGAACAGGGTGATATAGGAGCTGATTTATCTTTTAAACAGTTTAAAATGAACTCTGAGTATACTTTAGACTTCTGAAATCTTACATTATCTGTAATAGATCTAAGTATAGAGCTGTTAACTGCTGTAGAACCTATCTTCCTCTAAAATTATGTATATAATTTATAGAATATATAAATTAAGCCTAAAGAGAAGAAAGACTTTAAAAATACTAAGTCAGATTTAAGAAAAGACTACTAGATTAACTTCTATATGAAATTACAAGTAGAAGGTTTCAGAATTAAATAGAAAGATCTTTAAGAAGAAAATAATTATTCTGATGATTTTTATACTTACTGTAGTTAATTATTCTTTTAATATGAATATTATAGTGAATAATAATTCCTATTATTATTTAATAATTCACCCTTGCATGGTTAACTATTATAATTTTTTATGTATCCTAATTAACACCTAAAAGATTGAAGGTGTTAATAGTGACATAGGTAGCTTTATATAAAATATGGTAAAGGTTGATGTTAATATTAGTAGATTTCTCTGAAAAAATACTTATATATATAAAATTAAGAATCTTTTATATAATTTTATATTAAACCTATTATAAATATCTGAACATCAAGCTCTTATTGATATTTATAATTAATATATTATATTCTCTAAAGGTATCTATATCTTTAAAAAGGATGTTTATAAGACTACTAATCTTTATTAGATCTCTATTAATATCTATAATCTCCTTTAAAGCTGCAATTAAAAATTTAAGTTCTGACCTCCTATTAAAATCTTTACTACTAGTATAGCTAATATAGAGAAGGCTCTCTTATAACTCTCTAAGAAGCTGAAGATTGACCCTACAGCAGTTCTTCCTTTATACTACTATAAATTCCTTAATATTTTTAACTATAAGGCTGCTGAGAAGCTCCTGCTGTTCTGTAGCATATATAATTACTATATTAAACTTGAGAAGATAGATGATAATGATTCTCAGCTGCCCTGAGAATTCCTATACAATATATTACATAATAAACTACTTATACTCTATAAGATCTTTAATGACCTTCTAGAGAAGAATTTCATCTGAATTAGTAATTTACCTGCAGGTGTACCTATACTCTTTATGAAGAAGTCAGGTAGAGGCCTCTAATTCTATATTAACTATTAGAGTTTTAACTGTTAAATCTGAAAAGAGTATTATCTACTACTATTAATTAATGAGACTCTTAAATGAATTAAATGAGCTAAGTAGTTTATAAAACTTAATATTATTTCTATATTCTATAAGATCTGAATTATAGAAGGAGATAAATAGCTGACTATCTTTCATATAAGATATAGTCTATTTAAATGGATAGTTACTCTCTTTAGTCTTATAAATAGTCTGAGCACCTTCCAGAAATATATTAACTAGATCTTATAAGATTATTTAGATGGATTTACTTTTATCTACCTTAATGACATTCTCATCTTTACTAATAGATTTTATAAGTAATACTAAGAGTACATCTGAAAAGTTCTTACCTACCTTTATAAATATAATCTTCTAATTAATATTAATAAATTTATATTTAAAGTTTAAGAGATGATCTACCTCAGTTTCATTATAAAGATAAAAAAGGGAGTCTGTATGAACCTCAAGAAGATTACTGTTATTTTTAAATGAGAAGCTCTTATAATTATAAAAGATATATAAGACTTTCTAGAATTTATAAATTTCTACTGATACTTCATTTAGGATTTTTCTGATATTATCTGACTACTAACTGATCTCACATGTAAAGATGAGTAGTTTTAGTACTCTAAAGAAGTAGATAAGGTATTTATATACTTTAAATAAATATTTATCTTTATTCTGATACTCATTATATTTAATTCTAACTATTTAATAGTAGTTAAAATAGACTTCTCTAATTATATTATAAATAGTACTTTTATGTAATAGGATAATAAAGATGTCCTGCAATCATGTGCATTTATATTTAAGAAGTTTAGCCCTATTAAAGCTAACTATAAAATTTATAACAAAAACCTTCTTATTATTATCTAATGTTTAGAAGAATGGGACTCTGAACTCTACAGTATGAAAAACTTTAAAATTATTATAAATTATAAGAATCTCTGATATTTCACTATAACCTATAAACTCTCTGAATGCTAGATGTACTAGGCTAAATTCCTTACTTATTTTTATTTTATAATCTATTATTATTCTAGTATGAAGAACTTCATAACTAACACTTTTTTCTAATATAAATAAAATATACCTTCTGAAGACTCTAATACCTACTAGGTGAATTTTAAATGAAGACTGTTAGATCTGCAGATTCTTAAAGAATCTAAAGTAATATTATATAAAGTAATACATGCCTTACTTATTATTAAGCTGATTATAATTACTCAGATAGATCCTATAGAAGGCTTTCTCAGATTATTCTTACTCTAAGAATTCTAAAATACTGCTGCTACCTCTAATAAATATCTTTAAATAATAATTTAAATTATATAAGATAAAGCTTACTGTTTTCTATTTAAACTCCAAGCCTATATTAATATTATTAAATACTTTATAGATCCTAACTCCTAATTATACTTCTAAAGGAGATAGTAGGTTTCTGATTTAGAACTATTATATATTTAAATCATATAAGAAATTTATAATTTTCTGATGATTAATTACTCAGACTGTAAAGTATTCTACTGAATTTTATCCTAAAATTTCTACTAGTCTAATATATCTTAGAGTATCTGATAGTTCACCTGAAATTATAATATCTATCAGTCTATTATTATCTGATGAGATTACTACTAAGATCTGCTTAAATCTCTTCTAATCTCTAGATATATCTAATATAATATTATTATTAATTTTATAGTAGATCTTTCTATAAGTAATAGCTGTAAGAATATTCTAATTATTGTTAACTATCTTAATAAGAATGTTATCCTTAAATCTTATGTAAAGATAGATATATCTATAGTGATAAAAGTATTTCTTTTAAGCTTATTCTACTACTTATATAATCTACTCTATATAATCATCTCAGACTGTAGGACCTAGTTCATTAAAGCTTTCTGAATCTAAATTAACTAGCTTCTTAAGATCTTCTAATATCTCTTAACTACCTATTACCCTGAAACTGATGACAGCACTGAATATATAATTCAGATAATTAAAAACTATCTCTAAAAGTTCTATTTATATACTTAGGATGACTGAAATGAACTCCTCCTGCATGCTAAACTTATAATTAATAACTGTAATATTATTAATACTAATATTAGTCTCTTTTTTCTTTTATATAATTATAATCTTAAAGTTCTTAATCTTACTGAATTATCTGAACCTTCTGCTTCACCCAGTAGTCTAATCTAAATTATGAATATCATCATTTTAAAACTCTAGTAAGCCTGTGAATAAGCTGAACTCTCTATAACTAATACTTAGTAAAACTAATAGAATTATGTGAATACCTGCTGAAATCCTGCTGAATACTATGAAGTCAATAATAAGATTTAATTAGATTTTTAAAATATTATCATTAATTACCTGTCTTACACACTTAACTACTAATATACTAAATATACTGTTATTAAAGTTTTAAGAAGTTATAATTATTATCTTAACATGCTGCTTAAAATTTATAATATATTTTATATAAATTTACTCTATAAAATCTCTATTGATTTATTCTTCTTGTAAGAGGTCACTAACTGGTATCTATCTAATATTATTAGAAAAGATAATAAGATGGAATATGAGATTAAAGTCATCCTTGATTGTGGCTATTATGAATGAGGGTTCTAGTATCTAGTGAAGTAACTTAATTATTATAAGAGGGTTGAATGTAGTCAGAGATATCCATGACGAGAAAGATGATTAATTCCTTTATTTAAGTTAGTAGATTTTACCACTATTTATAGCTACTAACATGTGATTGCCTGAGATAATGAAAATCTAAGATATCATATAAAATAGATATAGAAAATAATAGGAATAATCAGTTATTATCACTATTAAGAAGGAAACAATGAGAAGACTATTAATGCAGAACTGAATAACTAAAAAATAAAAAATCTACTCTATAGGTACTTAGAGTGCATACTATACTACTTCTTATATACTCTCTCAGTGGATTATTAAGTAGAGTGGAGGTAATTCAATGGTGAAGAACTACCTCAATTTAGTGTATTATAAGATGAAGTAGAGATAATTTAATGGTAAAGAATTACCTTAATTTTATACTTATATTAATGAGATTAATGAGACAGTGGAATTCCTTATAAGTAGTATGAGAGAGAGATTTAATGAAGCTGTCTACTGGCATCTTCTTTATATCTATCTATTTAATAGATATTTAGCCTCTTTAGACTTCTTGACAGAGCCAGTAACCATAAATGTTAATATAATAGAGTTTTATAAGAATCTGAAGAGCTTTATCCTGAAGGAAGTATATTATCTGAATATTATCATTCTATATAACTAATATATATTTCAGATTAAAATCAATTTATTTAAAGAGATATCTCCACTAGTAGGCCTCTCTTACAGCAGTAGATAGAGCTAAAAGTTCTGACTCAGTAAAAGATATACTTACAGTTCATTATTTAGCAGACTTCCAATTAATTACACCTCTAAAAAGGATGAATATCATACCTTAAATACTCTATTAGGTAGTTATATCTCTGTAAATATAGTATCTATATAGATATAGAATGCTAGGCTGGCATCTTCAGAGATTAAAGTGCTATATTTAATAGTAAGATTTTAAGTTTAGTATTTATAAGTAATAATATAATGTACAAGGTTATCATGCTGTAGAGATAGGTAGACTATATGATCAGTTAGAACCCCTGCAGTAAAGATGAGATCAGGCTGAATTCCTATAGAAGGATAGATAATAAAGTTAATATAACATTAAAAGTTATGAATCTTCTGGGAGAACAGACAACCTAAGTAAGAATATACTGATTAGATAGGTAAAAGCATATGATAGGGTTTATAATATTTAACCCTAAATTTTACTGCTATTTTAGCTATATAACTGTTCTAGCATAATCAAAGTTTTTAGGCTGTATGATCTTAAAGGACTTAAATTCTTAAAAATCACTTCACTTCTCTCATATTATGGAGTTTATAGGTGTTTATTAACTGGGCCATAAAATTAATGAATATCATTTTATGATATTAATGATAAATAATAATAATATTATTAATATAGAAGAAGACTATAAATTCTAGCCCTATAAAAAGATAGGATTCTTCAGAAAGTTATATCCAGCTAAATTTTAATAATATTACTTTTAATTCATCATTCCAATGTAAGGGAGATTCAGGAAGGCTGTATAGAGCCCTGAGGAGAAGTAATATATATCTAGGAAATTTATAACTAGAGGGTAATTTAATATAGACCTTATCAATAAGAATAGTGTTGAGAAAGATGTTTACTGCATCATATTAATAAGTCTCTAGATTAAATATAGCTGTAATAGTTATAATAAGGTAAAAGACTTTTAATGTAAGAGTTGTAAATCTAGTCTCTACTTTTTCATTTTTCTAAAGATCTCTGTAAATAATAATATAGGTTTTAAATTTGAGAAGGACTCCATCTATATTAAATTTATACATAAAAACTCATATAAAAAATAGAGGTTTTCATTTTACTTTACATTCTGAAATGTACCTTTAGCACTTCTTTTCTTATAGAGCTTTATATTTAATCTGAGTAGTATATAATCATTCATCCTTAAAATTATGATGTAAGGCCTTCTTCCAACCACAGGGCAGAAGAGATAGATTATTACAATGAAAAGAGTAAGGTAGAGGTTCTTCTATATAGATTATAATAAATATTTTATAGAATTCTAGTGACTGATCTATATGATTAAATGTAGTAATATAGCTGGTTCACTCTGAATTAGTTTTTTAAATCTGATGTCCTAAGATTATATAATTAGTAGATATTTCACTATATATTTTTCTAGCTAAAGTGGTAAGTAGCTCATTTAGAGATAACAGATCTAACTAAAGAGTTTTAAGTAACTAATTTAATAGATTATTTATATTAATATCATCATCAAGTGTGACATCTGAATCATCTATCTGAGGGATTCTGCTGATTAGCATCATAAATTCAGAAGAATCAGATATTAGTATAAGAGTTAGTTTCAGAATTAGTAACATCTAAGAATTTAGTTCTAATATTATTTTTAAAGTTATATTAATCATTTTAGAGGAAGGTATTAAGGCATTAGAAGATGTGTAGATTTTAGTTTTATCTTTAGAACTTTTAAATTTCTGAACATCAAATCTCACACTTTTTAGAATATCAGTTGGTAGTAGTAAATCTACTGATATCAGAAACATTAATGAAAGCTGTTTAGATAGATCTTCAGAATTAAAAAAGAAATCCTTATTGAAGATTATATCTCACATCTCTATAATCTTTCATTCTCTCAGGAGTTAGATATAGAAAATATTATTCAATATATATCTAATTAGATGTCTAATTTTAGTGTATAGAGCAAGTTTTCAGAGCTTTAGAATGTTTTTATTAAAGATGTACACTCAGTATCTATATGCATATAGGTAGCTTAGATCAAGATCCATCAGTTTATTAAGATAAAAGGCTAGAGTCTGTATCAGAGTCTTCCATTTAAGCTACTGAATCAGTATTCAGTTAAGGAGATACACAGCAGTTTTATATACCTTAAGTCAGAGATCTTCAGAGAGATTTACATCAATTTAAATTATATAGCTTAAGGTAGTTATTATATCCCCTGAGTATTCAGCTGCACCATTAGATTCAGGCATACAGGGAGATGAAGATTTAATGTAAATACTATAAATTCTGATCTTTTTAAGGAAGGCCTTTATAAGTGACATTTCTCCATCTATATGAAGGATTAAAACCTTCAAATTGTAGTATCTTTTAACTTCATTAATGAATTTTTTGAGAAATAGCCTATATCAGTCTTTTGTAGGGAGCACCTCAGCCCAGTGAGTATGAATAAGAGGATTATAGATGTGAGTAGGATAGCAGTCTCTATTATAGACTAGAGACATATAAGTAAGATTAAAATAAATGACTTTAAAAGGTTTATTGCCTCTATTCATTGGTTTTCTAGATATCTGAAGGTGAGATTTATCTAAGGCACAGGCTGTACAGTTAGCAGTTTTCAGGCCATTAGTGAGGCAGGCCCCTGCCATAGATTCAGGTAGATATTGAAGAGCTTCCAGGCTGGAGTAGCTAAGATGTTTATACTACAGGGCTGTTAATACTAGTATGAGAAGCTGAGGAAGCATTTAGATAGTAAAGATAATATCATCTAAGGGGTTATATTTAAGAATGAATTTTTTATAGTGATACTGAAGTAGGAATTGAACATTATCTTCCTTATTAATTAGCTTGTAGTTTAATTTGTTTATCCTTATATTCTATTGGTTAAATGCTGAGGCTGCAGTGATATTCATGAAGAAGATAGATATATAGATGATATCAAGCAGTATATATAATTTTTTGCTGTAGGAGATCTAAAGGTATACTAACATATTATTATAGTTATAGATTGAGACTACAGTATCTCCAGCCTGCATCTTTTTATTAATAATGCAAAAATCCTAAAAATATTAGTAGTTATTATAAACATGCTGATTTGCTCCATTATTGTAGATAAAGCTATTCTTAAGTAGGTAGTTATCAATCTGAGAAAAATCATTACTAAGAATAACTAAGGTGGTTATGAATGTGCTGTTAAAGGCCTTACCTACATCTCTAATAGATTTAGATTTAAAAGCAGTAATAGTATTAGCATTATTTTTTATAGTTATTAGGATCTTTAAATTTGATTTCTTACCATCTTTCTTATTCTTTTTGAACTTCAGTATAGCTTTATCTACTATCCTTTTGATCTTCTTATTTAATTCTAGGATTTATTTGACCTTTTTCTTGGTATCAGAGTTCAAAATGAAGTTCTTTAGGTAGATAATTAGATTGAGATAGAAGCATTTAGCAATCAGATGTTTTCCTCCACATATATATATCTATTTAGATTACTAGAAATTTCATTGATTATCCTCTAAGTTTTACTGTAAGTCTGATGGTTTTTCTGTATCTTTCCCTCCTATCTTCATACTATTAAACATTATGAATGCAGCTGACATTTGGTTATAGGATTCTTTAGTGCTGATAATATAGAGTTTGTTATGAAATCTTTCCACTAAAATATTAATAGAAATTAACTCTTTTTCAGTCTTCTCATGTTTAAGGATGCTAGATCTCTAGATCTAGCTCCAGTTAGTATTAATTTTAGTGATTACTTCAAGAAATTTAAATATAGTAGAATATTTACTCTTATAATTCTCTATACTGTATTTAATAATTTTCTTTTATACTATCTATTAGCATCTCACCTAGTTAAAAGGATTCTTATTTTTCAGATCAGCAGAGAGTTTGATATAGTTATTACTGAGTTTAACTTCTCTTCAGCAGTTAGTAGGAGCTTTTTCTGCTTTAAGTAGATAAATCATTTCCTGAGGATTTATCTCATTCCCCAGGCATTACCATACATCTCAAGATATATACTTAAGGATGTATATTAATACTGCCTTCTCTGCTACTCTATATTCCTTATAATTCTTTTTTAACAGAGCATACTCATGCACTGCCAGGTTCTATTCCTCAACCTTTATAGATTCATCCTATTTGTATGGTTTAGAGCATTCCAGAGCAGGCTCTGAGTTCATAACCAGGTTCATATAGAGTTTGAAATTGTTGGATCAGACAATGAATGACATATTTTTATACTATTTATCCTAGTCTTTTATATCATTAAGAATGATTTTAGTTGACATTTTATTATAATAGGAACAGTTAGAGGCTGTATAGAATCAGATATTCAAGTGAAATATCTATAATATAAGGTGAATATAATAGAAATAGTGATAATTAATATAAATAAGAAGTCTAGCACATTGTGGAAGAGTTCAGGCTTATAACTATAAGAGGGTTAAATATAGTCAGAGATATCTATAAGGAGAAAGATGATTGATTCCTTTATCTAAGTTAGCAGATTTTACCACTATTTATAGCTACTAATATGTGATTACCTGAGATAATGAAAATCTAAGATACCATACAAAATAAGTGTAGAAAATAATAGGGATGATCAGTTATTATCACTATTAAGAAGGAAATAATAAAAAGACTATTAATGTAGAACTAAATGACTGAAAAATAAAGAATCTACTCTGCAGGTACTTGAGGTGCATATCATACTACTTCTTATAATTATAAAATATCTTTATAGGAACTAATCTCTACTCTGTAAGATACTACTGTGCTTATTTATTATAAAGAACTATATCTATCTAATAAGACCCTATCTATATTATACTGTGTCTGATTTTCTGAACCCTCTCACCTGCCCTCTAAATCTAAATAAGAGAAGATAATATAAAGTACTATATTTTTATACTCTATATTTATAGCTTATCTGAATTCTAATCTTCTAATTAGAGTATACTTATTATAACCTCAGCAGTATATCACTAAATCTTTAAATACAGCTAATTATTAAAATTTAAAT
>JANTQD010000301.1:0-13680 GCA_032988205.1 Onygenales sp. PD_40
AGCTTTGAAACCATCCAGACAGTATTTCTAGATTGAAAATTAATTTTTTCCCAGCTATGATGGTGTTTCAGAGATCAGTAATCATCATGCTGTCCAAAAACACATGAGGTAAGTACATATGAATATCATAAAGTCACACTTCTGTGCTTGTGACACTACCTTTTCATAAGGTGATCTTATCCTCAGTTCTCTCTTTATAGCTAAAATTGGGAGGAAACATTGCATCAATATAGCTGGTATGCTTCATCAGCTGGGCCTTTTCAACATGAATTTGATCAACATTGATGTAGTCCTCATATTGGGCCACCTAGTCTTGAGATTAACTCTATACTTACAGTAGTTAGATCTCTATGGGTAGTAGGCCACCCTGATTTTGATGAGCATTTCTAAGTCTATGGACTGGGGCACATTACATGTGTGTGCAGTGATGCAGAATGTTCATTGAGATGAGCATGACAGATGAATTTCATTGTCCAGCCAGGATTACTACTTGCTCATTTCTCTTCTTGCTGAGTCTGTCAGCTTGAATTCTACCTGTCACTGTGTCTGTCCTGTTCAGCTCACCTTGCACAAGTTGGTCTTTGATCATGTTTGAACCCAGAGTAACTATAGCTTGATAATGATTGAGTAAACTCAAATCAGTCCCTTATGTGTGTACTTCATTTAGGTATACAAGACATTTCTTGATCTGCATGGCATACAGAGAGAATGAGGGAAAAGGTTCTAAGTACACTGTTGTAAGTCTTAGAGATTGACCTTAGTAACTTTCTAGAAGATTTTTGGTAGAGTTGGGGTGTGTTGGATCTAAACATCATATTCTACCTGGGAGTTATCCCTGAGAAATAATTTATTAAAAGTAGTCTTTAGTTGGGCATCTGATAATCCCCTGTAGTAATAACTCAGGCATGTCAAGATAATTGTTGCATCAGGATGACTGAATTCTGCTTGCAGCACAGAACTGTCCTTAACTTGATAGGGCACAGCCAACATTGTTCTTGAGAGATCTAGCCCAAAATTTACTTGCCATCATTTTTGTGATAAGGCAAACATAAGGACACCACCCCCAAGTAGTCCCCATAAAATAAGAAGGTTACATCTTGTTGAGGTTGTTGACTACCTGATAGTAACTAGGGCTATTTGGTTTGCTTTGCTCATTACCCCTGATGTAAAACAGTACTGCTTTCTGGACTTTCTGGTGTGTACAATTTCTCCAATTATTGCCCATGAATTAATGGTGAGGTTAAGGGCTGAGGCTGATCTATAATATGTTGTGCAGATGATTATTAGCAATAGAGATTTAAGTTAAACACTCTGGCAGCAGATTATACTACTCCCTGCCCAAAGATAGTCAGCACATATGCACTTCTTCTTCATACCTCCTATCCTTTGTCATGGTCACAACACAGAATCTTGAAATCTCATTTCCAGATATGTCTTCTGATCAGTATATTATCCTTTGGCCTCTACTTTGATAAATTATTGCATTGTGCTTTGCAGGTCCTCCAGACAAGTTACTAATGTAATAGTAGATGGATATATAATTATCTATCTAACTGTGGATGATTAGGGCTCTGAGATGGCATGTGACCATGGTGAGTGTGTGGGATGCTGGGTGCTACTGGGTCTTTTCCCAGTTTTATGTATTTAAGCCCCTTTCAATGCCTTCTTTGTGATGCCATATATAAAACTGAGCATCTAGGGTAATGCACAGAGTTTGAACAGGTTAGAAGTCAAAATACTAGGACAAACAATATGCTATGCAGACATTGTTTGGAGAAGATACCTAGTAGTTAGTAATAGTGGCACATATCTGGAGTTCCTAGTATCTTGCAAGTCATCCTACTCTCCATACAAGCTACACATTCTCATTGAGTCTTCTCTGATACATCCATTTAACCTCCAATGGCAATGGGGGCCTATATACCCCTTAGGTAATGAATAGTACTCATTCAGGTGGACAGTATTAACAGGGGCCATGGTGTTTTCCTCAGTAAAGACTCTACTTCCATCCAAGCATGGTTAGATTGTAGTAACCTTTTCCTTAGTTGATATTTGGTGCACTCAGGGCAGAGTGGTCTCAAAAGTTGCCATGAATGATGAAGCTTGATATTATATTATGATAGGTGGATATTTGCCATTAATTCAAGCAGCCATTCATCTAAAGTGCTATTTAGAGGCCTTGCCTTAGTTCTTCCAATGGTTTGCCCAATGATCAAGTGAAAGTCTCTTGAAGCTGTTGAATGAGGACTCAGTATGCCTTGCTATTATAAGGGCAAGTTCTTTGGTAAAAGCCCAGTATATGCAGTGGTTATGAAACTGAAGTGGTGCAGCCACCCATGAATCATTCTTGGTGGGCTGGTCTTGGTTGCAAGCACTACAAATAAATATATGCAGATCCATCCTAGTTCAAGATAGAATCAGCAAGATTGTCATCTCTCCTGGGAAATCCTCACCCATGGCTCCTACACTTGGGTTTTATGTGATGGGCCCCTAGAGCAGCAAATCAATCTTATCTGATATGATATCCAAAGAATTTATAGTAGATTAGCAATCAATCATAGATTTGTAGCTAACATTAGTAAGGATTTTCATCATCATCTGAATTCCATTACCTCTATAATAATTGTAGGCCTTTTGATTATTGGATCAATTTGATAGTTTGTAACAAAATGGGATAGGCAGGCTGTGCCAATACACTAGTCCAACTATATCTTGACTTAATAAGAAAGAACACTGTTCAAATGGACAAGGAATTAACCATTCAAGGTGCATCATAGGTAAGTCTGATGGCATTTGATGATAGATATGATGTTGTTGGATCCTTTTATCATGTTAGTATCCTTTGTATGTTATTAACAGCCCAATGCCATGTTGATTTAGGACTGATAGCATTTGATATATTATTGAATGTTTTTATCAGGTTTTCAAAGATAATCCTTATTGGATAACAGGCATAGCCCAATGATATGTTAATGCCACCTCAAGGGCTAACCTAATATAACTCTGTGCTGTGTTTTTATTCCACTGTGCCTGCTTGAGCTTTTGTGATTGTGACCCCATCCAATTTCCAGCAATGCCTCATGCTGCTATATGCTGTAGTTAGAGAGATGATTAGATATGCTTGATTTCAAGTGAGGAAATATATAGAGTGGTAGAGCTACTGGTCTAATATCTTAAGGTATACACTCAATAAAGTGATGGCTTTAGAAAGTAATACTCACTCAACTAATAGCCAATGCAGATGTATGTGGTGTAATATGATCCCCCTGTTTTTGTGCTTCAGGCTTTTCACTGCCCAATGTGTGTTCCTCTAATATATCCATGGTATTGAACTATGTAAGCTTGTGCTTTCTATTTGAGTCCCTGAGGCTCAGAATCCCCTTTTTGGTGCATCTAGTAACCCATAAGATTAATGCCAACTGGGCTTGCTTCTCAATGTAATGACATGATCAATTGGATGATCTTTGGAGTGGTAGAGACTTCTCCTGTAGTTGTTAATGAGGCCAGTGAAGAGTTTATGAGCTGAGGAGACTCTCTCATATCTAGTAGACCTCAGAACCTCTAGTCATCATCTTGAGCCCTCAAAGAGTGCCTCTATATTTTTCAGTGACCTCATATGCATGGTATTGAATTGCAGCAAGTTTCTCAATAACTTCAGGGTGGATCTGGGCTGCAAGGCATAGCTGGGTGAGGTTCACAGGCAACCCTATCTGTTATATCAGTATGGCCCTGCAGGTGGAACTAGTTAGCATGTTTACTGCATATATATGTATTAGGGGTGGAGGTTGTCACAGACCTCCATGATATAGTTCTAAATTGATAAAATATCAACCATATCCTTTACCATGATATAATAGTGTAATAGTGTAATACTGCAGAGCTTGACTGGGCGATTTCAAAAACCTCTTGATTTGCCATTATATCAAAGTCACCCTGCTAGAGTATATATATAAATTGCTTCTCCTAGTAGATGAGTTGTAAATACTGGCCCATGAGAGCATTTTTTTCTCCTTGATGCATCTAGAGACTAATAGCTCATCAAGAGGACACAGGATCCAGCTGTTACCATACACATACACTGAATATGCTGCCTGAGAGTGCTTCCCAGCTGAATCAAAAGCCTCTGAACCAATGGAAGGTGTTTCACAGGGGCCACCTTGGATAAAGATTGTCTAAATTATCAAGTCAGTTGCAGAGAAGAAGAGGAGGAGGAGAAGGAAGATGAAGAACTCTATACTACCTATCTTGAGCCAGGTTAGTGCTAGCCAAGTTAATTGCATTTTCCTAATTCTTTACTGGCTTGCCTTTTTTCATAGTTCACTGAATGTGATAGATGGAATTTTGTTCTTCATTCATCACTTTGTCATCCCCATGGGTGACATTACTGCTGCAATCTCTTGCCCACTCACAGTCTCATTGGTTGATGGAGCTTTGCAGTCAACAATCCCCCCCCCCCTCCCCCCCCCCCCCCTTCCTACCCCCCTTTCTCTACCCTCCTTTTTCTCTTCCCCCATCCCCCCTTAATTCCCTATCATTTTGGGACGGTTGGGATCTCTTACCAAATCATGTTCTCCTTGGTCAATAGAATTTCCAATCCTGATTCACATCTCTAAAGTTGATGAAACTTTATGACTTATTTACTCCTCAACTTCTCTATGTTTGACCAACCTAGCATTCTTTATTGTTGATGAAATAACTCCTACTTCATCACCCAACTCATGACATTCTGATCATCACTGCAGCCTCAATAGATACCAGCAGAATCCCCTGTTTGATCATCATTGGAACAGGACATGGCAGTAATAGTATCACTCAGACAACTACAAAGAAAATCAGCCAGTGGTCTGGGTAATGGTTGGCTGTGTTACATGGCACTGTGTCAAGACCATGGTATACTCCCCTGAAAATGATATTTCTCATTAATAGTCTTAAAAATGAATATCTAAAGCAGATTTCTCTCAGCAGTCACAGAAAAACCACTATCTCACTCTATATAGCTATGAATAAAATTAATAAAACCATATTCTTTTAGTTGCAGACATTCCATGTCCTGCATCAGTGCAGATAAATAAGGGAAATAGAGACAAGTCATGAAGCACTGAAGCACAGTTTGGTTAGTTTAACCCAGATTGAGTTAAATAGTGAGCATAAAAACTAACTTAGGACCACTGAATAGGTTTAATAATGCATTGACTTAACTCCTCCTGCAAGCTGTGTCCTTAACTTCAGTGTGTCCAGTCTCAAGTCCTCTGCTTTCTCCTAGATTTGTAATACCAATTGCACTAGAGAGCTCAACTAGCTTGTCAGTTGAATGCTTACCATAGGCCTGAGGACTGCAAAGCTGCACTTACCCATGCATACTGCCTGTCTGAGGGGCAGGATATAGCCTGTAACTCCCCATGCCAAGGTTTCATACTGAGAATGAGATATTAATTGTAGGCTGGGAGAAAAGAGTATTCAGTTGGTTAAGCACAACTTTGGGGGTGAGCTGTAAATGTATTATGATTTTCATCTATGATGTGAATTGTATGGTGATGAGCCCATCAAGATGAGAGAAGATATATCATGCCTGGTCTCTGGGCAATTCAATGGCTTCTCCATCAATATGGATTTTTGCAGACACATTAAGACACCAGGCAGGGTATTTCAAGAGTTTCAATCCATTAAAGGGCCTCAATAGAGGCAACCTTTCCTTGGGTCTTTTGGTAGGAGCATGGTCTGCCACAGGGTGCATGTTTGATATAGATGGAATAGCTCAAGTCACACTTGAGATCAGGAACTCAACTTGAAAGATGACTCATGACATAGTCACACAGAGATTGGTATCTATAACAGTCTAAGAGTAAGGAGGGTTCAGCTCAACAATGAGGACATCCATTTGTAGTTCCATAAACATCAAGGAAGTAGGTTAAACAATTCAGTAATAGTAGGCTCTAACTCCATGCTGATCATGTTTTATGTGTCAATTTCTGATATCAAATCAAGTAAATATTTTCAACATGAAGTAGGCTTATTCCTATTTCATGCTTCTGACAATGGAGCTTTGGCAAGAAAAAAAAAAATCAAAGCAGGAGTAAATAGATAGTAATAGGACATTCTGCTTCATTTTTGCTGTCAGAAATCAGATATATATATTTTCTCCACAAGCTTGAGCTGAGCCAATGGAATTCATTCAGTTAACCCCTGTCAAGACCTACTAATATCTGGACCAATCAGACATTTTACCTGTCACACTAGGCTAAATTTGGTAATCCCCACCACATGCCTGGCCTGGGTGCCAGTGCACCTGGGCCCAGGCCCCTGAATGTCTGAATTGCCAAGAAATCCTGTATAGATAGAGTAAAAAGCTGCCATGTTTCTTTAGAAACATGAGGTTTGACTCCCTAACCTCCTCACTATTTATTGCACTTGATATAACCTCTAATAGCAGTCATCCCTAGGAGACACATCTACACACTATATAAACATGCTTGCAGCTGTCCTACTTGATTTCCAAGATATAAATACTTTAAGTAGCTACTAGTACTATTAATGTCTGTCTGTCCTGGATGTCAAGTGCACTGCTATGAGGATTGCATATCAAATAATCACATTAGATGGCATATGATTCAAGTTTTAATCAGGCCTTTCTCTCTTATTTTAAGGAAGATAAACTTACATCTAAGATTAAGAAGATACTAATCTTAATGGTCAACTGTCACAGTTTATACACATCAGATAGCATACTGATGCTTACTCTACCCTTCTATATTTAGAGTGATAAGATGTCTCTATGCTGCAGCTCTATCATGACCCCATCTACAGCTGCTATATAAAGAGCATGCTCACTCTTTATACCCTCATTTAACCAGATAATTTCTGATATCCCAACTTGAACCTCTCAACATGATTTATATTGATACCATTGAAGAGATCTAATCTCCATCAGTTAAGTGAAGCAATCAAGCACTTATGGAAAAACCTACTACCCACACCCAGGACCTATGGGTTGACACTTTAAGCCATAATGACTTGAGAAACAACAATTTGGCCACAGCTGCCACAGGATGATATCTTATTATAGTAAATAACTGTCCAGCTTTATTATAGATTACATCTATCTTAGTCATAGATGCTGGTTCAAGCTTCTATACTTTCTTCTTTAATACTCTGAGATTCATGCTATATCCATCTGATAATCAGCCATGTTAGAAACACCCTACTGTGACTCTATTATAGGAGCCAAGCAGCAGCAATAGATATATTAAAACAACCAGCAAATGGATGCTTCCAACTATATCCCAATTAAACAGGAACAACCCCAATAAATATCTTACACTGGGTGGCTTCAAATACCTTGGCTGTGAACAAATGATAACTTCTTGCTCAAAAAGAATATACATATGACTACTGCAAACTCTAGCAAATTTGTATAATATCCTGTTTATTTCTACAATTCCCTAATAATATCTGCAATTTATCATAACTTCTCATTCAATCAGATAAAGGGATATACAGCTAGCATCAACCATGAATATACATCAGGCCAGTGAATGGAACACAACATAAATAACACTCACAATGAAAAATTACAACCTTTATAACATCTTTTCTCTTTTCTTCTCTTCTTCTTTTTGTCAAGGTACATTACAATTAAGATGGCAAACCCCACTGGAATAATGGTGCTTCCATGCCTCCCCTGTGTCAGCTTGAACAAACTAGAGATACTTGTAGCTACCACAGTAATATCTCATAGTCAGTTGCACTTAGGAATAATCTGCACTTTTTCACAAGTTAGCTCTAAACATAGAATACCTAGACATTTACTAATCACCAAACTAGTCCTTCTTCTTGTACTTACCTATCATTGCCAGCTCTCTTCTCTGACTCTGCTTCTCCTCAATTTGTAAATAACAATAAGCCAGCTGCATGAGTAACAGAAAGTATGTATAAAGAGCAAGAAATGGCAAGCTAATATGATACTAGTGAACTCTCTTTCCCTCCCCTCTGGTCCTATCAGCTATTGCCAGCCCCCTTCTCAGACTCTTCTTCTCCTCAATTTGCAAATGATGACAAGCTAGCTGCATAAGTAACAGAAAGTATACATAAAGAGTAAGAAATGGCTAGCTAATAATGATACAAGTAACTCTTCCTCTTTCTAACCATCTTTCCCTCCTCTTCCTCCCTCAGGGTTTGCAGAACCAGCCAGGTAAGTAGTAATGATAGATACTTAATAATAGATATCCTACTAATTTTTATATCAGCACTCCTTCTCCATCTCTTCCTCTGCATTTGGAGTTATTGGAGCCAACCAGGTACAATATATTTATAAAAAGAAAAAACCAAAGAGATAATACTAACTAGATATTTATATAGTAATACCTTTCCAACCCTTGCATCCTCCCCTGCAGCCTCTTACACTAAATAAATATATGGCTCATGTGAGAATTGGCAGTGTGCCCAACTGGCAGACCAATCATGTTGCTTGTAAGAATGGGTTGGAGGTAAGGTTGGTAATGATTATATTTCAGAGGAACCAGATAAATGGTGGTCTCAATTGCCAGCAGATTTTACCACTTCTACCAATAAGGCCTGATGAGTCAGTAGCTATATTAGCCATATAATGGAGACAGAGCTGGAATAAGAACTTTTTGGAGAAGAGAAGTGTATGACCTGTTAGGCAGAGGGTTAGTAATGCTAGATGTACTCTGCAGATAGAAGAATGTAGATTTGCATGTCAGGGTGTTCTTATACTTACTATTATATTACTCCTTGTAAAGATGGATGCAGCCTATTTAATTGCAAGTAAAGTCTTCTATTCAGCTCAACTACAATGCAGCCATACAGGGAGTTACAATCAAAGCTGACACTACCCCTCTCTCAACAATGACCCTGTAAATTCACTAATAAATCCCCCACCTCTTGCTTCCAAACAAAATCTATCTTATTTCAAGTAACACAAGGTTTTTGAATACCATCAGTATGAAGGATAATTGTGAGCTTTTCTTATATAGTAGTGGATAACCTTTAATTAGGTATAGTTATGATATGGGATTATTTTTGTTTGTTTTTAAAAGCTAGATTAGATGAGTTTTTTAAAAGTTGACAAAAAGAAAGCTTTCCTTTTTTCCAGTAGATATTCTATTGAAGAGCAAACCTTTTCCTTTCTTTCTCTATAATACCTAGTACATCTGTAAATAAAGAAAGACTATTGTATCATTATCTCCACTATGCTGGAGTGAAGAGCCATTTCAGCTGACATCAGTAAAGAAAGAGAGCCTCCTTTTGTTGCTACATCAAGGGTATAATAAGAAAGCCTCTATTCAATTAAATCATTTATGAAGTAATAAAGTAACCTTAATGACAATGAAAAATAAATTTGGATCTCTTAAGTGTTCTAGTAGCTGTAAAGCTCTTATAATAGTAATAGCAGCTGCAAGCTATTACTCTAAACACCCCAATTACATGCAACAGCAACAACAGCAACAACAGCACAGGTTTACACTCATAGACTCCAAATAAGTCTGTCACACACAAATTGCTGTCATCATGGCAAGCTGACATGCTACTGGCTAAATATCCCTGTCTTCCTCTAAGTGTAAGTCATGTAGGCATAAGATTGAAATATATAGGAGCTCATCTAGAATAACTGTAGTTAAAGAGCATGTCCAGGCAGCTGAATTTCTAAGAGCTTAGCAAGCTAAAGCTATTTTTTTAGCATCTATTTCAGCCTCTCATTTCTCCACTGCTTTCACTACCCCTCCATCCCTAGAGACAGCTGCTCCCAGTGATTTGATCAGTCTGGACAAAATCTCACTAGACAAGCTCCTAAACAATATGCACCCCCTGCTTAAGACACCTCCACTCTGCTAAATTAACATTTAAGAGGGCAAGCATTTTAAGCTCAATTATGCTATCAACCAGGCAGCTGTAGTTCTGCAGTCCCAAGGGGCTGTTTATGAAGAACCATGCACTCATTGTGTCCAGGCTAAAGGGGTTTTTACTTCTTGTATTCAACATCTCAAGTATTATCATGGTACCTGTACTTACTGCTACTACAGCTATAGGATGCAGGATTGCTCCTTTTGTGAGTTCATCCATTCAATAGATATCAAGGGTTTAGAAATTAACATGCAAGTAGTAGCACTATTCAAACAGCAAGAGGAGGAAAAGCAGCTGCATGAAGACCTAAAGTTGAAACTCAAGTATAAGAGCCTGGAAATGAAGAAGTTAGTGGGGAAGCAGAAGAAGAAGTAGGTCTAGTTTGCAGATAGGAAACAGTCAGCAGAAGAAGAAGAAGAAGAAGAAGAAGAGAGACCTCCTGCAAAGCAGGCAAAAGAAAAGAAGGTAGCTGATAAAGAGGCTAGTATTAATATTATAGCCACAAAAGATCATGAGATTCATCAGCTACAGGCTAAAATTGTGACATTAAAATTGAAGATTGACTGCATTGAGTAACACTTGGAGGCAGCCATTGAGATTGCCAACAAGTAACTACTAGTTGCAGGTTAGAGGTATTCAATCTTCAAGGGATTACTCCCAGTTGAGAGTCACAGTTCATTTCAGGTATCTTTACATCATACTAGTTATCATTACTGTGAGTAAAGGATAGTAGTCATAGTCAATAGTTCACTACAGTGATAGTAACTAGTGGATTAGCACTTTATACCATTCATGATGCAGACTCTATAAACTATGACCCATGGATCTAGTTCAGCCTGACTCTTTCTCAGTCTGCCACTAAAATTAACTTTTGTCATGGAGTGACCACTTAGTGCTCACCCTGACCTGATTCTATTATTAGCCTGGCTGCCCAGGCACTCAGGCACTCAGCTCATTACATATCCATCTACATTTTGCAAAACAACTTTCCCAAACACAAAAAAACCAAGCAATATAAACTACAACTCATATTCTGATCCCCAATGTTATCATTCATTCCACTTTATATGTGCCAATAATAGCCTTGCAGGCAATAAAAATACCTCTGAAGAAAAAATCTCTACTGAAGAAGCCTGTTGGACACCTGTGCAAGCATGGGTGTGCATAAAATTCCAAAAAACATTTCACAGTAGAGCCTTAGTTACTCTCTAAGAATCCCAGTGGGATCAGCAGCTAAGACCCACCCAGCCCTAAAACACCAACTCAAGGCCAAGGCCATGGTGCTGCTGACCTACCCCAGGGTGGCATGAATATAAACTCTTCCCAAAGCTTAGTTAGGCCTGACCTATATGCCTAGATTGTCACATAAGTGCACACAATGACAGATCTCTCTTTCTCAGACATAACTGATACAGTAATCATCTATTCTCTCCATTAGTTACAGCCTGAGCTTGCCTCCCTTCCCAGGGAACATCTATTAGATGACATCCATGCCTTTACTGGGGATAATATTGACTTTGATCAGGTTGACCTTTTTCCATCTGGAGAAGAACTTAATGAGGAGGATGAGCCTACTCTTGATATTAGTAGGTTTACCTCCCCTCTTCCCCTCTCAATCAGAGGTAATACTAGTTAATCTATTGACATATCTGAAGTCTGACACCATTTTACTAGGAGATATCCTGACACAGTGTTTGGCTGGCTGCAAAAGGGCAGCAGAAGAGCCCCTTCATGAGATAAGCTTACCTGACCTTACTCATAGTGGCTTGGAAACCTCTTCCCATTGAACTGATGACTCATTCAGTTTAGATGGAGAATTTCACCCCCCTGATCCAACCTCCAAGCCTCCTGAAAGTGACAAATTATCACCAAATATCTAGCCCAAGTCTCATCTGGACAAGTAGTCTCCTTCACCCCCTGTACACACCTCACACCATAGAGATTCTTAGTCTATTAAGATTCAGTACAATATAACCCATTTTCATTCCCACAGGAAGGCTACTGTTACATACCTCAACCTGTATAAAAAATGTCAATATGACATGAACAATCAAACACCCAACCTTTTTGAGGAGTATGACATACCTGGTCACCCCTTTATAGAACATAGCACTGCTGTTTAAGAGATAGTCCCTATTGATCCATCTGATGCAAATTAAGGGCTATTTGTCAATCTCTACTTCCAACTTCCAATGAGAAAGATGGTATATAGTACTACCCCTCATTGCACCCTATAGTGGGTTCTGAACAACAGCCTAGTCCTAGACTGAAAATATATTAATCTGGGTGTAAATAGTGATGCAGTTCTGGTCTACTACTATAGCAATGAAGCTACTGAGTCTTATAAATATTATCAATTAGGTGCTAGGCTATTCCATCAATGTATTTTACCATCCAATTTATGGACCAGAATATATGCATGTGCATGTTGTATATGGAATTCCAAGGCCAAGAAGTGCAGTTTCTGTAAGTGCCAGTCATAATTGTTCTCTATTTCAGAAAACTAACACATTTGCAGACAGTAAGTGCCAAGAGATTAATTCTAGCACACATTCTATAGCACCTAAAGTATCCTCTACTACTTCTACTTCTGAGTCTTGTAGGCTCTCATCTTCCTATATAATAGTTCTTAGTTTGTGGAAACAGCCTCACCATTCATCCCATCAACCATCTGGTAACTCCCTCTCCACCTGTCATATATCAGAGACTACCTCTTTGACCCTCACTCTATCTACTGGGACTACATTCAACTCCTATGTGTTTCTTTCCAATGTCCTACCCCACAATAACTTGAGGTTAGTTGGGCAGGCCCTTGATGAGGCTGAGGCTCTCATGCAAAACCTTTAAGAGCATCAAAAATTCCTTGCCATATCTAGCCTCTAGCTATAGCTTAGTGGTTTCTGTTTATTCCTCCTGTTAATTGTGCATTTTTCTTTTCTCCTTTATTAAAAAAGCTCTTGATGTATAGATATAGAGGAAGCATTGATTCTGTTGCATGTATTTATATACCTCTCAATCTCCCTTGACCTGGTTATGTATAATAAAAGATTTATCCTCACAACCCCCTTTCTAATCCATATGAAAATAGATAACTAGTCATTTAAGACTCCAATTCATATGAAAACAAGATAGGAAATAAAATATTAGCTAACTAGCAAAGATTTAATAGAGAACCTCATATCCCCTCTGTGTATTCCAGTATGTTGTAATTCTGCAGTCCAATAGATATGATGATAAAGTGATTTTTCAAGGAAAAAAATATAAATAGCCTTGTCATGTATTTTGTTATCATCAAGGAATAACTGCTAGGGAAAGTGCCAGCAACCATATTCAAAGGGATGACCACTATATTTATGGAAATACAAGTAGGGTACTCACAATCATAATACCACTGAACTGATTGTACATTTCACCAATTCAGTGAATTATCAGATTCACAAAAGTAGGTCACTAGGTAGATTATTGAAAGGGGATAGATCCTCATCTTGAGCTGTAATAAGTTAAGAGATAGTTTAATCAAAATAGTCAGCAGGTTCAACATCAAGAACTTCTTGAAACACTGGTCAGATTAAGGGAGAATCAACTTTATAGGTTTCATCTGCCATGTGGAAATATGATTCCTTTAGTACTCCTAGAAAGTTATAGATGACCTGCTTCTGTTCCTCATAGGCCTTAGTGTATTAATAAGTGGAAAATATGGTATAGGCATCCCAGAGCCTGGTATTTATACTGTGATGGTCAAATTCAAATATCCTGATTGCAGCTTAGGGTTAGGGTTAGGGTTAGGGTTTAGGGTTAGGGTTAGGGTTAGGGTTAGGG
>JANTQD010000302.1:0-13087 GCA_032988205.1 Onygenales sp. PD_40
TAATCAATTCATATTAGGGGTTAAATCCCATTTATTTGAAGAGTCTCCTCCACTAGTAGGCCTTGCAAGTAGTAGTAGATATAGTAAGTAATTTGGATTCAGTGGAAGACATACTTACAGTTCATTATTTAATGAACTTCCAGTTAATTATACCTCTAAAAAGTATAAATACCATCTTATGAGTACTCCATTAGGTAATAATATCATTAGTAAATATAGTATCTATATGGACACAGAATACTGATTCATCATCAGTTGGAGCACTATATTTAATTGCTAGATGATAAGTTTAATATTTATGAGTAATAAGGCAGTTAATGAGATCATCATATTTAGAGCTGAGCTAAACCATGTGGTCCATCAGAGTGCTTATAATATATATAAGATTGAGCTGAATGCTAATAGAAGAGTAAATAATAGATTTCATTTTATATTAATAATTATAAATCTACTATAAAGTTAGTGAGTCATCATAAGAGAGTATTAGTTTAATTAGTAGGGGTGCATGATAGGGTCTACAACATTTAACACTGAATTTCACAGCTATTTTAATTATATAGTTGTTCTGGCACAACCAGAGTTTCTTAGCAGCATGATCTTAGAGAACTTAAATTTCTAAAAATCAATAAAGCTCTTCTATATCCCTAAGTTTATAAATCTTCATTAATACTTCTATAAAGTTAATAAAGACCATCTTATTCCTTCTATAATATAAGATGATGATGTTATTAATATAGAAAAACACTATAAGGCCTAGCCCTACAAACAGACATAGTTCTTCAGGCACCTAAGTTAAACCTATGTGAAGGGCTATGCCCTTATACCCTATATCTATAGCTCACCCAAACTTTGCCTGATCTCTGACTGCCCAATCAGATGCCTCTGACTGGGCCTTCATATGAATGTTTATTTACTCCAACCTTATGTAATTCCCTTCTATTTATATTGCACAATCTTGTGATTCCTTTCCCTTTTTCCTTCCTTTCTCTAGTAATTACAATCTTGATTCTAGCATATAGCTTGCACAATCTGCTTATCAGAGTGCACCTATTACATTTTGTAATTACTCACTTAATCTCTTCTCAGAGATCCTCATTATATTTATCTTCTAAATGTGACTTGCATGTATAGTAGATTCCTTCAAATGCAATTTATGTGTATAGTAAACTCTTCTGAAATTTGAAATACAACTTGCTCAGCTCAGCTCCACTGAATAATGTGTCAGCAAAAGGCTCCAAAGCCCTGACAGTCTGTATCAATATTTCATGAGATTTTCCTCTGAACTTTCTGAATCCTCCAAACTTCCTAAATTCTTCAAACTCTCTGAATCTGAATAATCTTTTGAATCCATTATAAATATAAACCCTCTACATAAAGATAGCATTCTTTCTCAGAGCTCTGACACTGAATTCTGAAACTTTATTCAGTAGCTCACAAACAAGATTGACCTTATTACTAAATAAAATTGCATGCCTGCACTAACTCTAGTTCCTGCTCTGACCCTCACTCACCTGACTGCTCCTTTCAATGACTTCCTGAAATGCCCAAAGGAGAGGCTTGCTACCCTTAAGAAATTCACAGGTGAATAAATCTCTAAATACCCTGTCTGGTGCCTCAGTACAGAGGTCAAAATCACTTTAAATGGCCTTGCAATTAGATTTCTCACTGATCAGGTCTGGTACATCTATACCTGACTCTCTAGCACTGCTATTACCTGATTCCACTCTTAGATGAAGGCTAATGTTAAGCTCATTCCTATAACCCCTGATGTCATCCTCAATTAGCTTGACATTCTTTTCTCTGACCCTTCAGTGGCTCAGAAGGCTCTAACCTGACTACACAGTGTTCATCAGAAGATTGATTTACTCATCATCTTTCTTCTGAGATTCAATCAGAAGATCCTAGAAGTTGATGACTAATTATAAGATAATACTGTCAAGAAAGTCCTGCTTAAGAAGGCCATCAAGTTTGAGCTCCTACAGCAGACTGTTGCCTCTATTAAATCTCCCATATACCTTGAATATTGCATGAAGCTCCATAGTATAGAGAATAACCTATCTGAGGTTAAGGTCATTCAGGGCTGAATTTATAGTAATATTCCTACTACCTCTAGAGTAGTCTTTCCCAGAGTGGCTCAGCCCTGTAATCTGAATGCCATGAACTGGGAGCTGACAGCTTGTATGAATGGTTTTTATATCCCTAATATGACTACTGCCACTGTCACTGACTGCCATACCTGAGATGTTTGCATTAACTGTGACAAACCTAGGCACAGAGCTGCCAACTGCTGTGACACCCATATTCCCCTGAAACTGCCTGTATGATCTGTGAATGTGCAGACTAAGCCTGAGGAAGAGGAGGACTTTAAAGATATCAAATCAGACTTGAGAAAAGACTAGCTTCTGTATGAAATTATGAGTAAAAGCTCCTGAAGTTAGATAGAAAGACCTTTAAGAAGAAAATAACAATTCTGATAATCCTTGTACCTACTGTAGTTAATCATTCTTTTAATATAAATGTTATGGTAGATAGTGACTACTGTTACTATATAATAATTCACCCTTGCATGGTTAACCATTATAATCTCCTGTATATCCTGATTGTCCCCTGAAAGATTGAAGGCATCAGTGGTGACACTGACAGCTTTATATGAAACATGGTGAAGCTTGATGTTAATGTCAGTAGATTCCTCTGAGAGAATACTTATGCATATGAAATTGAGAATCTCCCATATAACTTCATGTTAGGCCTATCTTGATTATCTGAACATCAAGCCCTCATCAATGTATGCAATTAATGCATTGTGTTTCCTGGAGATGTCTGTGTGTCTGAAAAGGATATCCATAAGACTACTAATCTTTACCAGATCTCCACTAATGCCTTTAAACTCCTCTGATGTTGTAATTGGAAGCTCAAGTCCTAATCCCCTGTTGAAATCTTCACTACTAGTATGTCTAACATAGAGAAAGCTCTCTTCTAACTCTTCAAAAAGCTGAAGACTGACCCTGCAACAGTCCTTCCCCTACACTATCATGAATTTCTTGATGTTTTTGACCATAAAGCTGCTGAGAAGCTCCTGCTGTTCTACAGTATGCATGACTATCACATCAAACTTGAAAAGATAGATAGCAAAGATCCTCAGCTACCCTGAGGACTCCTATACAACATGTCATGTGATGAATTGCTCATGCTCCATAAGACCCTCAATAACCTTCTTGATAAAGATTTTATTTAAGTTAGTAATTCACCCACCAGCACACCCATTCTTTTCACTAAGAAATCTGGTGGAGGCCTCTGATTCTACATAGATTATTATAGCCTCAACTAACTCATAAGAAAAGACTGTTATTCACTACTGTTAATCAATGAGACTCTCAAATGAATCAGATGAGCTAAGTAGTTCATAAAGCTTGATGTCATCTCTGCATTTTATAAGATTCAAATCACAGAAGAAGATGAATGGCTAACTATCTTTTGCATGAGATATGATCTATTTGAATGGATAGTCACCCCCTTCAGCCTCACAAATGTCCTGAGCACCTTCCAGAAGTACATCAACTAGGCTCTATGAGACTATTTAGATGAATTTGCCTCTACCTACCTTAATGACATCCTCATCTTCACTGATGGATCCTACAAATAGCATCAAGAGCATATCTGAAAAGTCCTTACTCATCTCCACAAACATGGTCTCCCAATTGATATTAATAAATTCACCTTTAAAGTTCAAGAGATGACCTACCTCAGCTTCATCATAGAGGTGGGAAAGAGAGTCTGTATGGACCCCAAGAAGATTACTGCTATCCTCAAATGGGAGGCCCCTATGATTATAAAAGATATATAAAACTTCTTAGGATTCATAAATTTCTACTGACACTTCATTTGAGACTTTTCTGACATTATCTGATTACTGACTGATCTCACATGTAAAGACCAACAGTTCCAATGATCTAAAGAAGCAGACAAGACATTTACATGCCTTAAGAAGATGTTTGTCTCTACCCTGATGCTCATTACATTTAACCCTAACTGCCTAATAGTGGTTGAAATAGACTCCTCTAGTTACATCACAGATGGTACTCTTATACAATGAGATGATGAAGGTATCCTGTGACTCTATACATTCATATTTAAAAAGCTTAGCCTCACTGAAGCTAATTATGAGATCTAT
This sequence comes from Onygenales sp. PD_40, assembly GCA_032988205.1. Lineage (NCBI taxonomy): Eukaryota > Fungi > Ascomycota > Eurotiomycetes > Onygenales > Onygenales sp. PD_40. The sequence goes on from JANTQD010000302.1 coordinate 4,172, forward strand.
GATAAGGAACTTCTTACTATCATCTAATGTCTAGAGGAATGGGACTCTGAACTCTGCAGTGTAAAAGACTTCAAAATCATCACAGATTATAAGAACCTCTGATATTTCATAACAATCTGTAAACTCTCTAAATACTAGATGTACTAGGCTGAATTCCTCAGCCACTTCCATTTTATGATCTATTATTATCCTGGCACAGAGAACTCCATGGCTGATGCTCTCTCCCAACATGAATAAAATATACCTTCTAAAGACTCTAATACCTACTGAGTAAACTATGAATAGAAACTGCTAGATCCACAAATCCTTAAAGAATCTAAAGTAATACTGCATGGAGTAATATATGCCTCATCTATTATCCTACCAATTATGACTACCTCATTCCTACTCTAGAAACTCTGGGACACTGCTGCTACCTCCAACAAATACCTTTAAATGATGACCCAGATTGTCCAAGACAAAGCTCACTATTTTCTACCTGAACTCCAAGCCTGTGTTGATATTGCTGAATGCTCTGTAGACTCTAACTCTCAACTATACTTCTAGAGGAGGTAGTAGGTTCCTGATTCAGAATCATTACACACCTAAATCATGCAAGAAACTCATAATTCTCTGATGACTGACTATCCAAGCTGCAAAGTACTCTACTAAATTTTATCCTGAGATTTCTACTAGTCTAATATATCTTAGAGCATCTAATAGTTCATCTAGAACTGCAATGTCTGCTAATCCATCATTACTTGATGAGACTACTATCAAGATCTACTTAAATCTCTTCTAATCTCTAAATGTGTCTGATGCAATATTACCATTAATTTTGCAGTAGATCTCTTCATGAGTAATAGCTATAAGAATATTCTTATCATTATTAACTACCTTAGTAAAGGTATTATTCTTAAACCCTGTGTGAAGATGGATGTGCCTGCAGTGGCTAAAGCCTTTCTCTGAAGTCTATTTTATTATCAGTATGATCTGTTCTGTATAATTATCTTGAACTGTAAAACCTAGTTTGTTGGAGCTGTCTAGACCTGAATCTACTAGCTCCTCAAGATCTTCTAACATCTCTTAACTGCCTATTACCCTGAAACTAACAGTAGCACTGAATATATGATTCAGATAACTAAGAACTACCTCTAAAAGTTCTATTCATACATCTAGGATGACTGAAATGAACTCCTCCTGCATGCTAAACTTACAATTAATAGCTGTAACACTATCAGCACTGGTGTCAGCCTGTTTTTCCTCTCACATGATTACAATCTTGAAGTCCTTAATCTCACTAAATTGTCTAAACCTTCTACTTTACCCTGCAGTCTGATTCAAATCATGGACACCATCATCTTGAAACTCAAGCAAGCCTGCAAGTAGGCTAAATCCTCTATAGTTAGTGCTCAGCAGGACCAACAGGACCACATGAATGCCTACTGAAATCCCACTGAATGCTACAAGGTAGATAATAAGGTCTGGCTAGACTTCTAAAACATCATGACTGATTGTCTGTCTTGCACACTTAACTATCAATATGCTAAGTATACTGTTGTTAAAGTCCTGGGAAGTCATAACTACTACCTTGACATACTACCTGGGATTTACAATGTGTTTCACATGAACCTGCTCTGCAAGGCCTCCACTAACCTATTTCTCTTACAAGAGATCACTGACTGGTATCTGCCTAGCATTATCAGGGAAGACAATGAGATAGAATATGAGATTGAAGCTATCCTCAACTACTACTGCTGTAGATGAGGATTCTAGTACCTAATGAAGTAGTTTAAATATGAGGCCTCTTTATAGGAACTAACCTCCACTCTGCAGGACACTACTATACTCACCCATTATGAAGGGCTGCATCTACCTAATAAGACTCTACCTGCACCATCTCATGTCCAATTTTCTGACCCCTCCTGCCTGCCCTCCAAATCTGAATAGGGGGGGATAATGTGAAGGGCTATGCCCTTATACCCTATATTCATAGCTCACTCAAACTTTGCCTGATCTCCAACTGCCCAATTAGATGCCTCTGACCAGGCCTTCATATGAATGTTTATCTGCTCCAACCTTGCATAATTCCCTTCTGTTTATATTACATGATCTCATGATTCCTTTCCCTTTTTCCTTCCTTTCTCTAGTGATTACAATTTTGATTCTAGCATATAGCTTGCATGATCTGCTTATCAGAGCATGCCCATTACAACCTAGCTTTTTCAAAGTCTTTTTCAGTTCCTCATTCCACAGTAGGGGAGATTCAGGAAGTCTGTATAGGGCCCTGAGGAGAAGTAAAAGTTGGTCAGAAAGTTTATATTCAGAGGGTAATTTAATATAGATCTCACTATCTATCATTATGTTTAGAAAGGCATTAACTGTGTCATATTAATATACTTTAAGGTTAAATGTAGCAGTAATAGCTATAAGAAGTTAAAAAACCTTCAGTATAAGAGTTATGGATCTTATCTCTATCATGTCATTTTTCCATAGATTTCTGCATACAATGATGTGAGCCTTGAACTTTATAATGAGACTATTAATATTAAATTTATAGGTAAATACTCACTTGAGAGGTAAGGCCTTCCATTTTATGAGTTATTCAGATATGAGTCTCTAACACTGTTTTTACTTAAAAGTATCATATTCAACCTGCACAGCTTTTTACCATTCTTCTTTAAATTTATGTTTCATAATGGACTTCCAACTGTGTGGTGGAGCAGGTAACCAGTTGTGATGAAGATAGTGGGGTAGAGATTCATATGTTTTTGCAGTTGTAAATGTAGTGTAGAACTTTGGAGTATTATCTAAATTATTTAAGATGGTGATGTAGTTAGTGTAATCTGGGTTAGGTTTTTAGGATCTATATCCAGAGAGTATGTTGTCAGAGGTGATATTACTATGTATTTCCCTTAAGGGGACCACTGGATCTTCATTTGGTGTTGACAGCTCTTCTTGTAAAGATTCAAGTAGTTAGTTGGAGGAGTCTTTCAAGTTAGAGTCAAGTTTGGTATTCAGATCATTAATATATTGGATCCCACTTGTTGGTATTAAAAATTTGGGGGAGCCTGCAGTGGGTGTAGGAGTTAGTTTCAGAGTTAGTAATACTCAAGATGATGAATCTAGCAATATTTTTGAAGCCAAAGAGGCCATTATAGAGGCAGGCATTGAGGGTTTAGTAGGTCTGCAAATCATGATTTCATCATCAGAACTTTTATTTTCTAGAACATTAAACCTCATAGTTTTTAGAATGTTATTTGGAGGTAGTAAATCTACTGATACTAGAGATATCAGAGAAAGCTACTTGAATAAGTTATCTGGGTTAAAAAAGATATCTTTGTTGAATGTGACATTTTAGGTCTTTATAACCTTTCACTCTTATGGGAGTCAGATCTGAAAAATATTATTCACCATGTATCCAACTAAGTGCCTAATTTTTACATGCAGGGTGAGTTTTCAGAGCTTCAGAATGATCTTATTAAGAATAAATGCCTAGCATCTATATGCATGTAGGTGGCTGAGATTAAGGTTCATGGTTTTTTAAAGATAGGTAGTTAAGATCTATATCAGAGCTTTTCATTTTAGTTGATAGATCAATATTCAATTAAGTAAGTAAATCACTGCTATACAGACCTCTGGCTAGAGGTCTTCTGGAAGATTTATAGCAATTCAAATAGTATGAATAAGAGTAGTTATTATACCCCCTGAGCATTCTACTGCACTGTTGGATTCCAGGGTTTAAGCAGGAGATTAGTTAATATGAATACTGTGCAGTTCTGTGTGGTTTATAAATACTTTAATAAGTGAGGTCTCCTCATCTATATGAACAGTTAGAACATGGAGATTATAGTGTTTTTTGACTTTATTAATAAATTTTTCAAGGAATTCCTCATATTGATCTTTGATCAGGAGCATCTTTACCCTGTGAGTGTGAGTAAGTGGTTTATAGATGTAAGCAAGATATCTATCTCCATTATAAGCTAGAGATATATGAGTTAAATCAAAATGAATGACTTCAAATAGCTTATCTCCTCTATTCATTAGTATTCAAAAGATTTGAAGACATGCTTTTCCCCTCTCACAGTCAATATAGTTTATAGTTCTTAGGCTGCCTGTCAGGTGAGCTCTGATGATGGATTTAGATAGATGTTTAAGGGCTTCAGGCCCTAAGTGACCCAGGTGTTTATGCCAGAGGGCTATAGTAGCTGGTATAGGAACCTGAGGAAGTGTTCAGGTAGTATATATTGCTTCATTTTCATTAATAATTAGGTTGTATTTGAGAATAAACTTTTCATAGCAATATTGTAAGTAGAATAGAATATTATCTCTCTTATCAATTAGCTTGTAATTTAATTCATTGATTCTGACACCCTGTCTATTAAATGCAGGAGTCACTGCAATATTTGTGAAGAATATGAGAGTATAGATAACATCTTAGAGAATGTAGTGTTTTTTACTGTGGGGGGTAATGTTGTTTTTTTTGGGTTTAGGTTGAAAAACTGCCTCAGGTGCCCACCCAAATGGGTTCACAAGTTGGGTGTGTTTGGCTAAACCCAAAAAGTTAGGTTAGTAGGTTAAAATGGGGCAACCCATTTGACCTGCTACAGATCACCTTAAAGAGCTAGTGTAGATTCAATCACTAAATTTACCTAAAATGAATATTTATACCTGTATATTTCAGAAGGTATATGCACAATTTTGCAGAACATGTCATATAATATAGATATGTATTGAATTTAGTAAAATATCCATATAAATGAAGATGTATAAAATCAATATAAGTTTAATTTTAACTATCTAGGAGATAACTGAAAACACTACATATAAGATAACTAAAAATACTATGTAGGAGATAACTAAAAATAATAAGCCTATTTACATCTATTTATTTCACCTCTGATTGTAACATCAACTTACCTGCTTCTATATGAATGGGTACTCTGAATCTTTAATATATATATTAATCTCCTCAGTTAAAGAGTTCTGACAATCTGGTTAAAAAATAGCCCTTTCAATTTTCAACTCACTTATAGATTTTAAAAACATTATAATCCTTATCATCTAAATATTCATCTAACTCATGGAAATCCTCATCTAAAGACTCATGTAATGCTAAATCTTAATCTAGTAGACTATATGAATCAGATTCTCATCAAGCCAACTTTTTCTCCTCCATCTAGTTACATTCAGCTAAGGTCATGAAGACAGGTCCATCCATATTATATCAGCTAGGCCATTAAATGTAGAAGGAAAGATTGATGTTATTAGAGATTCATAGAAATTTAAGTGCTTTCTTACTAATCTGACAGATTACATTCATTATAGTAGTATAATCCTCAAAAGCTTCTCTATAGCTCATTCTCTCCCTTAAATCATGAAATCTTGGGAACATATCACACTGTTTTTCAATCATTATCTCAAGAGACTAGCTGAAGTCACAGAAGCAGTCCAATGAGCTCATATAGAGAGAATTAGGAATATAGGTTAGGCATGAAGATTTGATATTATTATAGATAATATAAGGAATTAAATTATAGATTAGTATCATCAGTAAATAAACATTATATATAAAGAGAAATATACTTTCATATCTATAAATATAATTCTTCAGATTTTGAATGTATTTGCCCTGCTCAAACAGAGCAAACACAAGAACAGTATTCAATTTAGTAGTCTAATAATAGTAGAATAGAATCTCTCATTTAATCATGCAAGTCTTACAATTAAGATCACAGCCATGTTCTATACTCTCATTAGCAAGTAATATAATGTGATAAGCACATGAAGTAGTACCTTTAATATCTGCCTTTCACATGGAATTGAAGAGTTGATGATGGAATCAGTCCTTATTAGTAGTATAATCTTCACACTGAGATGATGGATTGAGTAGGTTTCCCTTATTAGTAGTAATAATCACAAAATGGGAGGAGCTTTTCTTATTGATAGTAATAGTCATAGGATGGGGGGAAGACTTCATGTCCACAGTGATAGACAGAGTTGGAAGACAGAGTTAAAAGGCAGGCTTGAAAGATAGAGTTTAGAGATAGCATTGAGGGATAGACTCAAAAGATATTGATATTCTGAGACATCAGAGAAAGACTGTTATTATTTAATTACAGTAGCTAAATGCTTGTTGAGATTCCAATTCAGATAGAGGAAGACTAAGTAAACAAACATTACAATGTAGTATTATATTTAGAGATTGAATTATCTTCTCATCTATTTTTTCTGTTCATTTTAGCATCTTTTTTTCTGGGCTGTTTATAGGCTAAAAAGCTGTAATTTACTTCACTTTCAGTGGCTAGAGACCTCCTACAGTAAATAGCAGAGCTTCTTTTGATACAGCACTAAAATGAACAGAAAAAACAGACAAGGAAATATAAGATCATCACAATGAACTGGGGTTCATTGTGATATATGCAAGTTATAATTAAAAAGTAGACTTTATCATACTATTATTCATCACACTCAGGCCTTGCCCTTCAAGTTACATTGCAGGGTGTTGCTTTGTCTGCTCTACAAAACAAGCAAGAAAGTATTAACTTTTATAAATCATAATAATTACTAAAGATTCTAATCAATGAATTCAACCTAGGTTCAAACTAATAAAGACACTAGTTATAACCACTAAGAAAAAACTAAACCCAGAACACTAGATATTAACTTATAATACATGGTTATCCCCTCATTCTCAATCTTCTCAATATATTTATTCTTAACCCTGAATAAGAAATAGCCTTATCTATATTTATTTTAATTATATATTCTTAAAGAGTGCTATGACTCATCATTTAATAGCTTACTCAATTTTTGAAACTCTTCATCTAAAGACTCATCTAAGATCAGAATATAGGCTATAACTAAAGATACTAATTAAATTAGCTATTATTTCTTTTTTCATCACTTCACTTTATTCTATGCATCTAGGGTAATAATTATTATGGCCTCTACATCATATCAGTCTAGATATTTAATGTAAAATAGGAGGTTTACCTCATTATTAGCTCATAAGAACTTAACTATCTTCTTACCTACCTAACAAATATAATTCATGGCCATAAAAGCATTCTTGAAGAAGTTATAATCCATTATTCTTCACCTTATCTTATAAAATTATGGAAATGCATATTAGCTATCAATAATCTGACTCAGATTATAGAAGAACTAGTAAAAGCAGAAAACTAAAGTATAGAAACACTGCTAAGACTTTGAAAAGAATGTGTTTTATTCATATTAATACTCTATATCATCCATCAATTAGTAATGCCATTAAATAATAAGGGTTAGTGTAGATAAATATATACTCATATACATTAATTACTTGCTCTAGTTCTTGTGTGTATTTTACTTAATAGTGTAAAGTAAAGGCAAGTACAATGTTAAGCTCTGTTGATTGATAATATCAATATAGAATCTTCTATTTAATCATGCAAGCTCTGCAATTAGAACTACAACTATATTTTATTCTTATATTAGCAAGTAAGATTAAATTAGATGTATATATAGTAGTATCTTTCATATCTACATTTCTCATACTATTAAAGGTCTGATAGTAGAACCACTCCTCCTCAGTACACTCATATTAACTAAGTAGGGTGTCTGGGGTTTTCATGCTAATAGAGGGTCCAGAGGTGCAAGATAGATACTACCTATTAGTGGAGAAGGAAGAAGGATGGAGAATGGGTAATTCTAAATTAAAAAGGAAATAATATCATTATTTAACCTTAGTAAGCAAATAGATGGAATTCCAGTTCAGACTGAGGAGAACTGGGCAAATAAGTATCATAATGTAGGAGCTCTTTTACAGAGAGAGTTATATAAGATCATCACAATGAATCAGAGTTCATTGTGTAGCATGCAAGTCACACTCATAAAGCAGCCTTTATAATAATATAATTAATGATAATGATCAATCATTTATGATCCTCTATCAATTAATAAAAGCTCAGAAAATTTCAACTAATAAATTAAACTTAAGTTCAAATAAATAAAGAATGATTATGCATGAGACTCAGTATTTTCCATGCTAATACAAATAAGGGAAGAAGAATCTAGAGATAACAAGTAATATTCATTGACATCATTATTAAATGAGAGTATATTAATTATTAAAGACAAAGAGTATGAGGTAAATGATAATATTATTTGACAAGCTACATTATAGATATAGATATCCTTATACTAGAGTAATTTATATTAAGAATTGCACTTCATATAGAGAAGATAGAAATATTAGTAGTGATAAATGATAGTCAGCACTATCTAGAGATATATATATATATATCTATCACTATGATTCAATCAGAATGCATCAATGAGAAAGACAAACTAATATCTAAATATAAATCTGAGTTAAACAGGAACAAACCTAGGTTTAATTATAAAATTTATCAAAAAAGAAAGATGCTATAAATAAATTAATTGGATTCTATATACTATAAGAGAGATGTTAACAACAAGGCAACTATAATAATTTATAGACAGTATTTATCTATCTTATTACCTTTCCAATTATTATGATAGTAATTTCTGGAGTAAACCATATCATAAACTAAATCACACTAAGTATTCTAGTCTTATATAAGGGTAGTCTATCTTTCTCTCTACTATTTTTTTCCTTTCTTAATAATTATACTTATTTAGGTCTCCCAACTTTCATTTTCTTTTTATTTCATAGTTTTTTAGATTACATTACATTGAATTCAACATTCTCTACTTTTTGGTAAGTTTAAATTGAACTTAAGTTCAATCTATATATACACTTTAAATTGCATATATAAATATGTGTACTTGTTAGCCCCACACACATGGCTTAATAGTATAAGTGGCTGGCAGCCTTGACATCCCTATAGCACCTATATGTTATGGGGGCAGGTTTGAATCCTGCTGGGGGCACTTGCTTTTTACCCACCAAGAGAGGTGTAAAACATCAGG